>JADDTR010000025.1:0-365603 GCA_015345905.1 Aotearoamyces nothofagi
GCGCGCAGGTCTCCATCTCCATCTCCATAGCGCGAAAGAAAGAAACAACTTCCCCCCCCCCCCCCCCCTGATGTCAGCCTTGTCCGTGTCCGGGTCCGTGTCCCCATCCCCTTCTTTCTGGGTACAGTACTTCTCAAAGCCATCTGGCGCGCGAGTAGTATGTATCTATTTATGTATGTATGTATGTGTGTATGTATCACTGATATTCATATTCATATTCATATTCATATTCATATTCACCTGCGGATACCAATCAATTTAATCAATCAACTAATTAACTGCTCGCTCTTATAGCGCCGAGGAAACCGTTTGGGGCCGGTCGAGGGGGGGGGGGAATACTGGGATCTGGATTTGGTTCACCGGGGAAGGGGGGGGACGGGGGGATTTTATACTCTGGATTGCGTCAAGTCTGCTACAACAACGCATGGCGATATCCCGCATGGCGGTGCTGGTGGACGGTGGACGGTACAGACAGTTTTTGATTGCCCGAGATGTTTATATTGCATCAAGTCTGCTACAACAACGCATGGCGATATCCCGCATAGCGGTGCTGGTGGACGGTGGACGGTGGACGGTACAGACAGATTTGCAGACAGTATCCATACCGCACTCACCGCACAGACAGATCAAAACAGGGGCTCGCATATACATACACATACCCATCATCTATCCATCTATACCCATCATCCATCCATCCATCCATCCATCCATCTCTCCCCCCTCCCCCCTCTCCCCTCCCCCCTCTCCCCCTCCCCTCTCCGCCGCCGAGAGCGTAGGCTAGAAAAGGGGAAGCTGAGCTGGAAGCTGTGGGGAGGGGGGGGAGGCGCGCTTCGGTGTCCTGCATCTGCATCTGCATGGATGCGTGTGCGGGTGCGTGCGACACGTCTGGCCGTTCGCCCCCCCCTTTACGCCATCGCTTTGGCAGCTGCTGCCTGCCTGCCTGCCTGCTCGATAGCATGGCTCGGTCGATGATCGGCGGGAGGTTTGCTGTGCTGATCTGATCTGTTGGTTCGTGGCGCGACTCTATTTAAAGCATATATGGGGGGGGTCGAGGAAAGCTGCTGGGGCCGGAGCGTTGAGCTTCGGGATCCCACGGGGTCCTCTTTCCGCTGCATGGTAAAAGCGTGGGATTTGCAAAAAAAAAAAAAAAAATTGGAGAGAGAGAAAGACATTATTCATTTTGTTCTGTTCTGTTCTGCCCCAGATTCGTGGGCTATACGCGTGCCCAGTGTGGTATCGCAACCTCGGAACTTTTCCTATGTCTATGCTACATGATTGCCAACTCTAAACGCCCCCAAGTGCTACGGTTGAACTCCCTCTCACTGTCATGTGCCAGAGATGGGCCTAGCCATCCAGAAGCCCGCTCTCTTTCAAACTTGTGAACAGTTCGGGTTCCAAGAACTTCGCCACGCTAACGTCTTCACTCAGGCCCTTTCTCCTGCGCGTCTTGAGCACAAAGTCACGAGCTGTAGCTTGTACGCTTGCTGGCTCGAGGGGTCGCAATGTGACGTCCTTATCAAGGGGGTCACCAGGTACAATACTCCATCGATCGAAGACCAAGCTCAGGGTTGCTTGCCCTTGGGTATGGATGCGCAGGTCTGTCTCGAAACCAAAGGAATCGATGACGGGTATCAGACCACTAACTCTATACAACGGCGTTCCTGCAATAGGACCGTCGGATAAGACATGGCCACGACGGCGAGCTAGCACTGTGTACAGAGACGTAACCGAATCAGCCGGTCCAGTCATTGAGCATGAGTAGACAGGTTCCATCAATCTAGGCGATGCCATTAAGAAGGAGGAGTAACACGCGCGACGGGATGTGGGGATTATTTGGCCGCCTCCGCGAAAGATCGCTTCCGGGGCTAATGTGACATCCATGATCTTGAACTTGGTATTTCGGATAGCTGAAGGCAACGTTGTCAGCCAGTCGGAATCGCACCTTGACAAAATGTGTATGAATGTACTCACGTTCTTCGCATAACGGCCCTTCTCTTGTACCCCAGCTGAAACCTTGACGAATCGAATCACGAACTGTTGAGAGCAGCTTTTTGTCGACCTACGAAGGTTGTTAGCATAAATCGACACATCAGTGATACTACTGAAACTGGATTTCAGGCTAAATCAATCGCGACTTACTTCTGACGGGAGAGTATCATCCTGTAAGATATTGGGTCCCTTGTCATCGGGCCCGAATGCCCAAATGCTTCTAGAAGCCAGCAGATCCCAGCCATAATTTTCTTCGAAGAATTTTCCAGTCTTTCTGATCGGATCTTTGATGCTAACTTTGCCGCTTTCGATGTCCTCCGCGATACCTTGGTCAAGTGGTTCAGCAACCATCGTGATTTTATTCTTCTTATTTGGCGTCATCGCATAGCATTTGATGGCTGACGTCTCAACAACCGTCTCACAGAACCGAGTGACTGGGTCAGAGACCTTTATTTCCATCTCTGCATAGAGTCGCCGGAGATCGTGTAGAACGCAGTCCATGTACAGCTCTCCTGTTCCAAGGATGACATGCTCTCCTGACTCCTCGACTTTCGTGGTGATCAGCGGGTAGCTTTTATTAATTTTGCGTAATCCATCAAGCATCTTTGGCAGTTCGGATGGGTTGATAGGTTCCACTGCTACCTTGAAAACTGATTCTGTAAAGTGCGTAATGGGTTTGAAAATGTATGCGTCTTCGTCATCTTCCAACTTTGGCGGAACCAAGGTAGCGCTTTTGACAATTGAATTATCGACGCCACCTAGTAATACCCAGTTACCTGCCGGAACACCATCTGTAGGGATGTTGTACCGGGTCTCCGCAATCCATACGTCTGATATTGTAGCCAAGGTCATATCTTCTTCATCGTCTATCGAATAACCTTCGCCGAGTACCCTCACCTGTTGTCCAGGCCGTGCAGTTCCGCTCATGACTCGGCCAAATGAGTTGAACCCAGACGCATCACTAGTATTGAACAGTTTCGATACCTGAATAACTAACGGCCCATCCTGGTCGCATTGTGCCATGGAATGTGCCACCTTAGAGTCTAGCGGACCTGTGTAGTACCGCTGGAGCTTTGCTTCAGCTGCCTCAACAGGCGATGGAACGTGGTCCACTACCATATCCACAAAGCCATTGGCAGGGCCAAAGAAACGCTCACAGACTAACTTCAAAAGTATATTGGCATCAGTCTTATACTGCGACGGCTTCAGGACTATACCAAGCGTAGCCAGAGTGTCCTTGAGATCTTCTGGGCTCTCACTAATAGTGTGTGAATATAGCTTATAGATAGGCTCGAGAACGAAGTTAACAAACGTCCGCTTAGCGCGCTCCTCGACAGCTTTTCGGGTGAAGGAACGTTTCTTGGGATTGAAGAAGATATCGCCCCATAATCGCCGCGCAAACTCTAATGTGTTAATTCCAGGATATGTGTCTGAGTACATTCGTGCAAATGACTGCAGGGTGAAGCACCAGCCCATGCTACTACTTGCAAAGAGAACGTTCCCTTTCTCGGGACTCAATCTTCGTTTTTCGCCTTGGCCTGGAAGGGCATTCTCGATTGTGGTATTGACCTCTTCAATAACATGTTTCAACTTGAAGTACGCGTCCGTTGGTGGGAGCTTCAATTCCAGTATTAAACGATCCACCTTGTTAACTACAAGTGTGAGAGGTAAATCTTCCAGTACAGCATATTTGATAATTTGTTCAGTGTTGACTTGAACTCCCTCAACAACATCGACAACTAGAACAACTCCATCAACCAGACGTAATGATGATGCAACTTCATCGACAAAGTTGACGTGACCAGGGGTGTCCAGTATATTAATCAGATGTGATTTTCCCTTGGTACTTTGGAGAACAAGACTCATTGGTGCCGTTTTGATCGATAAACCCCTTTCCCTTTCAAGGACATGCACATCGGTATATCTTAGTTGTTCGTCTGCCGCCTTTCCTGTCCTCTTTTCCAGCTTGGCACTGATATCGTGTGTTTCTAGAACCAACATATCCATCAACGCAGTCTTTCCATGATGTAGATGTCCTGCAAACGCAACATTTCGTATTTGTTCGGGATAGTTCATAAGATCGGTCATGAAGCCTCTGTCAAAATGTACTGGCGGCAGATCTGTCTCTTCGATAGTAAACCTCTTCTTTTCCACAGGAGCGATGATCGGTTGGGTAAGAGGTTGCGCATCCTCCTCCTGCACCATAGTCTCTACATCCTCGCCATAGACCTGCTGAGCTGTAGGGTAGTATTGCTTGTCTTCATGGAGGATAACGGCATTCGATGGACCCTCATCTATTCAATTGTTAGCATCCGCAGACCATTGGCAGTTGGTCGTTTGGCACTAACCATCGATCTCCATTAACTCCTGCCCGGTTACCTCTGGTGCCTCCTCCTCTGGGTAATCATCGTACACATATGCGCCTGCATCGATCCCATGTTGAGAGTCGTCCTCTGATTCTTCAGCTTCACCAATGAAGTTGCCAAACCTGGGAAATAATTAGCTTGAGAGTACTCAAAAGCGCGCCAAAGAAAACCTTACTCATCATAGAGGTCGTCCATGACGATAGAATGGGCGAGAAATAGGTCTCGGAGGTAAAAAGTCAACTGCGATTCCTCTATATATATTTACGCAACTCTTGAAAATGTTCGCCTAGGATCGCGCTTTCGAGGTCACGTGGACATGCAGCTTTCAATAACGCTTGCAGGGATTAAGCTCCTAGGGGCACTACTATTGTTCCTGGCTACCGAGTACGCTTGATTAGATGGATACACCGCTCAACAATCGATTATAAAGCTGCCCCTCAGTCTCCCTCTCAGCTTTTTCCTCACAATACTGAATTTTAGAACTTCAAGCTTCAAGTAACAGCCATGGCTTCCCTACCACCAGTTTACATTGTTTCCGCCGTCAGGACCCCAATTGGTTCGTTCTTAGGGTACGTTGAGAGCTTCCATAGATTACCTTTTCTGCCACTTCTGAGGAACTAATTATTGTAGATCTCTCTCGAGCTTGACTGCCATACAACTAGGAGGCATTGCAATCAAAGGTTTGTGATCTGATCTACCCATATACTTAGGAATTGACGCTAATCTTTTGTGCAGCTGCTGTCGAGCGAGTTCCGGAGATTAAGCCAGAGGATGTTGAGGAAGTCTTCTTTGGAAATGTCTTGTCCGCCAAGTATGCTCAGCATTCAATCCCACGTTATACAATTTTAGCTAAAATATTCCAGTCTTGGTCAGAACCCTTCAAGGCAATGCGCAATTGCCGGTGGCCTCTCCGATGCTACCATTTGCACCACAGTCAACAAGGTCTGCGCGTCAGGCTTGAAAGCGATCATCCTCGGAGCGCAAACTATTATGACTGGCAACGCAGACATCATTGTTGCAGGTGGAACCGAATCCATGTCGAACACTCCCCACTACCTTCATACCTTACGTACCGGTGCCAAATTTGGCGATCAGGTCCTCGTAGATGGTGTTTTGAAGGATGGCTTGACGGATGCATACGGCAAGAAAGAGCATATGGGCCTCCAAGGCGAAGAGTGCTCAGAAGACCACAACATCAGCAGAGAAGCTCAAGATGATTACGCTATCAAGTCGTACCAAAAGGCACAAAAGGCTACCGAGGCTGGTCTGTTCAAGGCAGAGATCGTTCCCGTAGAGGTCAGCGGCGGCCGAGGCAAGCCAAACACCATCGTTGATAGGGATGATGAAGTCAAGAATCTTAACATTGAAAAGCTGAAAGCTATGCGGCCAGTCTTCAAGGCAAACGGTGGAACAATCACCGCTCCAAATGCAGCTCCGCTTAACGACGGTGCTTCCGCTCTTGTTCTTGTTTCAGAAGCGAAGCTTAAGGAGCTCGGCCTCAAGCCCATTGCTAAAATCCTCGGATGGGGAGATGCTGCAAAGGCACCAAGCAAATTCACCACAGCACCTTCGCTTGCCATCCCAAAGGCTTTAAAGCACGCCAATGTTGATGCATCACAGATCGATGCCTACGAGATCAACGAGGCTTTCTCCGTTGTTGCCTTGGCAAACGTCAAGATCCTCGGACTTGATGCCGAGAAGGTCAACGTGCACGGAGGTGCAGTAGCAATGGGACATCCATTGGGATGCTCAGGGGCTAGAATCGTCACAACTTTGATCAATGTTCTTCGTGAAAAGAAGGGCAAGATCGGTGCAGCTGGTATTTGCAACGGTGGTGGTGGAGCATCTGCAATTGTCATTGAATTGCTATAGATAGTCAACAACTTTTAGAGGGAGTAATTCAATGTCATATATAATGTAATGCATGATATAATCTAAAATTCAGCTAACTATAGTTGTTGGGTACCTATTTGAACCAAGTGACATTTTTATGGAATTGCTATTCTACGATGATGATGAGTGTACCGAGGACTAATCTATAAGTATACATTTCAATACAGCCTCCAACAAGGAAAGCTTCCCACGTAACAGTGCATATTAGAATTCGAGGCCCTTCCAAAACTTGAACGCCCACCTGCAAACACCAGAAGTGTATATGTTCGTGGTGACAACATAGACAAGATGCGAATACGATACGAATACGACAATATGCTATCTCGGCTTTCCCACTGCTCCTCCCAATCGAGCCGAGCGCGCGCGGGACGAGTAGCGGCACATTTTACGCGATAGTTTCGGCGACCCCTTGAATATAGTTCAAAATGCGATGGAAGGCCGCCAGAGGCGACAAAACTCGGCATTTGAGGATGCGCACGGCTTTTGGGACTGATGACGGGTGGATGGAGTCAGCTGGCCTGGCTGATAGCCGGGACGCTATCTTAGGTGCTGTGCTGTACAGTACTTGTGAGGCATTTTGAAGCTGTTGGCGCGGCGTCGCCGTGGGCGGCTGATTCTCCAGAGTCGAGTCTTGAGGTCCCTTGTTTCGGGTGTGGCAGGTACGTCACTGGCCTGAAACGTTTCCTACTCTGGATTGGCGAGATGTCACTCTGTGAGACTGTTGGTCTAGATTTATCGATGGCATATTCAAGTCTAGCTTGACACACACATGTGTGATACGATACAGTGTGAAATATGAATTAAACTAGAAACGGTATATTTTATGACGATAGGTATCTAGCTTAATTATGGCACGTAGATAGATATCTATATAGCAGATCAAAGATATACAACATTCTCACTAGGCTATGAAGACATGCTCTTGGTTTGTCTATCGCTGATCACGGTATAATTTGAGATCCGAGTTAAGACTACTTACATGAAGATCTATGACCGACCCTTTTTAGAACCTTTCTTCGCCTTTTTGTGCTCCTTTTCGCCCATTTCTTCAGCATATATTTCTGCTGCGGATTCACCAGCCTTTCTCTTTTGTTTTCCCGTCTTCACACTGACTACTGGGTTCTTCTGTCCATTTTTCGTAGCATTGAGAACCTGTTTCTCTGCATCTGCCCACCCAGGAGCTCCTTCTGCGATCTCGTATCTATTGGGTACGTTAATAGCTGTCGTATATGGGTGGAGGTACCGTTATAACTTACTGATCTAGCGGTAAAGCATCGATGAGCTCCTTCTGCTTTTCGCGCAGAGCCTTCATAGCTTCATCACCCCCCTCCTCAAGCTCTTCTTCTAATCCGGTTTCCAAAGCTACGAATCGATCATCCACTACTTCATCATCATGTGCGCCACTGGCATCTTCCCTGCTGACACCTAGTGTTCCTTGCTGGGGTAGTTCGGCCTCAATTGCACCCGTCACAAGAGAGCTAAAATGTGTGCTCATCTTCCGCATGATCTTCATGAACATGGCAAGGAGTTGAGAGGCTGGCAGTGATAATTCTGCCTCTACAGATGAAAGATCTTTTCTTTGGAGACCAACAGCGAGAAGGATGGAGGATTGTATTCCAGTGAGCTTCAAGGCAGGATTCAAGCGGCCCATGAAGTAAAGGGTAGCAAGAGTAGGGATGAGATCGAGAATAACGTGATAATCTAGCATGTTGTTTGCGTAAGATTCTAATCGTTTCAGATCGAACGGTGAGAAAAGGGCATCAAGCTCAACTTTGGAAAGAGGTTGTGTTTGGTTAGCAGCATCTAGTTTGAAGCCTGCGTTTGCAGATTCGTCGATGCTGAGTGCTAAGACTGAAGCGAAGTCTCGGAATTGGTAGGACAAGAGAGATAGGAATCGTCGATGGAAATCGCGTGCAAATGCACCGAGCCATGCCTTGTCCTCACTGTTCTCAAGTGGTTTGAGCATGACACAAGAGTGCTCGCCTGTCAGCTCATTTTGAGTCTGGCGTAGATATACTGGCACGAAAGAAGCTCGTTTCCAAAACTTATGAAGGGGTTGTGTTAGACCATAGCTTACTCCAACATAGTCGAGGTTATCGGGTCGACGCTCAGAGAGCTTGGAAAACAGTGGAGGCATTTTTCGTATGTCTCTAACCTTGATATCATCGTCAAGAAGAGAAGCATTAGCGAGTTCGGCGTCGGTGACTCTTGATATAGTGTGATCAGCAAAGCCGTTCGTGTCTTCTGAAAGACTGGCAAATTTGCCTTTATAGAAATCGTTGAGTAGCTCCAGTGCCCGACTACCGTAGCCCATTGATATGTAATCGGGGTTGGTGGCAATTCGGACAATTCGAGCTCCTGATAAGCCTGCAAAATCCTCATCTTGAAATTGCTGGCTCACGAGCCATGGAATAAGATCTCCAGCTGCTCTCTGGCCCCTCGAAAGACTATTGAGAACACTTTGTTTGCTTATGCGACCTTCTAAGGCTACTTGTATAACACATAGCGGCTCAGGTAGACGTGTGCTATCATCAGCAACAGGTGGTACAAGAACGAAGAGTTGATGTGCTGGCGCATCGCTCATAAGCTGAAGGTCATCGGGCGAATTTTTGTAATGGCTGGCCACATAAAGAGCTATCATCTGCTGCAAGAACTTTTCTGAAACTGGGTGGAAAGAGAAGAGGGTATCGCGATTGACATTGAGTAGCTGACATTGGGATGGATGCGGGCATCCTCCAGTGTTTAACTTTGACCGAGGCAAAGTGGCATCAAGACAGAGAAGCGTATTAAGCCACTTTTCCACAGCATCACCTTGAGCATATCGAATTGGTTCCGATAGGGTAATTTCGCGCAGAGATCTGCCCCCGGAGAAGCTGTTGTCAGCATTCTTAGCGGCTTTGCCTGTCGACCTGTCTGCGACCTCGGCATCTTCGCTACCAACGGCCTTAGCAGTGCCCCTGGATTGCTCTCGAAGCTGTTTGATTAATTTCAAGGACAAAGATCGTCCAGTACCTTCATATCCATTGATAGTAGAGGCCATGAAGACCAAATAAGGTCCCATAAGCTTGCGAACCAGAGGTAAAGGTATAGCGGCTGCTTCGTCAATGACTAGCAGCTCCGCTTGACCCAAGACGTGAGCATCCTGGGGTCTGATATACTGAATTGTCTGGCGATGTTGTCGATGGATATTTACACGTACAATCGCTTTGTTGAAATCTGGGTTCGTCGATTGTATGATTGAATAATCGACATGATCTAAATAGTTGAGAGCGTCAAAGCCTTTGAATATGAACTCGAAGAGGGTCTTCAAGTTCTCTGGACTTGGAGATGTGATGAAGATATTGCTATATCCGTGTGCCACCGCTGCTGCAACGGCAACACCCAAGGCAGCAGATTTACCTCTACCTCGAGCAGCTGTCAACGTGACCGTACTTCGCAAAGTCTTCTCGGCTATCGCATCTACGAAGGTAAGGAGAGCTTTGGCTTGATCGACAGTCTTTGCTAGGGTGACTAGTGATCCAACGGGTTGCGTGTCTTGCAGAGCCTCCTTCATGTTGTCTAGTTCTTTCTGTGATTCCGTTTTCGGCTCATCGAGGTCTGGAGGGGGGAGTGCTTTGACGTTCTTGCCACCAGAGATTGGAAGTACATTAAGCTCATCGTCGATGACCAGACATGACTCGCAGCTTCCAAGAGATAGGATAAACCGCTCATTAAACCTAGCCGTGACATCGTCATGGGCTTCTGTTCGATATCTCGAGTGGATATCCATGGAGAGTGTGTATAGCTGTTTAAGACTGTTCATCCCCTTCAGCAATAACACCACTAAACCGCCGCCTTCAACTGTTTCAATGGTCTTGGCTAGTAAATTCGGTGTTATAGCCTCGAAATCCTGCAAGATGCACATGCCGTACGTATTTCCCAGAATTTTCTCTGTCTCTTTGTAGTAGACGTAGCGGATGTTATGTAGGGAGACGAACAGTTCGAATGGGTCTTCAGTATTAGCCTCTCGAATGCCTCGTTTGATCTCTTTCTTGATCTTCAGTTCGCGCTTCTTGCGATGGCTGTGGAGCATAATCAGCATTTTCCTCAGACATGGATTTGGGCCGTGCCGTACCTCGTAAAGCCTAAGAGCTTGTTCTTGTATGCCCATAAAACAGATTTATTCTGCTTCACATCCATGCTGGACATGATGTAATGGAGATGGACAATAACATCTTTAGACCGGTCTCCGACTACCACAATAAAGCTCCTCTTCTTCTCCTGTACGCCATTTCGAATGAGCGCTGGGATGCGCGAGTCTCTGTGCTTAAGTCAGCTCTGCTATGGGTGAGGAGGCTAGTACTTGGCATACACTGCTTTGCGGACCATGGCGCCTAATGCGTAACTCCTGCTTTAATTGCTGGTGAAGGTGGCATGCGCATATCCTTATGGCGAGGATCGTTCTGCTATATATGCTTGATTGCGCGAGGCTCGCGATAAAGTCGAGTTGAACTTTTTTGCAGGGTATCGATAAGCTACTCTGAACTTGTCCTAGTGCTTGGCCCCCAGTGCAGCATACGCGGTGCGAAACGAAAACCCCATAGATCCGAAATCAGCGCCGGTGTCTCTCCTGTATAAAAAAACACCCTTTTTGCACTGCTATGCCTCCTTCGTACTTCCATAAAAGTAGAGTCCTGCGTAACTTTGAAAGTTGATCGGCCCTTTTTTTTCCTTCAATTAATGGAATGGCTCGGAGTCTCGATGCGGCAGTCGTGACGTTCTGGCACGTGCCTCAGGTCCAGTGATATGCAACCGCTAACATCCATGTAGTTTTGTCGTTGTCATTGCCGCCTGGTTCTCTGTCACGTGGGAGAGACATGTAGCTATTGGAGGTGAATATGGTGACCCCAGTTTCTTAACAGGGCTGACGCTCTACAGAGCACCCATTGCAAACCAGCGTCCTTGTACTATTACTCTCTGGATTGGTCTCGGTTTTTGCCAGCAGATCAAATACGAATATCTTCAGGTTGAGAGCCGGTCAAAAGAACGAAGACTTCTTTGCCATTCCATTGAGTGAGCTTGAGGCGAATTCAAGGCCATCGTCCCCAGATGGAGTTCTCAGCAGTATTGAGGAGACGCCAATTCCTGAGACGTTAATTCCTCCGCGAACGCGTCGGCTGGCGTTTCTCTTGATTGTCGTGTGCATTGTACTAAGAGTTGATATCCTAAGAAGGACCGCGAGGGATTTCCAATGCTCCAAGAGTGGTATAGAGGTAAGATTAAACCCGTAACCTTCCATCATGGCTTTCTGTCACCACATTCGAGAATATCTTGATCTCACAGCTCTTTAGACATTTCTCTTGCCACTCATAATTGCGGCATATGATTGCTGGTCAGGCCGAACGTCTTATACCGCTGATCCCGATGTCGACAATATTTCCAACAGCGTTTTCGAGGATATTTATGAGGCGTTTACTTGTTCTAGAATTCGTTACTTACTTCCTACTCTAGTCTTATGTCTAGGGGTGTATTTGTTGTCCAATCATACGTTACCATCGACGTATATATGCCCTAGCATACCGACCAATTATATTTCTATTCCCATGCTTCAAGTTATAGGGGCAGTTTTGGACGCATGCATTATGCTCATGGCTTGGCGAATCTTGGATGAAACTCACGGAGATAGACGGCGACTCAACATCACCGGAATGGCTTTCGTATTCTCAGCAGCTGTCCTTGGAGTTCTAAGCTTGGCCAAGCTTCTTTTTCGGCCTGGAGATACGGCTAGTACGTTTGATCTTCGGCTGTTATTTACAGACGGAATAGCTCTTACGGTAATGCTATTGTCTATTGCCCGCCTAACGTCAGAACTCCGACCATTGGCCATTGCTGTTTTATTCGCTTTTATCTTCGACTACGCACCTTTGGTACACTCAGCTTGGTCGTCTCGAAAACCTTTTCCGCCATTTCCCAAGGCATCCAATGTGTTCGGGTTTTTGTTCCTCTTTACTGGCTTTACCGTATTCGTGCACATTTACAATCTGGCAGAGTTTTCGAAATCCTCGACCAATATCTTGCGCCGCATACCTGTTGTATTTTGGGTTCTACTGACTAGCTCTTTCCTGGTTACTGAGAGCGTTTTCTTGGCAAGGAGAACTACTGTTGGTTTCCATCCGATAAATTACCTCATGTACGACGCACGTGCAATTTCTGATAGCTGGTTGACTCGAGCTTCTTCGAGCGGCTCACTGAATGCTGCTGTCGCTGAATATCAATCGAGATATCATGGTCGAGATCCACCTCCTAATTTCGATAAGTGGTATACCTTTGCTAAAGATCGGAGTACCGTTATTGTCGACGACTATGATCAAATCGATCGAGATCTTCTGCCTTTTTGGGGGATTGAACCTGCCATCATCCGGCAGCGCACCACGGTGCATCATCCGACCCAAGACATTGTCGGTATTGCAATTCGCAATGGGAACGCTGAGGTTGGCCCACATGGAGAAGCCGGACGCTGGGTGGCGAATAAAACTCTCGCCACCATTCAGAAATTTGCCCAATGGCTACCTGACATGAATATTGCCATTAATATTAATGATAGGCCTCAAGTTGCTGCTCCTTGGGAGGTGATAGAGGAATTGAGGAATCTGGGAAGAAATGCGAAGAGTAATTCGACGTTAGACTCTTCATGGAGCTCTACGCAAGATTGGCCGGCATTGGATGAGGAGCCGCATCAAACGGGCTCTGAAGGCCCGAAATGGATTTCTCAACCACTGATGTCTTCAACTTTCGACGAATTCATAGCTCCAGCTTGCCCACCAAGGTCGCCGGCTAGACGTGGCAGATATTGGAATACAAGAGACATATGTCGGAGCTGTGCCTACCCACATTCAATCGGCCAATTTCTCCATAATTGGACCGTGGCAGCAGACCTGTGCCATCAGCCAGACCTTGGCATCCTCGACAGCTTCCTTGCGTCTCCTGCTACGGCACCTAGTACCGGATATCCAAACAATATCCTATCGCCGATATTCAGCAGGAGCAAGGTACACGGCTATAACGATATACTCTTCCCGGGCCCTGAAGATTTCCTCGACGAATATTCCAGCCCGCAGGATAACAAGCTTTTCGTCAGCATCCAAGACAAGCTGTACTGGCGGGGGACGAGCGATGAGGGTGGAATCTTGCCTCATTCGTGGCGCGGCATGCAGCCCCAGCGCCTAGTCCATCTTGCCAACACGCACACTGCGGACAGTCTCATACCCATTCTAGTCCCATCATCGCCTGGTAAACACGCATACCAAAAGATCTCTTTCCTTGATCTAGAACCACACCTCGAGTTTGACGTCCTATTTACCAACATCACCAGATGCTACAACGACGAGGACTGCCACGCACAGCAAGAAGAGTTCGAAACGACGCCCGAAGCGCACTTCAACGCGCACTGGGACTATCGCTACCTCTTCGACACGGACACGCGCGGCGCCACGCAGACATTTGTCCCCTTCCTCCGCTCAAACTCGGTCCCCTTCCGCTCCTCCATCTTCCGCTCCTGGTACGACGACCGCCTCACGCCCTGGCTGCACTTCGTACCCATCGACATCCGCCTGCATGGCCTGCACAGCACGCTTGCCTACTTCATGGGCCTCTCCGGCAAGTTCGGCGGCCGCGACGTGGCGTTGCCAGAGATGCCCGACGAGGCGCGCTTCATTGCCGACCAGGGCAAGAAGTGGGCCAAGAAGGTCATCAGAGACGAGGATATCGAGGTCTACCTCTTCAGGCTGCTGCTGGAGTGGGGTCGTGTCGTCGACGATCGCCGCGCCGAGATTGGGTTTCGCTTGTAGACATATATGTAGATACTGCATTAACGCCGCCGCTGCGAAAATATATTGTATCTAGTTTTAGAGTCCGTGTATAATATACCCCGCCATCAATCAATATACATACCTCTCTCTCTGAGAGAAAAGAGCAACACCCCCGATGATAATAAAGAAATATATATATATATAACGTTACATAAATAAACAGAAAGAAACCCCCCCTCCGTCACCCGCGTATACAGCCAGATCAGATCAACACAGCATAAGAGCTAAACTTGACCTAGACCTGAACCCCTCCACCCCTCCACCCCTCCAAGTCCCCTCCTCTTCACGCCATCACATCACATCACACGCCATCACCACTCCCTCCCCCCCCAAAAAAGAGCATAAGCAGAAGCATCACATGCGACCGCAGCATCAGCAGCAGCAGCAGCACGCGATCAGATCCAGCGCCGCCCAGTAAAGTCCAGCACCTACGTGCGTCCTCGACGGAGGGACGAGGGAGAAGAAGCGAAGAACGGGGTCTCGAGGGTCGGCGGTCCAGAGGGGGCGTGAGTGATTGGGAACCAAAGCCAGACGGCGGGGGATCGGAGGCGGGGATGGCGCGGGAGGCAATGGGCGGGGCGGGGTCGAGGACGGGACGGGGAGTATGCCAAAAGTATCAGGAGTATGTATCTCCGGGAGAGAGAAGAGAAGAAAGAGAGTCTAGAAAATATCTCCAAAAAGAGAAAAAAAAAAGGGAGAGATACGCAGAGCAGTTTCGGGATTATGCCAAGGGACAATATACGCATATTTCTCCTATTTCTCCAGCATATCCAATCCCCTATACCCTTATGCCCATACCCTTATACCCATGCCCATACCCTTATGCCCATACCCATATACTCTTATCCCCATACTCGCATCCAATCCCTTATCCAATCCCATATACCGCTCCCGGCTCTACGCAAAAGAGAGGAAAAGGAGAGAGAGAGGTGAAAAAAAAAACATACAGAGCAGATCAGATGAGATTGGATGAGATTAGATGAGATATCAGGCCCATCACTAGCTAGATGGATGGCTAGCCAGGCCTCACTCGTCTCATAACGGTAATACCACTATCCTCTCCTCTCCCCATCATCATCATCACCATCGTCTTTGCCCCCTCCCCCTCTCCACCATCATCACCAGAAACCATCCCTCAAAAGAACCCCAAAAAAAACAATCCCAGTCCTCAAAAAACACAGCAGCAACAACAACAACAACCCCTCAAACCCCTCCCTTCTCAGGATGGCCAGCCGGCACGACATCCGCCAGCGTCTCATCGGAGAAGACGAGGTCCTCCTCGACCGAGACGTGGTCCTTGATCTTGAAGAAGATGACGGGCGCGGCCACGACGAGCGAGCCGGCGAGCAGGCCCCAGTTGCTGGCGAGCTCCGCCATGAAGGGCGTCTTGTTGCTGTCGAGCGACCACATGACGGCCGCGCCGGCCGACTGGATGCCCTTGTAGAAGCCGACGAAGTTGGCGCTCTTGCGGCCCGAGTTGCTGAGGGCGCCCATGAACCTGGTGGGGGGGGAGGTTAGTAAGGGGGTGGTAGTTTTTGGAGAAAATAATAGAGAAGAAGATAACTTTTGGGGGGGAGGGCGTACCAGTAGGCGGATGCTTGCCAGGCGGCGTCGTAGCCGCCGTAGAACATGTAGAGGAACATGGGGCCGGCGTAGCCGCTGTCGGTCCAGTCCATGGATTGGAAGTCGGTGGTGTCGGTGTCGACAGACGCGCGAGTGTAGCGCTTCTGCCACGCGTAGCCACCGCCCCAGATGGCCATGGTCAGGACGAACAAGGCCCCGAGGCAGGCCTTGGCCTTGACAGTGCGGCTGAAGCGCTGCATGTCCAGGGCGTAGCCGAAGATGAGGGCGCCGATGATCTGCGACGTCCAGTAGAGCAGGTTGTTGAGGGCCTTGGTGCGCGTGTCGAAGTACGCGCTGTTGACGCCGTTGAACTGGTACGTGGTGAACCAGTTCGACGACCAGAACATGGGGAAGAGCAGGATGATGTACGAGTCGTGGCGGAGCGTCTCGTAGAGGCCGACGAACTCGGTCTTCCAGCTCGGGTTCTTCATCAGGACCACCTTGGTGCCGTCGGAGCGGTAGACGGCCGACGCGTTGCACAGGAAGAGGGCGAGGACGGCGCCGGCAAACATGAGGATGATGAAGGCGATGTAGGTACCGTCGGTGACGGTGCTATTTGTCTTGATGTTGATGTTCTCGCCGAGGGGGATCTTGATGTGCATTAGCCATGAAGTTTCGGTTTAAAACCCAAGCTTGAGAATACTGATATGCAAAGATCTAGTAGTCAAATGCTTTGCACTTCTAAATGCTTTGGGCAAGTCCTCTAAGATAGACGGGGAAGCCCTTGACGATAGAGGCAGAGAAAGTGATGGAAAAAGCCACACATACCAGACTCCCAATAACACCTCCCAGGTTAAAGATGGACCAGAAAAAGGCAAAGAATCTCCCCTTGCTACCCTCGTGCGGATAAGACAGCATGATGGTCCCCTGCGCGGTCCACAGCAGAGCAGCACAGACACCCAGCAGCGCACCAGCAAAGATATTGAAGCCAGCCACATTGTCATGAACCGACACCAAGAGCGAGATGGCATAGATGCAGTACCCCAAGCCACCAAAGGACAGGGTAAGCTTGATGCCCAGCTTGTTGACAAAACTCCCCGCGAAGAAGCCAACCACGGCAAACGTTGAGTACAGTGCGATGTTCTGGCCCGGCCAGTCAGCACGGGGGGGCTTGACGGCCGCGGGGAGGGAGGACTCACCATGTTATCCGCGAGCGTAGCATCCGATTTCCCGCCCCCGCCAAGCCCGCTCAGCGCATTGAACATGCCCGGGCAGAGGAAGCAGACAAAGGAAACCATGGTGATCTGGATCTTCGGCGACGCATACCAGGGGATGACAAAGGAGCCGATCCTGCGCTCCCGGTACATCCATCCCGTCGGCCTCGAGGCGTCGCCGATGGCCTGGTCTACAGAGTACGGGTATTCGGCGTTGGCAGTCGTCTTCTCGGCGGCGTCGCCGCTGGTGGTGGTCTTGTTGTCGATGTCGGCCATGGCGGGATTGGGGCGTATATACGTGTATCGCGATAGGGAGTGGGGTTTTGGGGCGGGCCGGGCCTGTCTTTTCTTGTGTGTGTGTGTATATATATCTATATATACATATATATGTGTGCTAGATAGCTGTAACGGAAGCTGAAGCTTGGAGGAGGCTGGAGAGAGGGGGACGGCGCGAAGTCGCGATGCTATATACCAGCTTGTCGTCGAGGCAGAGGCAGGGACAGGGATGGGAAGCCGTACGGGGCAGGAGAGGTGGTACTGCAGGACAGGCAGGACAGGACGACCAGCAGCAGAGATAACGAGGGTGGAGTCACTGGGCGATTAACCTCTCCGCCATGGGGATGGCATGGCATGGCATTCTGTGTCTGTGTCTGTGTCCACCGGCTCTGTGTCCGCTGGCGGGCATTATTCCAGTACGGTAGCACTGGCATCACCGGCACCCTCACTGGGACATCCACTGTGACATCCACCGGGACATGCGCCATACAGTATTCAGTACACAGTCCAGCGTCCAGCGTCCACCAACGCTGAACCGCCCAGCCCGCTACCGCCCTTGCCTCCCGGCACACATCGCACCGCAGGGATTCCTGCGGCCAAGTGCCCGCAACAGGTCGCGAGGGTGGCTTGTTCCCGTACCCGTCGGTGCATCGATGGTTGCATTGGAGATGTTACCCTGTGTCCACCCCGAGTCCACCCTGTGTGCGCTGCTCGAGGCAGGCTGGGGAACCTGCCAAGGCATGTCCTGTGCAGTGCGACTGGGCTGGGTGGGTGTTGGAGGGAGAATCTACGGTGGCAGGGAAGGGGAGGATGGAGATGGATGGATGGGAGGGACGGTGAGCATGCTACGGGGACGGAGGGTTCGTGTTCTGTGCGTGTTCTGTGCTGCGTATACTATATATATATATATATATATATATATATATAAGTTATAACGTTGACTAGTTATACACATATATAGATACATATATATCTCCTATCTGTACTACCGTACATCCTCTGCCATTCTCTATTCTCTATCCTCTATATCTCCTCTCCTCTCTCCCATCCCCTCCCACACCACCCACCTCGTAAAAGTAAGCTTCATCTCGGCATCCCTCTGGCGTATACAGGGGAGCCCTGGGCGCATCCACAGCGTGTCCAAAGCCTAAATCAAGATCCCGCAGGACGGTACGAGGTGGCACTGCGCAGGCACAGATACTGTATAGGTACAGATAGAATAGAACAGAACAGCCCCGACACGACAACATAGAAGCGCGATAATATAATTAATCGTATTTGCAGAACACCACTCCACTTTGTTCCACTCCACTCTCTCTCTGCTGCTGCAGTGCATCTCCTGTGCTGTAGGGATGCATATATATAAACATATATGCAAATTACATATCCATCCATCCATTTGTCTGTCTGTCTGTCTGTCTGCCCACAACTCGAATGGGGAGATCGCGGCCGGTGCAGGCAGCTGTCAGCGATAGCGATAGCGACGGTGATGGTGATGGTGATGGCTACTGTAGATATCCGTTCCCATCCATTCCGTGGCGCGACACAGGAATACCGCGTGTCGTTGTATCTATGTATCCATCTCTGTATCTCTGCATCTCTGTAACTCGTAACCGTCCATCCATATTCCGTCTAGCTGTCTGGCTGTCTATCTGTCTATCTACGTCTATCTATGTAACGTGTGATGCTCCGATGCCTTATCGCCCCCCGGCTGCTCCTCGGGCCTGTTGCCGCGCAGTTATCTACTGTACCGCCTCTATGCGTCTGTCCATCCCATCTCGTCCATTCCATCTCTCCATCTCCTCTTCCTCTCCATCTCTCTCTCTATCAATCATCCCATTCTCCCATTCCTCAACACATCATCATCACCCTATCCTATCCTATCCTATCCACATCCGGCACACGAAATACCATAGCCTATATCGCAGATCAGTTACATACCACATATAAGCACACACACACACATACATAATACATACGCACACAAAATCGTCTCAGCGAATCCATCACGTGACATCTCCAACTCTTGCAAAGACTCGTCCCTCGCTGATGGTTTATGATCTATGATTTACTCGTGACTGCGGATCCTGCGTAAGGTGCCAGCCTGCCTACCGCTCTCTCCATCGTCCAGAAGTGCGGTACAAGTACGAAGTGCGGTAGTAGTAGAAGCACAGCCGTGAGCCGCCATGTAAAACCTCAGTGCAGCCGGCCCGTGACACGTCTATGATACAGTACCATCCAGTTCCTTGCCACTTGCCTCTTTTTACCTATTCCCTTTCCCTCTCTCCCCCCTCTCTCCCTCGTTTGCATCACGTCTATCATCGATCATCGATCATCATAGCCGGGTCGTGCTCGAAAGTTTTATAACTTATGCTTTGATTTTATGTCTATCCAAGTTCTAACTTCTAAACAGTCAAACATTCTAACTCCCCTACGTAAAATTGACATTACACGCACACACACACACACACACACACACACACACATATATATATATATATATGTATGTATGTATCCTTTCCTTTCCCAGGATCCTTATTTATCCTAATTCCTCGCACTAAGAAAGTCTGGGTTCAAACCAAGATACCTCGAGCCATTAATTATCAGCTTCCTCCTCCGTCTTCTCTTCCTTGTGCTGCTTGACACCTCTCGCAGTCTCCATCATCCTACGCACGCCCGCTCTGGCCGTATCCAGCTTGGCCACCTTCGTGACGTAGAACGCAACAAATGCTAGCGCAATATTAAACACGATATAACAAAGCATCAATCCAAAATTCCTCCAGCGGTCGTCGAAACTTATATTCAGGTACGCTAGGTATTCATCTGAGCTGTCGTATCGGCAATACTCGCAGTCTGCCGTTGCGTCTGGGTTCAGCAGCTTGCCCACGGATTCGAGGATGAACATTCCGGCGTATTCCTGACACGTCTGGCCTGTTGGCGGTGTGAAGGTGTTGATTTCGTCTGCTGCGCAGGTGATCGCGACGCCAGACACGGCATTGGATAATAGGCCGCTGGTGAGCCATGTGAAGGGCGAGAGGTAGTACATCCAATGCCAGAACTCCACAAGCAAGCTGAGAGGCTGCAAGACACCACAGAATGCGACGACAAAGACGCCGACGATGACCACAATGACTCTTGCTGTTGGTGCTGTTGGAGACATGAAGCCGACGGCGTGGCCAAGGGTTGACCACCACATTTCGAATGTCATGAAAATCAACCATTCATAAATACCTCGGTTCGCCCTTTCCGAGGATGGAAAGGCACTCCAGAAGCCGACGGCGAAATACCAGGGCAGAAAGAACATGGTTCCCATCGCGAGGTTGTAGGGAATCTCGGTGACGAGATTGGAGAGCACAAAGGTCGACCAGTGGTACATGTTAGAGGGCCTCTCACGTGCCGAGTACAATGTTATCAGATCGCGTAGTCGGGGTTGGAGTTGGCTCATGAACGGTATGCCGAGGATTGTAGCCATGAAGATCGAAAACATCTAGTCGGGTTAGCTGGTTAGATCTATAATATCTACGAGTACAGCGTACCTTATTCTGTAGACCTTGAACAGACGTCTTCTCCTTGTAAAAAGTAAAACCAAGGAAAAGTCCAGCAACGACATTCAGCACCACTTTTGCCACGATGTAAGCTGGATACCTGTAGTAATTCTGGAACAGTCGCCATTGAACTGCTCTGTACTGGGTGAGCCATGGAACAGCAAAAGAATCCTGTGAATGAACAGCTTCGAGTTCGTCGAAAGAATGCCTCTTATACTCAGCGCTAATGGTGTGCGTGTCTAGGGCGACCTTGCGTGCTTCTGGCGTCTCTAGCCAGATATCACCCCAATCACGTGCGACACGTGCGGTTGAGCCAGCGCCGATGACGTTCAAGATATATTCTGCTGGATTTTCATCAGGGTCACATTTGAAGGCCCCGTTTCTTTCAAAGTACCCTATGACCTCTGTGGAGTTGTGGCCGATGTCTCCGAAGTAAACGGTATTTCCACCCCTCTCAAGTAGAAGAAGGCGGTCGAAATGTTCAAATAAGACCGAGGATGGCTGATGGATTGTGCACAAAATAGCTTGGCCCGAGTTTGCGAGTTTCCTGAGTAGCTTGACAATAGACAAGGCAGATTCTGTATGATTATTAGCAGTGCCTAATGTCTAACGTAGCAATAATGGAGCTTACGGGAGTCGAGTCCACTAGTAGGCTCGTCCAGAAATATTAGAAGTGATGGTTTCGCGACAAGCTCCACTCCGATGGTGGTTCTCTTTCTTTGTTCTACATTCAAGCCATTGCCTGGACTTCCGATAACGGCTTCGGCATAGTCCTCCATTTCAAGCATTTGAATAACATTCTCAACGTAATCATACTTCTCCTCGGTAGAAACATCCCGAGGCTGTCTCAGAAGTGCAGAGAAACGTAGAGCTTCACGAACTGTCGATTCGGCGAGATGTATGTCCATTTGTTGAACATATCCGGTCCTACGTTGAAAAGAGTTTCCGCTTGGAAGTCCGTTGACCAATTTCGTCCCTGTGATTATACCCTCGTTGACTTGCTCTGCTAGGACATTCAGTAGTGTCGTTTTCCCAGCACCCGATTCACCCATAAGTGCGGTAAGCGTGCCTGGTTTAACATAGCCTGTAACATCGTGTAACAACCTTCGCCACTTGCCACCTGGCATTCTGATATCATAGTTCATCTTCTCCCAAGTAAACGCATCTCTGCTTTTGACCAGACCTCGGAACTCTGATATATTCGTAGTTGTCGAGGTTAAAGGTGCCTCTGTCTCACCATTTTCAACATCGTCCACAGCCTTTCCTGCTTTAAGAATCTTCTTCACACGTTCAGGCTCATGCCCTTTGCGAAATATTAGGAATTCTCCCTTTGGTGGCGGTAAAGGATTGAATTCAGTCGCCACCGCACATGTGAATATGAAGAACACCATGAATCCGCAAATGATGCCAACATCTCTCCATAGATTGGAGTATTCGTATTGGTAGGAGAGGGAGAGGTACTCATCTCCACTGACATAAGAATCTCCGGGTACCGCCCCCGTAACGGCGCACACTTGGTTGGTGATTCCAACATCGGTGTAACCCGGTCCTGAAGGGACTAAAGATGCACATAGTGCTGATTGGCCGTGAAATTCATTGACCATAAGGGCTTCAAACGCGTAGGAAATAGGATTGATGTATCGAAGCCATGAAAACCATGGGTGCATGCTAGGAACCGGAATAATATACCCGGTATAAATAGCGAGGATTAGGATACAAACAGCAGCGATACTATCCGCAGCTTCCACTCGCTTGGTTGCAGCAGCGACAGTCCGGAACAGACCACTCATGGCCAGAGTAGATATTGCGGTAATCAACACGAAGATGAAAAAGGCTCCGGCCTCGTTCTTTAAGCCAACCATGAAGTAGATGATAACATCAAACAGGACGATATTGACGAACTTGAACGGGTAGTCTGCAGTTATGGAGGAGAGAGCTTCGACAAATGGATGATACATTGTGTAGCCTTTTTGCTTTTGAACCACGGGCCTTTGCGCATATTGTGTACCGATTTCGGCAAACGTTTGAAGGGCGTTAAAGAGGAGACAGAAGAATATGACGCTGCCTTTCGAGAAGAATCCCGAAGTAGTCGATGAAGTATTGACAAATATACTGCCATTGATAAGAGATGTAAATACTGCAGAGAAACATGACGCCATGAGATAGACTTTATCTCCAAGTAAGCGTTCATAGCCCCGTACAATAGTAATGGCGAGTTGTTGGGGCAAGTTCGCGAGATAAATGCTGCCCGCCCGCTGACCTTTCGAAATCTGGGACTTGTGTAATTTGCGAAATGCAGCAAGTTGAGACTCGGGTGTTCCCAACCCCTCCTTGTACTGAGCAATCTCTCTCTGCAATTTGGCATAATACTCTGATGCCTTCCATGTCTTGACAAATTCGTCTGGTGAGCGTGGTGCTTTACCCTCCCATCCTTCACGTACTCGTCTACTAGATGCATCTGTGATGGCGGTAAGGAAGTCTGGCGTGGTTTGGCGAGCTTTAGGCACAAAGCCAAGGCCTTTGAAGTACGCTGTAGCATCCGACAGCGTTCCGAAGAAGATCTGTCGTCCAAGATAGAGAATGGTTACTTTGTCAAATTGTTGGGCAAGATGCTCTCCGGCTTGGTATAGAGCAATGATGGCAGTGTTGTGGATTATTCTGGTATTAGCTCGTATAATATTGACAAATTCAAGCGAAGTTGATGCATCGAGGCCACGGGTTGAATTATCCCACATTCCGACTGAGGGGTGGCAGGCAAGCTAGATTCTCGTGAGCAAACCTTAGCCAACTATGAGAATAAGAAACCATACCATTTCCCCAAGAGACACGCGCTTTCGTTCGCCGCCACTAATACCTCTAATAAATTCGTCACCGACTTTCGTCTGTAAGGTATGCGTCAAACCAAAGGCCGTTGCTAAAACATTCGTGGTTTCTTGAACATAATGCTTCAACTTTTTCCCATGCCGCTGACTTCCAGGGCTTCGGGCTTTAATGGCAAAACTAAGGGTCTGGCCAACGTTAAGATGAGGGAAATGGTACTCGACTGTTCCTATTAGTATACATCTCTGTTGTTCTCACATGGTTCAACGCACCTTCATCATTGTATCCAATGTCTCCACGAAAGTGTTTTTTGACTGCATCAATGTCAAGGCCGTTGTACCTAACTTCTCCATCCCAACTGACATAGCCTTGGGTGAACCCAGTAAGTGTTTTCAGCAAAGTACTACATCCGCTTCCTGGACGCCCAAGAACCAACAACATTTCTCCATCCCGCACTAACCCATTACATTCGTGAAGGATAACCTTTATGGGCTCTTTCCGACGTGAAATTAGAAGTGCAAGTTTCTTGAAGGGTGTGACGACGATTTCGAAAAGGTTGTTCTGATATGTAGCTCCTGCACCTGATCCGGTCACACTGAGTCTTTCAAATAGTACCGTGGATCTGGAAGAGAGGGGCAACAATCCATCTTGCTCTCCCTTTTTGACTTCGGAAGCAAGATATCTTTCATACGACCATCCATCAACCTTCGTGTCAGCCGGATCGGAAGTATCCTCAGAGGTGCTGCTGTCGTTTGTACTTGAGTCCAAGGCCGCGGCTGCAGGTTTCTCTCGTAGCGCCTCACTCTCCATTGCGCTGTCCTCGGCTTGCTGAGCCATTGAGAGATCTGATATTATACGCACTGGTCTAATGCCGTTTGGAAAACATATAAAAGGGGCGGTTTAGGGTTCTAGGCAAGATGATGGAAATAGAAACGCAACCCTCGACCCTGAAGCAAACGAGACAGGTGGAAAGGAAAGCGAAAGGACTCTTCAAATTCAGATGGTGTTTCTAGATTTCTAGAGGACAGAAGAAACAGGGAAAGAAAGAGGCAGCCCTACTGCTTATAGAGCTATTCGGCATCCTGCCCAGACACGAGTCGATTCTAGCCAGCGCAAATTGGCAGCGGCGCATGCAAGTAGATGCGTCCGCACGTGAGAAGAGGTTGGTTGGCATGGACGGGTTGATAGAGCCCGATACACCGACGTCCAGGACGACCGAGGCAAAAGGGTAGCGCAGGGGACAATCGGAGCAAATGCTGATACTATGGGGATAGCGGGCGAATAACAAGACGGCGCAGTTCTCCAGGTGCGGATGCTCCATGATGGAGTCGGGCGTGCGCACAGCGTGGGCAGGAGGTGGGCTGACGCCCCTGCGCGCGGATCGCGGGTGATGGGGTGAGGCTCTCGGGCTACTATGACGAGGGCGACGACGACGAGAAGTAAGCGTCTCTGGGCGCGCCGGGTGAGCACGTGATGGAGGTATTTCAAGCACACCCTCCAGTGCCGGGAGGGTCTCAGCTCGGCTGGAGTACAGAAAAGTTCCGCTACAGTAGAGAAAGATATCCACTAATTCTCTACTTAGCCGAGGTGTCAACCTGAGGCTAGCTAGATTAGTTACTACTGTAGTATCCTCTCCTCTAAATAATCTTGGGCCGAGAGATTTTCTTCGAAAGTAAATCTGAGTAGATACTAGAGATTCAGCCAATAACATTATAAGGCTATAGAAGACTATATATCTTTTTAAATATCAATACTATTATAGACTTTAACAAGATTTATACTATTTTCTAATCTTTTAATATAAATAATTTTATTAATTTAGTTCTCAGTCTATATTCAGTTATATTCTTAATTCTTTCTTAGATAAATTCTTTAGTCTAAGATTGTTTAAAAGAGAAGATAATAATATATATAATTGACCAAAGCTATAGTTCTAAACTTTAACTATAGTACAATTATAATTACTTTTTACTTAAATATAAGATATCTATATAAGAGAAAATCTATAAATAAATATTAATCTATTAAAATCCAGAAGTTTCTAAAGATATCTAGTTATATTCTTCAATATTCTATAATAATTTAAAAGTCTTGAACTTCCAAATACTTTAAAAAGTAAGTATATATTAGATATATATATTTAATTCTCTAGAATAGTACTTTAGAGTACTTAGAAGTTTAAGAGTACTCTAGGAATTGAGTATATACGCTGTCAAATTGTCTAGCAAGGTATAAATCGGTCCAATTCTCTACTTGGCCGACCTTTACCCATGCAAGGGGGTTTCTACTGTAGCGGAACTTTTCTCTACTCTAGCCGAGCTGTAACCTGAGTGCGTCCTCAGTCGGGGCGCAGACCGCCGAGACCGCCGAGATCGAGCTGCCGCTAGCCCGCGTGCGGCTAGAGCAGGGATTACATTCCCCCGGCCGGCCTATTGCAGGCGCGGCTCTCCGGTTTGCCCACGGACAATACATACAACGCCCTACAAAGGAGGCATGTGATCCCGTCCAGCTATCTGTTCCATTTAGCCTCATCATCCTCATCGGCAGGGAAGACCAGACCACCAGACGCCCACCGGCACTGCAGACGAGGACACACTCTATACAGCATCTACAGCCCCGCAGCCGCATTCGAATCCTCGTGTCACGTGCTTTCGCGTGGAGGCAAGTGGCGCCGTAGATGACTGTGGCTCTCGTTCTCGACATATCACGGACCCGGCTGAGCAAGCACTGACCTCGATTGCACTTGTGTTGCCGGCCAGTCTCCTGCCCAGGCTTTCCCCTCGGGGCCTGCCCTTCGGATCACGGCCAAGCCGTCTTTCTGCATTGTCCCTGAGCAAGGGCGAGGAGACGAGGCTCTACGTTCAGTTGAACACATAGTCTCGCGGCCTGTCCCGAGCCATGTCGTCCTTGGGTTTGGCGTCGCAGCAGAGTACGTGAATGTGGACCTGGCTGGGGGTTGTTCTTCGCTTACTTGCTATTGTTCTCTTAGGGACTGCTTGCGATTTGTGCAAGCAGATGAAGGTATGCTCTCTTCGTCTTTGTAGGATCCACTAAGGCCGAGTACGTAGACTGATATATCTGAATGTTCAGATAAAATGCGAGAGGCAAGGCTCGTCGTGCAAGCGTTGTATTTATCGGAAGACGGAATGTGTTGTAACGCTAAAGGAAAGGAAGCCCCGCGGGTCCAAGAAGTATGGCTATTCTGCCTGAAATGTATGTATTATGCTAAAACGGAAACCCAGGCAGGATCATATCCAGGCGATTGAACGGAGAATGGAAGAAATGGAGTCCATCGTGAAAGCGTCAGGGTTGTCTCCTTTTGGTGACCGAATGCGGCAATCCACCCAATCTTTCGACAGCCAGGCTAATCTGAGTGACAAACTTTCGACATTAATAACTGATAGTAGGGGGGCATCTCGATTTGTTGGTAGGTCCACGTATCTGATTTGTGTTTCAAGTGGTACATTTTGACTTTTCTTAGGTTCGGCATCTGGCTTCTCGATCTTTTCGGAGCAGGGCCTCGATTGGATCTCGGAAGTGACTGGCAGTAATGAATTTGCACAAAAAATTGCGGAAATAAATAAAGAGGATAGGGATACCTCCATGGAGACCTTTTCTCATATGCTGCATCCACTACAGGAGCATGAGAGAGAGCCACTGCCATCAAGGGAAGTTGCAGAGTGTTATATAAACTGTAGGTACTGCCAAGATAAGATGGATGGTTTGTCTAATGTAAGAACCCAGACTATTTCGATGTTTTCAATCACATCTTCCCACTTTACGATCAGACAGTCTTTCTTGAAAGGTTTTCACGGCAATATCCGGTCACCTGTTCTGAAGACCCTGGGTGGTACGCATCGCTCAACATTGTAATATTGTTTGGCAATCTCTCCTATCGGGGCCATATGCTTATGGAAAGGGGGGTGATGGCACATGCAGAACCTATGGACAAGATCTGCTGGAGATGGTTCCGCAATGCCAGCAGCACCTTCACTGATCTCCAATTTCTCGGGAGTTTATGGGGAGTTCAAGCCATGCTTGGAATGGTACAAGTCTCCTCTAGCTCCATCAATCGATTACTGACATGAATACTAGGCTATATTAATGCATTCTATTCCAGATCCTCACCCTTCTTACGTCTTAACGGCTGCGGCCATATGTTCTGCTCGATCAATAGGTCTCCATAGTCGCCTGGACGCCTACGGGCTAAAAAAATCCGAAATTGAACAGAGATGCCTAGTCTTTTGGATTTGTTTTGTCCTAGATAAGGGCATGAGTCTGCGATCTGGTCGGCCACCAGTGCTATATGAAGAGGATATCGGAGTCGAACTTCCAAAGGTCAGCGGAGATCCAAGGCAACACTCCGACGGCTCCAAAGCATTTAACACATTTGGTTATTTGGTTAGACTGGCACTCCTTGACGGTCGTATATACAGCGGTTTGTATTCGGCAAGATCCAGAACGCAGTCCGGAATCGAGCGTTTGAAAGTGATTGCTTCTCTTGACGAAGATATTCATGCATGGCGGGATACTGTGCCAGTAGAAATCAGACCTGAGTACAGTCTTCAATGCCACCAGTCGCAAATCATTCAAGTGATTCTGATGCACTTTGGATATTATAACGCACTTATATCGATCCATCGAAGTTCTGCTCATTTCCGATCTTGGGCGAGTAGACCAGATAACGAAGTCCATCTACAACAGCTCAGCCGTGAGCTAAACCCTCGCCTCCTTAGTAGTGCATCGATATGTCTGAACGCTGCGAGGAGCATCATAGGTTTACTGGATACTTTCAATCCCGAGCTTTATCCTGATGGCCACAATCCTGTACGGTTAGTCTACCACCGAAACGCCTTGAAATACCCACCATATTGCTTTCACCTGGTGCTTTTGGATAGAAGGAATCAATGGCTGACATCACTGGTGCTTAGAATGTCTGATTATTATCCGTTCACATCCGCTTTATTACTCTTTGCGAATATTCTCCAACATCCCCAGGACACACACGCGACATCGGACTTAGAGCTCATATCTAATGTCACCAAATATATATCTTCTTCAGTTGATAATACCATAAGTATAGGGTCCATTGGGATGAAGAAGATATTTGAGGAGGTGATTCGTTTAGCCAAAACGACCGTGTATCAAGCACAATCGCAGAAGTCAACAACAGCCAAACGCCGACATGATGAAATCAGTGTAGGCAATGTAGAGAGACCGATAGATCGATCATATCTGGGGGATGGTTTGTACCCAGAGCAACCCAGAGGATCTTTACCTACGCAGACCGCTCTAGCAGATAAAGGATCCACTGTAAGTATCATAGTCCTAGATCTATTCTCTCCTAACGACTAACGTAAAGAATCAGTCGTCGGACAATCACCGTGGAATTGCTCTTCAGGATTCCAGTCGTTTCAAACAAACATGGAACTCAGAGAGCCGACTTGGGCGTACAGCAACAACCTCATATTCACCGTACGCTCATCCGGATCAAGGCGCCGACCATCCACTCTCGCGCGGTATCCAAGTTCCAACGCCACCTACCCAAGGATCCCTTTCGGAATTTCAACCACAATACGACATGTATGCAGACATTGGCAACTTTAACGCAGATATCATGTTACCCCAGGACGGATCATGGTTCTATCCTATGACATTTCCATGAAATCTATCGGATTCTGCACCTATAGACAACCATGCAAGATGATTTGATATTCCATCACATCAGAAGAATTGATCATCGAATCAGTCAAAGATTGCTTGCCAGGAACATCGTTCTATTCAAAGTCTCGCCATCCTCCAGGACCATATCGCGTCCTCTCACAACCACATTAACGTTAGTATAAATCTGCACCATCGAATAATTTTTCTGTCATTTCAAGCGATGTACTCTAGTACATTTACAAAATTGGGTTATTATAGAGGTAAAGGAGTAAAGGTTTCTTGGGTATTCATCATTATAGAACGGGAACACAGTATGCAAGCTCACGATCCTGATCATCTGCGTATTAGTGCCGTGGGCTTTTTTATTTTGCGTGTCGACATTAATCGCGACTAGGATTGGGATCGACCAGCTGCAAATGGCAAGGATTCAAAAGAGGGACATCTCATAATACCCTGTTTAAATAAAATTTGATATTTGATACTCGAGAGCATTGCAGTATCTGTACATTACCACAAAGCACAAGTCATTTTTTAGCCACGCAACTATTATTTTCAAGAGCGGCAGTCACCATAGGCTGGGACGCTTGAATTACATGAATAAGCCCGGCTTTATCAATATCGGAGATGCGCGCAAACCCGGGGAATAGCGATGCCCGCGGCGGCCAAGCAGATTCCCTCGCACCTCATATCGTGCGTATCAATCATCTTCCCCGCAACATATCTTTTAAAACCTTTTAAATTTCCCGACGCCATTCATGCTGTGAAATTTTACTGTACAGTATATATAGCAGGAATACATATCAAAGGGACATCATAATGTCGCAGGTTGAAACAGAGACAGACACAAAGACGGCGGCCCCGAAGACTCTCCGATTACAGAACGGGCAGACCTTCCAGGTAAAGTCCAACATCTCCACCGAGGCGGCGGAGATCCCCATCATTGATGTGGCACGCGCCTATAGCGATGAGCTAGAGGATCGGCGGGCTGTAGCTGAGGAAATCCGCGAGGCATGCCACCGTATCGGATTCTTCTATTGCGTGAACCATGTAGGGCTACCATCTCAATTTCCCAATTCCTCTTGGGTTTCTTCTTCTATGCTGAGTTGTTTTCTCTCGGTGGAAGGGCATCGACCCCAAATACGCAGCAGAGGCATTCGCGCAGGGCAAGCGTTTCTTCGCTCTCCCGCTCGAGAAGAAGATGGAGGTCTATACCGGACTCGTCCCTAATGAATACGTCGGCTACCATCCCATGGAGCACTACAACCGCAACGGCAAAGAATTCAATGGTCCGTCTTCCCCTCTACTCCACCTCTCTTTATCTAACACTGTATCCCAGACCTCAGCGAAGCATTCAACTTCGCCTACGACGCCGCCGAAGACGCCGCCGCCCTCGACCCCACCGAGAAACCCATCTCCATCTGGCCCTCTCACCTCGCCGGCTTCAGAGAAGGCATGTACGCCTACCACACGCAGTGCCTGCACTTCGCGCGCCGCATGACGCGCATCTTCGCCCTGGCCCTGCACCTCCCCGAGCACGCCTTCGACGCCTACACGCAGCGCCCCGAGGCCGGGATGCGCATCCTGCACTACCCGGCGCAGACGCAGTCGGCCGACGCCCAGGACGGCATCGGCGCGCACACGGATTTCGAGTGCTTCACCATCGTGAACCAGGACGCCGTCGGCGGGCTCGAGGTGCTGAACAAGGCCGGCGAGTGGACCAGGGCGCCGCCCGTGCCGGGTAGCTTTGTGGTGAATATCGCCGATTGCTTCATGCGGCAGACGAATGATTTCTTCGTCAGTACCGTGCATCGCGTCATCAATAAGAGCGGCCGCGAGAGGTACAGCGTGCCCTTCTTCTTTGGCTTTGATCGTGCGCGCAAGCTGAAGCCGGTCGAGACTTGTGTGTCGGAGGAGAACCCGATGAAGTACCCCGTCATGACGGCGGGGGAGTATTATGCTTTTAGAGCGAATACGGCCAAGAGCGGAAATTATTAGATGCTGGATGTATGGATCGTGTTGTAGTGCAATGAGCAATTCGCTTGCGTTGCAAATAGACCTCGTTACAATATTATGTGACTGGTAGAAGTCTTTGCGCTTTTGAATCTCTTCTGGTGTATATTTGGCTTGCAGCTGGCATCTTGACCAGACTCGTTTGACAAGTATCTAGAGATGATGCTAGACATGGCTGTTCTTGTCGGATTGTGGACGCGAAGGGGACGTCGCCCCATGATAGAATACGGATACAACGCTTGCCATGGTTCCTTGGGTCTCGTCATCGGCTGTAAGGGTCAGATTTGACTGGTTTGCCTTGGCTGGACTAGCTCGAGCGGATGAGAGACAACAAAGTTTCTCTGAGGGTGTGAGCCATCCGGCGGATATAATGAGCAAAACACGTGTCACAGTACAGTGGCAGAGCTAGAGATATATCGACTGTGATATTCAGCTAAATCAAGCCAAATCAACGTTAAAAGCATTTTGGAGACAAGCCATTTACGGCCAATAGTATTTTCTCAACCTGCCAATTACTTCCCCATCAGTGAAAGCGAGAGGCACTTGGTCTACAATATACTCTTTTGACTTAACGTCTATTTGGCCTGGTACCAAAGTAGACATGGTGCCTCATCGGGACTAGGCCATGTTCACTCACGTGCTAAGGAAGCCGTTAGCCGCCGGAAATATCACTGGGGTCAAAGGTCAACCTTATCAGAGATCCCGGATCCAAATACGTATAGCCCCGTGGAGAATCGCGTGTGAGACTTGCTAAATGCATCCAGAAGCTGCCCATCACCGTCCTTTCGCGCACATCTTGGGTTATAGATTAGATTATACACCGCATTGTTGGGGTCCACACACGCCAACCTGCCCAGATGCGGTTTAACACCGCCCGGCGAACCTCCTGGGTGCTTCTACCTTCCTTCCACGTGGCATCGACACTATGAACATGCCTGACCCGTTACTCCAATGGAAAGATGCGTTTGATTAGGGGCCTTTGAGATCCCCTATCATGACTTCTACTGCAGCTTCCGCAGTTGCTTCCCGCACTCCTTTTCGGCGAGAACAGCAGACATCAATCAATGCCCCTTTGCGCTAGGAAATCTCATGAGACTCCCATTCCCACTTATCTATTACGCGCCCCTGGACTCCTAGCCATGGCGCGCAGGCTTGGCTTGAAGCCTCGCCATGAACGGGAAGCCTATTCTTTCCACATCCGTTATAGAGAGTTGGCTGAGCCGGGGCTACACGGTCGTAGGTGTTGCTATGTTTTTTCATAATGTCCGTTGACCCGGCGTTACGGGCACTGTTAAGGTTGATCTACTATTTACTTTCTATTTCCATCATTATCAACCGCATCATGGCCATTGTCGGGCCAGTCGCCCTCAAACTGTACCATAGCGGTGGGTAATTCTAGAACAATGGCACCTATTAGCTTTGACTATACGGATTATAATGCTCAACGAAAGAACGGGCGTGAGCCATCCATCAATATCGCTCCTAGCGATGACGCAAGCAGCTCAAGGAAGTCTTCAAGTCGGAGATCTGGCGAGTTCGCCTTTGCACCAAATCTGATTGAGCCAACTCCACGGGGTGAATCGAATCAAGTGAGTTTAGCTATCCCCGGCTCCCTTGGTGGAAGGGACCCAAGGAAAGGATCTAGCTCAACGAAGAGGCAAACAATAGGCATCGCCTCCACTAATCAATATGCCGGACCGGAATCAAGAGAAAGCTCTCGTCAAAAACCCGCCGGCTTCGCTATAGATGAGACACACGAAGAAAAGCGCAACTCTTTCTTTGCACTAGTACTGGCTTGCCAGACTCCGAGAAGCGTGTGCGTCGGCAGAGCTATATTCGCTCCAGAAGGGTAAAGCAGGTACGACGCCGCACCCGGGGCCCGAGCAAAGACAAGACAAATACTGCGAGACAAGCTCCTCCCGCCGCGTCCTGCACAGCATCCTCCCGCCGCCGCCTTCCGCTGTGGGACCGCGGCGCCTTCCCCCGAGTCGCGGATAACGAGATCCTGACGAACCCGTGGCCCGGCACGGGACGTGCCAACACGCCCCATCCTCAATGTCGCCGTCGGCGGCACGAGTGGCTTTGTTGCGGACCGCGTAGGCGGCAAGCCCATGGTCGGATAATGTCGTGAATGCCTCGGCTTGTTTTTGGGCGGCTAGGGATGATTGGTATCCGGCGTGGAAGCATGGGGAGGCACAGATGACGGTGTATAGTGTCAAGATGTGGCAGGAGTGCGTTTGATGGCTTTACGAGATGTTGCTTTGGTTAAGAATGAATGATGGTTCCATTAGAGTACAGCTATTAAATATAGATATTCTACTTCTCGAGGATTATCTCACGAATGGGTAAGCTGCCTCAGGTTTGTTTAGCTGCTACTCGTCGTCTCCTGAGTAGTTCTCCTAGAGGCACATCCTCATCTGCAAACAACTTTTCCGTTTCTTCGTCGACGCCGAAATCTCTCAGCCTACTCCCGTCAGAGTTTGTCCATCCTTCTTCTCCATCTATGCCCTCTTCGTACTCGCTTTCATATTCTTCATCTTCGTCATAATCATCATCTCCGAGACCATTATCAAGATCTCTTGTGCTCGAGGCATCATGTCTTCTGTAATCTTCCTCCTGCCTTCTTCTAAAGGCTGCAACATCTTCTCCAGGACCATGCACAAACGGCTGCCCATCCCCATTTATTCTGCCTATCGCTTCTCTGGGCATTTTGTCGGGATCGGGTGGTGGCCACGTTACACCTACGTCTTCGAATCCATTAATCTCGAAATCCCACCCCGACTCATTCTCTGGCGCGCCGCCGAAGGGTATTATCCATGCCAGCACATTTGCTGAGCCCATTCCCTGACAGATATTCTTCCATATGCCGATGTCATATGGAAACTCCTGCTTCTTAATTCTGACTCTCCTACCTCCAGGCCCCTGCACAAAGCCGCCCAAATATCTCGCCTTGTCCACTAATGCGTCATGTCTCTCGATCTCCCACGATTCGATCATCGTCGTATTTATAACGAGGGAGTGCATAGCACTAATTAGGAGAATCGAGAGTGCAAAGAGAGCTAAGCTGTTGACTAACAGCAGAATAAAAAGGTGTGAGAGGGCGAAGATGGAAGGACCTAGGTAGGATGGCAGATTTCTTTGCTCATAGATAGCGTAGGCGCGAATGAATAAATGATATTCGAGGATGGACATGGAGAGGACGGAATAGAGCACAAAGCGGAGGAAGTGCGGGAAGTTGGTATGGGAGACGCAATTCGATGTCCACGGGCAGTGGTGGTCCATTTTAGGGATGCATCTATGAAGAGTTGTCAGTCCAGAGAACTATCCGCAGATCCAACCATAACCACAAGTAAAATCTCAAGGCGTGAGGTAGCTGCATACCGTCCGCATTGTCGGCAATGGTGTGCTCGAGGAGGCTTCACAGCCTCGCACTTTTTGCACCAATTCGTTTGGACCTTCGCTGTCCCTCTATCTGCACCTCCTTCGCCATCTTCGGCCTCAACACCTTCTTCAGCAAAGCTCTTTGGCAGTCTGCCAGCATCAACACGGCATGCCTTCTCGTAAGACCACCAGATGCCCGCAACAAACGAATTGAACCATATTGCCTCCTGTCGCGTTAGGGGTCCAGGGCCAAGACGGTAGAAGAGGCCCTGGGAACTGTATGCTAAGAAGGCTATGAGGGTGCACACAGCCGGCACAGCGAGCTTGCTCAGAGCTGGGCGGTCGACTGCGAGTCGAGGCATTGGCGGTGATGGGATGGGGCCTCTGGGGGCTCTGGGCGCATGTCCGCCAGTATGCCGCGCCGCTACCGTGCTGTGCTGTGCCGCGCAGCCTTGTCTTGTCCTGGTCGGCGGGACGGTAGCGAGCCCGGGCGGACGTGTGTCGGCTCCGGCGGCCGTCACGGCAGCGACACGAAATATCTACGTATACGCATATGTACGTGGCACGCGGGTACGGCGGGCGTGGTAACGCCATCGTGCACCTCGGTCTCGGATCAGCAACCGCCAAATCTCCAAATCTCCAAATCTCCAAACCTCCAGATCCCCCTCGGAACAGAACAATCGCACCCTCAACGGGCGCCGGGGCCGTCGGAGCGCGCTATGGACGCGGCCGTCGACTCCTACTGCTATATTTGGCAGTGCCCAGGCGTCTACGAAACTCCTGCTCCCCAACTCGTATTGACGTTCCGCTCTAGCAGTACGCTACAGTCCCGACTTTGGGCTGAGCGTGACCAGCAGAGGTTGCTTGCAGCCTCGTCAGCGACCCTTATTTCACCCGTCCTATTTAGCCAATATTCAACAACACCTGACAATCCAGAGTTCGTGACTTTTATCTCACCAGATCTCCGACTTTGGTCCAATGCCAGATGGCCATGATGAGGATCAGGTGATAATTGTTCCAACTCCCTGCCGACATTTCCCCACGTCTATTCCGAGGTTTTGCCATGGCCAGACCGACGTTCTGCCACGGCTAAATGCATGCTATATAATCATAAGAGCATACGCCCTGCCAGTAGGAATTAAAAATCCTCTCTCAAGCATAAAGGACACATCAGATTATATCACCAATCATGTCTGTTACGGTTAAGCTCAACAGTGGAAAGGCCATGCCTGTTGTAGGCCATGGCTTGTGGAAAATCAGCAAGGAGACCTGCTCAGACAGAGTATACAACGCCATCAAGAACGGAAACAGACTGTTCGATGGTGCTGCTGGTAAGTTTTAATGACACGCGGATATGATAAGTCATGTAGCTGATTTACTGTCAGATTACGGCAACGAGATTGAAGTTGGACACGGTGTTACCCGGGCTCTAAAGGACGGCATTGTAAAGCGTGAGGAGCTATTCCTGGTATCCAAGCTATGGTGCACAAACATGGAGAAGGACCGCGTCGAGCCAGCAATTAGAAGGTCTCTCAAGGACTGGAACGTTGACTACTTTGATCTGTACCTGATCCATTTCCGTAAGTATTCTTGACAATTTCTCTGCCGAAGCCTGTCCTAATAGTTTTCAGCCCTTTCCCTTGAATATGTCGACCCTTCTGTGAGATACCCACCAATGTGGTTCACCACAGACGGAAAGTCAATCAGGCAATCCAAGGCCACCATCCGGGAGACCTGGACCGCAATGGAGGCTCTCGTTGGTAAGGGACTCGCACGCTCCATCGGTGTTTCCAACTTCAACGTTCAATCTCTTCTCGACCTACTCCGTTATGCCACCATCCGCCCAGCAACGCTCCAAATCGAGCATCATCCTTATCTCGTTCAGCAACCTCTGATCGACTATGCCCAGGCAGAGGGTATTACCGTTACCGCCTACAGCAGCTTCGGTCCCCAGAGCTACGATGAGATGAACCTGAAGCACGCACTTGATACACCACATCTATTCAAGCACCCAGTTATTGTAAAAATTGCTAAGGCTCACGGAAAGGGTCCACCACAGGTCTTATTGCGATGGGCAACACAACAGGGTATTTGTGTTATCCCTAAGAGTGATAATGTTCAGAACCTTCTCGAGAACTTGGATACCACAGGATTTACCATGACGAAGGCTGAGATTGAAGAGATCAACGGTTTAGACAAGGGACTGAGATTCAACGACCCATGGGTTTACTTCCGCGATCTCTCTGTCACTATTCCCGTCTTCAATTGATCTAAAAAAAATTATTTCGATTGCATCAATAAGGTCAAGAACTCAGGAGGTCAAGAAAGCCACTTAATCCAAAAATAAATAGTCTAGCTATGGTTATATAAACAAGTTTAATAAAGATTGTTTGTCAACAAAATATATGTCTTGTAAATTATGTCGCTCTAGTGATTATTGCATTCGCCTACAAACCATTTGAACTTTCAAAGTAACCATTTGTTAATGTTAAGCATCTTTCAGCTGCGGCGCGTGCCTCTCTAATAATTTTATTTCAATCCAAAATGCACCTCTCCATAAATCCTAAAACATGTACTGCATCTTTTATGTCACGAGGCTTGTACAGTGCCGATATTGCCAATTAAGATGGTTGTCGGCAGGGAGGGTTCTTGATGATTAGTCCATGGAATTTCATTTTACACTGCACCTCAAGCCTTCAGCCAATGTCTGGTTCAGCTTCAACTGCCAAGTTTGTATAGATGTATTAGTTGTAGACAATATCATCGCCAACAAACCACGGCCCTTCCATGTCCAGCGCCTTTAAAGGAGACTTTGCTTGCTCCTATAATCGCTTCCTGGGCCCCGTCTTCTGGGTCAATTTCCTGATCCGGCCAATCTCTCCAGATTTCAACGGTCCTCCAACAGCCCATGTTCACGGCAAGCTTTGCGACTCTCATTGCCTGCTTAGTATCGGCGACTTCAGTTAATAGCAGCCTAGCTCCACCGGCCGAAGCAGTTTTCAGGATCACGGGATAAAAGAGGTCCTCTGGAAATGAGTTCTCGTATTCTGTCGCCTTCATCGACGGTGGTACAAGTGCAAGCTTCGGCTCCCAGTTACGAACAGATCTGCTCGTATCCGTATTGAACCCCTTTTGGGATATGTATGGGGGGTTCGAGATGACCACGTCCCATGGGCCATGCCATCTTGCGTTGTCACCTTGAGTAGCTAGCTCAGAAAGGACGTCGCCCTTGAGAAATGAGATTTCCTGACAAGCCTCGAGGCTCAGGCATTCGTTCTTGACATTGTGTCCTAAATTGTCTCGTGCTAGCTTCAACGCCGTATCAGAGATGTCCACTCCGACTATCTTAAGTTCCGAGAATCTCTGATGCAGGAGCTCGTAAAGCAATAGTAGTATGCATCCACTACCGGTACAGAGATCAAGGATCTTGATACTTCCATTTGTATTTAAAGTGGCATCCCTCCTAATAATCCCAGCAATATGGGAAGTATATGCCTCAGTCTCTGGCCTTGCTTGAGTCAATACAGAGTCCTCTTGGATAGTTCATGCACTTACCTTGGTATCAGAACACCAGGTCGGCATAGGATATCCAACCCCCCAAACGGCTGGGAGCCAACGAGATACTGCAAGGGCACACCTCTAGCTCTCTGCTGAACAAGCAGTTCTAGGAGAGCTTTGGCTTCCCTAGACTCTCGTCTTCGATGTCCAATACGTTCTGTAACATGTTCACGTAGCCATCGAAGCTCGTTGCTGGCTGAAGGTAATGTCCGGCACGTACGAAGTAGCGGAGGAAGCAGTGGAGAAATCCTGTAAGCATTCCATAGCACAGAAGGTTGAAGTCGCGGCATAGACCTCACATCCCGAAGAACATCCAAATCTCACTTGTATGAAGAAGTTACGAAAGCGCTTCGTTTGATTGGTTTCATGCGTAAATTACGGCGACCTAATTGTGCCATATATGGCGCATCCCGATAAGATAACAACTGTTCCGTCGTCATTTTACGGCCCTTGATGCTTGCTCATTATGAGTTATTGCGTCGTCCCTGATGTCCTTACGACCTCTCATACGCTCATCATGGCATCCTCTGAGATCATGCTCGCGGACGATATCTCGAGTGCATAACGCAAAGCCACCCTTCCCGACCATTCCAACATGCCCGTCCCCAACATGTTCGTGTGCAGCAACCCCGGTCATGCCGGAGGGCCTGGAGATCGACTACAGTAAGCCGCTCAATGGAACGATGGCTTCATATGCAGAGCAGGTCCTCATATGCACTGGTAAATCCGACTGGAAATCAAAAATCGAAGAGGAGAATGATGGGGATAATCTTGCAGCTGATTTAAAGGAGCTCTTAGGGAGAGGAGGAGTATACAGCGATGTACGCCCTTTTCTATTTTAATCTATCTATTATTTCACTTCCTCGCAATCCAGGCTGACTAAAATTGTAGCCCTATCACAATGTGGCTATAACAAATTCTTCTTTTCCGCCATCCAAGCCTAAACGAGAAGAGATCGAGACGACATCCGCATACCTCTTTCCGAGCTTTAAATATGTGCCATTCCTTCCGCGAATCTCGTTCGACAGCGTGCAAGCACTTGTAAAGGGCTGCCTCCTGCCTAAGAAGCTCAATCCAGCCCATAACGGGCTCTCGCCTATTCATAAAGATAGGCTTTTAAGAAGCCCTGGTTTTCAAAACTTGCTATACGGCGTACGGGATGTGGATGACATATTAATATTGATATGTGGCCATGGAGGAAGAGATGCAAGATGTGGTATCTATGGGCCTCTTCTAAAAGAGGAATTCGAGAAAACTTTACCAATAAATGGATTTCAGGTTCTACAAGACCCTGTACGGGTCGAAGAGGATGAAGAGAATATGAGGTCTATAGATGGGCCAAACTTAGAAACTGTTCCAAGAGCCGCGAGGGTTGGACTGATAAGTCACATTGGTACGACCACAACCCTTATTCCAGCAATTGTTGTAGCCCGAGACTCTGCTAACAGCATGTAGGAGGTCACAAATTTGCAGGAAATGTGGTGCTATATATACCACCAAGGGTAAAGACTACTGATGGGCGGCTTCATCCACTTGCTGGATGTGGTATTTGGTATGGCAGGGTACAGCCAAAGCATGTGGAGGGTATTATCAATGAGACGATCCTTCACGGCAAGGTGATAGCTGATATCTTCCGCGGCGGCATAAGACAAGGCGGTGAGATTCTGAGGCTTTGACGATGAGATCCGGCTTGAGCGACATTGCTTTAAATGTACATAGCAGGTTATCCCTAAAGCCAATCGGTTGAACTTGCCTACCCTGCAAAGACACAACACCACCACGTCCCCGTACGATAATGACACGGGCCAGGTCCTGAAAGAAGAGCTCCCTGACGAAACTCTATGATTGAGTGCTGTTGGCAATGCACTTGTGTGATTATCATATACTCAGAGCAATATGGTAGTTTGTAGTTTCCATAGGTACTTAAGCTATTAGCTCTTCTGATATTGACGCCTGCAGTGTCTCGGAGCCCAAGTCGTCGAGGTAATCTTGAATGATCAAGCTCTTGTCAGACAATTCCAAGGGCTTCTGATCCGACTATGACATGCCATGGATATAGATTAAAAATGGCAAAGATTACTTGGATCACATAGATGGGCTCCCAGCTCCAAGACAAGTCAGGATCGTATAAGGCCCTAGTTCGGCATCTACATAGATACTAGATTGCCGCTTCAATCATTGTAGCTCATGAGCACTGCATCTCGCCTTCGTACTCTATAATTCATTTTGCCTTGCTTGCAACGCCTGCTCTCTTACAACCAGCTCTACCTCGTGGGCAAACTTGCTGCATCTAGGAAGACGTACCTATTTACTGCAATAGGGGCTGTCATCGCTAAACCTTCCAAAGATTTAGTGGGTAGGCCCTGTGGATGATCGAGCTCCCATCGGTCTTCCGAGATAAGCCAGAGCGGCAGTGGCCGTTGGACATCCGAAAGTCGGAAGCCTCTCATGCCCACCTACAGCAAGAGGATTCAAATATGTATTTATATCATCCACTTATATATTTTCGTAAAGAACTTTAGTTTTTTGGATTAACTTGTGCCCACCATATAGCGTGTTCAGGATTCCCTATTTCATTTATACATTTGTGTATTCGCCGCGTGTCTCTCCGTGATACCACCCTTATATCTATTTGATCATTCTACTCCTTATTTTATATCTACAGAGAGCCAGAGATTTAAGGGTTGTATCTTTTAAAATGGCTGAGCCTTACCGTTTAACGGCGACTCAAGCTCTCGCGTTGTTAAAAAGCGGCGATCTCACTGTCGAGGATTATGCCAGGTCTCTCCTCAGCCGCATCAAGGAGCGCGATAACGTGGTTAAAGCGTGGGTATATCTCGATCCGGAGTTTGTGATCGCTCAGGCCAAAAAGCTGGATCAGATCCCGGCTGAGAAGAGAGGGCCACTTCATGGGATTGCTATCGGTGTGAAGGATGTTATTCTCACTAAAGGTCTGCTACTTTCCTTATCCCGTCTCTCCTGTGTTGTTATAACAGACTGATAGCTAATGTTTAAGCAGACATGCCAACAGCCTATAACTCAGCAATTTATAAAGATTCCCCTCCGGGACTTGTTGATGCTGCACCCATTATCACTCTTCGTGCTGCTGGTGCTCTGATCTTTGGTAAGACGGCCACGACCGAGTTTGCAGCTGTTCTTGAAGGTGGCCCTGCCGGGAATCCACACGACCCCAGACGAACGCCCGGTGGATCATCGTCTGGGTCAGGAGCAGCAGTCGGTGATTACCAAGTCCCTATCACACTAGGAACTCAAACAGGTGGAAGCACCATCCGTCCCGGCTCATTCAACGGTATCTATGCATTTAAAGTAAGTCGCCGGAATTCCTTACATCTTATCCCCATTCTCTCTCCTTTCCACCCTCTTCTCAAGACTCTAGCATTAATATGATTTCAGCCAACATGGGGTGCCATATCACGTGAAGGGCTCGCACAATACTCCATGACCTGCGACACCCTAGGTCTGTACAGCCGCTCTGTCGAAGATCTCGAGCTCCTCTCCAGCGTCTTCCAACTCTCCGACGACGAGCCGGTGCCCAGCTCTCCACTCTCACTGAAGGGCGCCAAGATCGCCTTCGCCAAGACACACGTCTGGTCCATAGCCGGTCCTGGCACTCAAGCTGTCTGGACGAAAGCACAAGATCTATTGAAGGCTCGTGGCGCAAGCGTCGAGGAGATTGATCTCCCCGAAGAGTTCGGCAATATCAAGCAATGGCATAAGAACGTGCTTGATGGTGAAGCACGGACGTCGTTTCTCGGCAGTAAGTCCTCCCACCTCCAATATTCCAAACTCCGTTCTTGACCGTACTGATTGATACGTTATAGACTACCTACTCGCACAAGAGAAAATGAGTTTAACAATACAAGCACAAGTCGAGAACGTAAGGAAACTAACCCGAAAAGAACAACTTGAAAGCTACGATGGATGTGCCCGTCTAAGACCTGTCTGGGACGAGATTGCGAGCAAATATGATGCCGTTCTCACTCCCAGCGTCGTTGATGAGGCGCCACTAGGACTGGAAAGTACCGGTGATGCCGTGAGTTTTCCTCCTTTCCCCATTCCCCTCTCCCTCTCTTTCCCATCCCTCTTCCCGCCGACTAACCCCTCCCCCAGGGCTTCTGCTCAACCTGGACAATCCTCCAAGTCCCCGCCCTGAACATCCCCGGCTTCTCAGGCCCAAACGACCTTCCAATCGGCTTAACCCTCGTCGGACCACGCTACACCGATCTACACCTCTTGCACGCCGCGAAGACGATCGGTGGCGTGTTTGAAAACGAGGGCGGATGGGGCCATAAGCTTTTCTAAATAAGATAGTGCAATGGACGCGTTGATATCGTGCCTGTTATCCTGTATCGTTGTGATGACTTCACTCCATGCCTCACTTTGCTAGACGTGTAGGCTCGCACAATAGATCAGATCAGTTCGCTATTACCATATCTCATCTTGAGAAAATCTCGCTGCTGCTTTCATTTCCAAATACACCATCCTATGAGGCCATATACCGCAAAAGCAGAATCACTCTAGAGTACTTATATCTAGAAGTAGCCGCACGGCCAGCACGCGCTGAGATAGTACCCTAAAAAGTGCATAGATACTTCTCTCGGCACGGAACTCAGAAAAAACCCTGTTTGTTTAGATAACTATTCGTTTTTCTGCTCCTTTACTTCACCCTTCCATACTCGGATTCTTTTCGCCGAGATAATCGAGGGTCCTGTAGCCAGTGTATCGATGTATCATCACAACATAACTCCCTCAGATATTTCCCAAACAAGAAATAGCCGCCCACCACACATCAGATCACATCACATCACAGCACATCACAGCACATCATCAACTCACAATCCCCCAATAAATTATCCCCTCTCATTCTCCCAAACTCTCCAGTATACCCTCCCCTCACAACGAACACACCCAGCCTAGCGTCTCCCAATCCGCACTAGCGCGCCCGCCGCCCTTGCACCTCTGCTAACCTCGCTCTACTCCGGGAATCGGGTACGGGACAAGAGGACCCAGCCACCGATTGACGCACCGAGGGCCGGCTAGCAGAACAGGACAGCACGGCAGAGGTTCACAGAACTGCTAGAGGAGTTCCGGTCCTGGGATTGCTGGAATTGGAGCGGGTGTTGGGGGGATGTGGCCTGGCAATTCATTGATTGCTGTTGTGTTTTGCTATTATGGCTATTCCGGACGGTCCGGATTAAGGGGGTGCGGAAGGGGAGAGGAGGGGTAGAATTAAACTTGGGGGATTGGGGAGGGGAGATTGGTTTTATATCGGACTCACGAGGGCTTTGGTTGCGTTCGGTTGGGGATTCAGATGGCGCTATCCTGTCTGGTGATGGAGATATGCGTCCTATCTGGTTGATGAATTAGGAGAGCTTACATTACGTAGGTGAGCTCGGCCAAGATAAAGCGACTTCTGTGAAGTAGACGTGATATTAGACAGTTCGGAATATCGAGTCTGCCTCTGATGTGATAAATGATTCCATGCCTCGACGGTCGTGACGGCATATCGATGCTGTAAATCTTTTAAATTGTTCAAGACCACATAGCGATGAAACGGGACCTGATATATGAGTAGTAACTTCTGCAATCACTTCAATGATTTGCTAGCGCTATGCAGTATTTTACAGTCCAAATTCCTTCGCTCTATCTCTCCCTACCCCTTTCTATCCGACGTAATACAAGCTCACCACGAAACCTGTTCGTTGTCCGTCATTTACACGTACTTGCACATCATGGCAACCATGAGATCGAAAAGACCGATAGCCTCGACGAAGGCGAAACCGAGAATGGCATATGAGAACAGTTGTCCTCTCATGCTTGGGTTGCGGGCAACAGCACTCAAAAGAGATGCGAAGACGAGACCGATACCGATACCGGCACCTCCCAATCCGATGGCGGCTGAACCCATACCGAGGTTTTGTGAAACTTGGACCATAGCGGAGGCAATCTCAGATGAGTATGGTCGGGTTTGCTTGCTGAGAGCGTTGCGGGTTGCAGCATTGAGGATGTTGGAAGCTTGTTGACGCTTCAGAGTCTGGAATGGTGAAGCACTGGCGCGGACACCTGTTTTTTTCACATCGTCAGTTTAAGGCATCAAAAGAAGTGGATGGCACTCAATTGAAGTCAATTGAGCATTTATAGGATTGATATTTACCTGAGAAGGCCCGCTGGGCGGTTGGCTGAAGCTTCATTGAGCTCCGGACCATCGGGCGAGCCACCTTGGTGGTGGTTGAGCTCAAGAGAGAAGCCATCTTAGGGGCAATCATGCGTGTGGCAGCCATTGCGAATATCGGGTTTGAGAAACTCGATTGATGGAGAGGAGTTTTGGGATGAAGGAGAGTAGAAGAAGAATCCGGGGAGAGCTGGAGTTCTTGAGAGCTGGTGTTTTAGGAAGAAAGGAAGGAATGGGAGGGCGAAAAGTTGAACAAGTGTGTAGCTCATAGGCCATCCCCACTTATCCGCGGCTTGGTTGGATCTCAGCAAATCGAGGTGCCTTGAGCCAGATAGCCTGGGATGATGGAGCTGGCTTGACCAGCCCCTTTGGGGAGGATCCGTGCCGTTACGGATTTGGGCGTGTGGGTCTTGCAATATGGGTCAGTAAATGAAATCAATCACACCCACCTGCACAGGCTGGCTGGCGTCAACAGCCAGCGGTCCCTGATGTCGGCGAGTCACGGAAAGCTAAACCTTGGCAGTCTTCCTCAGCTCGTGGCCGGGGCCCTCGGCTGCCGGCGTCTAGTACGCGGAACGGTCTCATTTCCACTGTCTCAGCAGTACAGTCGAAGCCTCATCAGCGTTGATTTAGAGTGCCGCCAAAACCACTGCCCGAGGCGGAGAGTGCGCTCACTCTCTAAAGGCGTGTGAACATAATGATCGTTTGTTGATCTTGGGATAGTCTGGCTGCGATATCCACTCGTCCATGCCAATAGAAGAGCACCGTGCCTGCGTCGCTGGTGCTTTGCCTCGGGCGAGGGCATGAAGCCCAAGCGAAGTTGGCTAAGCGCGAAAAAAAACATAAGCTATGGAAAGTCCGGTCCAATGTTGACCCGCACCCGTCCAGGCTCGGCCTGTCATTGGCCACCGTAGAAACTCGAGATACATATCTCCAGCATAGATAAAACAATAAAATAACAATATATAACATAAGACAGACATCTTCAAGCATTCCAAGAGCTCAATTGCGGTCGAAAATCGAGTTCTCTGAAAAGTTGTGAATTGATACCTTCTTTAGGTCCGGTCGGAAACAAGGATCGACTCTCGGTTGCAGAGGCTGTTTCGCAAAACAACCTAAGAAAAGGCCTCCTGTTAGAAACTCCCGAGGATCCCGTCGTGCCCGTATCCGCGCACTGGAGTTGCGAAAGAAGTCCGCCCATCCCCAGGCGGAAAGGAGAACCAACAGCGCTCCGTCGTTGCGCCAACGATAATGATCGCCTGCGTCGTCTCCCTTCTTGATGTCATCCTTCTCTCGGAGCTAGTTCTCTCTAAGCTCTGGTGAGCATGGCCATGTGGAACTTGTTTGCGCTGGCGCGTTTTCTATTTGCCTAATGATGGGTGACGCTCCGCTGGCCCCCCGGGTTGCTGCTGCCGCAGGGGCCGTACAGGTGTCTTTCGTGCTGGCACACTCACTAAAATTGACCACTGCTCCAGGTCTCGCCCCTGTATTTCCTTCCTTAGGAGGGTATTCGGGCTGGCGTCTGGCCAAGCAGGCCACAGTATAATACTGCTGCCTCCCAGCTACATTGTGATGGAGAAATGGACACTGCCACAAGACGACCTCCATAACTCTTGACAAAAATTCGGATGTGTCGGAGAGCGGCTGCTTCTTCCTGACTTCGTAAATAAATTGCGATGATTTTATTTCATTTTAGCGACCTATCGCTATCAAGGTAGGCCATCCGAGATTTGAAGCAGGGCCTCGTGCGATAGACAGCTGTTGGAAGCGTCCTAACATGAGGTCGGTCAGCCGCCTGGCTTGGATGTCAACGACGACGTGGCCTTGCTCGCAGCTTTTTGCTGCGTGGCAGGGATATTCGAAATACCGTCGTCTCATTGTCATGGTCGGCCTTTGACTTGCGATCGAGACGACCATCATAAGCTGATGCTGGCATTTGAAGCTCCGAGATGGACCACCAGCATGGCCTTCTGGGGTTCATACTGAGCCAGACTATTTCATCTTTGCTATTGTCGATTTCAATTGCAGGATGGAATGTCAAAACTTGCTGGAATCGAGGGTCGCAAAGACACTACGCGTGGTGGACGCTGACTTTAGGATAGAATCCCGATCCATTCTTGGCAGACTAGACAGCCACGGTTGTCGACGTGGAGATTTTGTGATGGATGAGAGATTACTGCCCACCAAACGGCATTTTTAGGACATGATGAAGCCGTATTGCAAGACTAGTAAATGATAGCAGGAGACCACGACGATCAAGCTGAGGTACGGCAACAAAGATGCAAAGAAAGCACAATATGCTCAGAGGACGCACACGAAAATATATTCAAGGATAAAGGAAACAGAAACTAGAAACGGTAAGTCAAGAAGACGAAATTGTTTATGGTACATGGATGAAAGCTGGCTATAGAGCCGGTTAGCTTGGCACTGCTGCTTGCTCAGTAGCCGCGAATGTTCCATCAGGAACAGAACAGTGTCAGGCTACTACTGTAGGCGATGTCTAGTAAAAGTGAGTATCGGAGGACTATATGAGATTCCTGAAATGGTTTGAACGATCCATAACCCACTGTACACGAGCTCCGTCGTCCGCCAAGTCTCAATTCAACACGGCGGTCACACTGGTACGATTCCCCATGTTTCGCCGTGTACGGCCAAGAGAAGGCGATTTCAAACCTGAATATACGTCGTAAATCGCGCAAGAGGATGGGTCCCGTAACAGGATGCCGTCGACAGCAACACCATCCGCCACACCGGCCGAGATGAAGTCCTCTCGACGTGATGTAGTTGAAAGAAGAGTAAACAAGTCGTGGAGGTCGACCACGAAATGCGGGGTAAGCGTCTCTGAAGGTGTTCGGCTAATCCACTGTGTCACGGATAATCTCTCCTCCCTAGACACAGCCAATCACCCATGTGTCCTCTAGAAGTTGCCAGATCAGGGCTTCAGTGCAGTGCATTACTCGTTCCAGAATGCACCTGTGCGGTTTCGCTGTTGAGGCTGCTCTGTGCTGCACGTGAGCTGCGATTTGGGCCCACACAGCTGCCTTTCGCGCTCCTCCGGGAGCACGGCCGCGGGAGGGAAATGGAGAACAAGGGCGGCATGGCACTAAGGCTAAAAGGCACAGGGGTCTTTTACTGCTTTACAATAATATCATGTACCTGTATCCTCTTGGAATAAAACGTGGGTGACATTGAGTGTCTTCTAATGCTATAATCTATCTCTACGTGCTAGTGACTAGCTATTGAATAGAATAGCTATGCAACTAGCTTTAAGACACGCTAATGAATATGCAATTCTTTATACTGCTGGATTCTAGTTCTGGTTCTGGTTCTGGTTATACGATGTGGCTCGAGCCATCATCTTCGGGAAATATTGAGCAATAAACATCTCCGTGAAGAACGAATGGCTTGCGTTGTGATCCGCAACAAGGTTATGAGCCAGCTCATGAGCAACAACAATCCACCACCAGCTCGCTGCCTCGACTCTCCCCTCCGGTCCTGCTATCTGGACCTTTTCCCAGTGCAGCTGCAGGAAGAATCGGATGTTGCAGAAGATGCTCCCTTGCACGTTGAATGCAATTGTGCTGCCAACTTCGTCGTAGAAAATATGCAGTGCCGTACGTGGTAGAGCATATACATCACCGACTTCATGAAGAAGTGTCGCAAATGTAGTGAGAGCGGGAGCATTACCACTGAGGAAGTCGGCGGCTGGAATACTGAGGTCTTTCGCAACAAAGATACGCATTCCGTTGCGGGTGTCTCCGACGTGAGTAATATTATGTCTAGGCTTTTCATCGCAATAGGACGCCTGCTCTTTTACTTCCTTCGTTTCGGGTGGTGAGAATAACGTAGACGAATCATAAGCCCGAGATGCTTGGACAGCATTGACAAGGTTCTGGTGAAGAGCATGAGGAGACGTGACTTTCTCGGTCTCACCAGGTCGACGATCACCATTACTAGGTTGAGGTTCACTGCCTCTGGTTGATTCATCGTACGAAGGAGGTCCGTTCTGTTCGCTTCCTTCATGGCTATGCCCACCAAGGAAATTATGAAGCTGCTCTTGTGCTTGCCCGCTATCGATTCCGAGACGTCTTGTCAGGCCAGAAAATATACCTCTAGGTTTCTTCTGCTGTGGCACAGGGGAATTATCCGGCGAGTCGCTTTCAAATGCTCCTGGCATAGCAACCGTTTGCTCTTCGCGTGCGGCTACCGCAGCTTGGTTCAATTTCCATTGTTCTTCCTGTTCTCTAATCTGCATTTGCTCAGCTGCAAGTTGTTTCTGTCTCTCGTCTTCAGCTATTCGGGCATCAGCAGCCTGAGCTCTAAGTATGCGATCTACATTATATCCGCGAAGCTTCAATCCTCGAAGTTCAGATGTAAGGATAAACTCGAATGTCGTGCTTGCTTGAGTATTAGGTCGTTGAAGGAGATGTGCCACAAGGGCTTGACTGATATGAAACATATCAACATTCGATGTGATCCAAAGGACCCATCCTTTGCGCTGATCATGACTCAATGTCGCAGTTTGCTTTGCAGTGTGTGACAACGTATAGCCACGGAGAGATCGGCGTAGACTAATACTTGACACTATTTCGACGCTGAGGTTCTTCTCTAACCACTTAGCATTATGCCTAACTGCATCTGCAGGGTACTCATGCAAGAAAATCTTTGATCTTTCAAGGATATGCTTGTGTATCTTGGTGCTTGTGGTCTGTTTCTCAATTACTGAGCCCAAACGGATATCATCTTGAACCAAACTGCTAATCATTGATGATCCAAGTGCAAGATAGAAGTTTTCCAAAGGCTCCTCCAGCGGTGCACAGAGAAGCGCTTCCTTGAATAGCCTGTAACTGTTGTAGTCGTCGACAATGACAATCTTATTTGCAGATTGCAATGACCACTGTTTAATCCCCTCGACTTCGTCATCCTCGTTAAGGTCTATAAGATCCTTCTGTGCCTCTTTACTGCCCTGAACTGGATTACCAGGTATATCTCGCGTCGCCAAAAGGAACGGAGCAGCTTTCATCTGTTTGAAGAGAGTCCGATCCTTCTTGAGATCTGGCAAAGACTCCGCCAAGGTCCTCAGAAGAGACAGGTATTTTTCAGGACTTTGTACAATTCCAAGAACTCGAGCCGGCTCAGTGGCTAGCATAGATGCTACCTGGAGTCTAGACGGCTCATGCCTGGATCCGCAGGAGACGAGGAATATATTTGCATCATTTCCAAAGTCGACAAAGTCAAAGATCTCTCGGTAGGTTTCAGAGTTCCCTATAAAACACTTTCGGGGTGCGATATGCCTGACACCATCCGACCGCTTTTCTGGAAACATATCATTGTTTTGCTGCATTCTCGAAATTATCGGCACTATCTGAGCATCGCCAAGCTTTGCAGAATGGTTTTGTCTAATCTCGCCGGCTCTTGTAGCGAAATATCCAAATAGTGCTATGGCATTTTGTCGTGTTGGTGGGGGATTGTCAATAATTCGGTTAACACATTCTGTCATTGGAGGATTCTCAGCAACGCCGAATTTCTAGTTTTATATTAGCAATGGTCATAGCAAATACGTTAGAGTCAGCTTACGTTAGCATGAGGAACAAGATCTCTACTCAGAACATTGAAACCCAGTAGCGAAGCTTTCTCGTTCGTGAAGCATTCTGTGGGGGCGGCCAGGCGTTTTTCATCATTCTGAAGTGGCAGAAATGCTTTAGAGCTACCTGTCATATTGAATGACGCATACTCATTGATATGGTGATTGGCAATGAAGTAGGTCAAGGCTTTCCTTCTCAAGGCCAAATCATCCGATGCCATAAGTTCAATGAGCTCGGGAACCGATGGGTATGACCTAAGACCCAAGAACGAAAGAAATCTTCCTTCGTTACTACTAGGGCGATAGGCGGACCTTCCTTGCCATTGTAGGATTGGCAAGCCGAGTTCCCGAATAGAATCTTTCGGCTCAAAGAGTTCAGAGATCTTATATCGTCTTGAAGTGCCTTGACTAGCCTCGCGGCCTGCAGGGCCGGATTCTGCTGTACAGATTGGTGTTGAGCGAAGCTTCTTCAAATCCTCGGGCGGGATATCATCTCTAACAGATGAAAGGTATGCTATCAAATCGACATGACTCCATTTCGAAGCAGTCTCACCATCGATACCTGAGGAAGATGGGTTCAATAATCGCTGGAATATCGTATCGAGATCGACCGTCTTTCGTACTCCGAGTGCTGCAAATATCTTGTCTTTGACACCATTGCAACCAGCTACAGTTGGCAAATCATCAAACAATTTGACACTTGCAAAGTAGGCATCAGCTGGAACCTTCATGCCAAACTTGGTAGGTATAACAGTCAGAGGCTTGAACAGCGAAACAACTGTCTCTTTCGAGCTTGCACTCAAGGACTCCCACTGCTTAGATAATATCGCAAGGACTTGAGCAGCAAACTTTGGAGACCAAGTGATGTCTTGCTCAACTAAAAGTCCGTTCTTCCCACCAACAGACTCAACGAGGAATCGTACCCATGGCACAATCTCCAGAGGCTCCCACCCAAGCGCCTGAAGCTCTTCATTTGTCGAAGAACGTCTGAGTTCGAATGACAACGTATTTGGGGGCACTGGGACTTCGGGAGGAATACGAGCCGGATTTCTGTAGTACTTGATAGAGCTCAGAGCTATGATTTCGCCTTGGTTTGCATTGTCCCCAACGGTTGCAATGGTAATGTCGATGAGATCATGGATTGTTGCTGCACCAATATCTCCTGTAATCGCTTTCTTACCCGCCCAGCCGATGAACTGAATAAGTTGATCTTTAGTCAAGGCCTTTGCTCCCAGTTCTTGCTTCACGTCACCAACAGTGATCTCTGTAATAAGTCCGAAATCCTTTAATTTCTGTACAAATTTGGTATTATTCATGGCATCCGGTATCACAGGTATTCCTTCCACAAAGCCACTAAGATCCTCTGTAGCTAAGCGAACCGTCGTGGTCAGAAGAACACCTTGGGTACTATAGACTTCAATGGATGGCTTCTTGTATGTTGTCCAAAAAGCTTCTTCGATGATTTGCGCAACTTGAGAGCTAGGGGTAGATTCTCCGAAGGTAAAAGCCTGTAATATATGTAGAGCTTCAGGCATAAGTTTCACGATATCATCTTTTGAGATCCTATTGCCTCTTCCCGCCAGTTCCGCAGCGCGCCTGACTTTGTCCCCCAAGTCAGACATTTCGTTTGTGAAGGCAAGGCGACACATTATACCTGCCACACGCAACATTTCGATATTCCATGTCCGCACCCATCTGGCGTTTAGGTCAATCGACTCACGCTCAACAGTAGGTATCACTGACGGCGCTGAGAGATGTATGCCAGCTCCAGTAGTCTGGTGGGTAGGAAATCCAATGAAAATTCTACCACCGGGCTTTTTAGAGGGTAATACTGAAGAAAATACATCTACGCCCTTGGCCACAGTATCACTTTTGGTGACTGCATTTGATGCTGCAGCTTCATCATAGGAGGAGGTAAGAATAGCGAGCTTTGTGGTCTTCGGCGGTGGCTTTTTTGTGGCTCGTTCAAGTTCTCCTGCGAACGATGCCGATATCGAGGTTCTAATCGAAGCGGTGGTAACCGATAGGAAGACGTTGGCAGTTGATAAACCTGTAAGGTCGTCAAGAACTATTTCCTGCATTGCCTTCTCCTCGCGCATCACCTTTCCCTTTGAATTCTGATGACTGGAACTAGCAGTTAGACGTGAGAAAAACGATCGTAGTGACGGCGCTTCTGAGCCACCGCCTCCATAGTTCTCGCCGAAAGCACTAGACTTTGGGACAACGGTGGATGATGATGGTCTCCATCCAACGACATTCATAAAAGTGGCGTCCATTTGAACACTTTCTCGCTCCAGATTTTGTACTTTCATTAGACCTTCCTTCGTTTTCGTTTCTACATCCCTAGGGATCGGAATACTTATGCTCGGGGACGCCTTTTTCTGCAGTGACAAAATTTTCCAGTCATCTAACCACAGCTCAATGTTTTGCAAGGCAACAAAAGTCAAACTCGTCGCCAGAAACTGGCAGAGAGAAATGAGGCTGGGAGTGGGAGAAGTACTGTTTCGATAATCGAGAACAAAACTAGTGTCTGTCGTGCCTTTCGGAATCTGTAACGTTCTTGTGAAGAGGGAATTTCCTTTCCAATAAAAGGCCATGCCTTTCTCTCCAGAGGTAACGAAAGGGTTTTCGCAGTCAGCAAAAACAGAATAGAACCCAACACCGAACGCTCCAATTTTTGTCTCGTCGGGGTTCCCTTCTGCGATTCGCTTCAGTCTTGTCCAGTCGTTAACCCCGAACGGCAGGCCATCGTTGGTCACCAGCAATCGACGAAGAGTTGTGTGGAGAAGAGTATGTTTCAGGATGTCGGACTGGTTGGTCGTATTGCCCAGGGGGACTGAAGATGATGGGATAGTCTCGAATTTTATCTTAACAGTAGTTGCTTGCGCATCCGCGGCATTCTGAAGTAACTCCCGTAGAGTAGTCCATTCTCCGGAGTATCTGGCCAAAACTTTGTCTATCAACGCGCGTGTATTGACTGTGACCGCCTCCTCATCTTCCCCGTGGCTCATGGCCTCCGCCCGCAGCTTCGTGAAGTCCATGGTGGCTGTTCGTCCTCTATCGAGGGATTATCAAATAGCTCCTTAAATATTATGACATTATCCCGCTAAAGTTGAGGACTTAATCATTCGTAGGGGTAGTACTGTCGTGAATGGAGGCAAAGTCCTCGCTGCTCGAGAGTGTAGACGAGGCTGAAATAGGGTGGATGTTGTTTTAATGGCGGATAACGATACAGAAGTTCTAGGAATGCAATGAACTTGTAAATCACGGGCGTCTTGTCTGACCAGCAGAACAGGACAGATTGTGATCGAAATCTGCGATATCCTTAACGTCGAAGAAACAATAAAGAGCAGGTTTAAGTAGAAGTGAGACAGGGCTGCTAGACGTAGCATCAAGTTTAGGGTGTCTTGTTGTTCCGAATCCGAGATTAGCGGCCTTCCCCAGATTCCAGGCCTTTGGTGCCCGCAAAGCTGAAGATTCTCGACAATAACACCATATTCAATGCAAGATGGCAACGCGAAGCTCGGATCCTCCACTGGATGAAATTCAATGGCGCTCTCCGCCCTTAGCCCAGCAGATGCAGGGCATCCACTCAAACTCCGGTGAGTTCAACCCGCAGTTGAATGAAAAGCATTCCTAATAGTCTACAGTCCTTCCGTACTTCTCGAACTCACCTTTCTTCGACCAGACTTCCAACAATGCTGTTCTTATGAATCAGGCCATGTACAATCCAAATATGCTGCATATTGTGGCTACACGGGAGGCATTTGAAGGTCGCCTAAAGACGATGTCGGGGCTGGAATATATAGTCGCTCAAGAACCAGCGGAGATGGCGCCAGGGACTGGCACCGGTGTATGGGTCATTAGGAAGCAAACCAGAAGGAAGAGGCAGGGTCAGGAGGATGAGATTACAATTCATTCAACCTACTTTGTGATGGGAGAAAATATCTACATGGCTCCTGCTATTGGCGATGTTATTGGCAGTCGACTGGTGCGTCTCTCTATTTACTTTTACTGTCAAACACTAAATTATACAGCTTTCGATATTTACTTCACTCAATAAATTCATCTCGAAGGCAGCAGCATTGCCGAACTTCTCGCCTTCTGTTGGGCATACCTATATGCCGCCACCTACATCGAACCAGCTCAAAGCGCCAGATTCGCAGCTGAGCCAGGCGAGCAAGGAAAACACGCCCTTGCCTGACTCTTTACCCAGTGCTAAAAAGGCGCTTCCGTCTTCTGCCAGTAACAGCACTTACCTCGGTTCTAGGCTCCTGGACGAGTCGGTCCAGATGGCTATCCGCTTTGGCGATGAATATATGGATGAGAATCCAATTACTGGTCATCCTGGGGACTTCCACCTTTCAACAACAGGCAGGAAGAATAGAGATAAATTAATGGTCCCACTTTCGGGGAAAGGTCAAATACAAGCTACAGCAAAGGGTTCTGCACCCCCAACACCAGATATCAAGAATGCCGAGGTACCAACTAATAGGAAGGGAAGTAAAGGCGACAAAAGCCCAAAGACTCCAGGCATGCCCAAACCGAAGCGAAGAAAGAGTAAGGGCTTGTCATCTGCTGGTAGTATTAGCCCATCTTGAATGTAGGATACAAGAGCTTTATAGGCATATTTAGAGGAGTTTTAGGGGAGTTGGGAGATATGAAGATACCCAAAACATAGATCATTTAGTAGTAGTTATAGAGGATAAAGAACTTCACAGAGTTCTCAACTATGCGAAGCAAGATGCAGATGATGCATAAAGATGGTGAAAATTTCCTTCCATCTGGCGAGACTGAGGCATATTGACTCTCGATACCGAGAACCCGCTTCCGCGCAGCGAATCCTGAGCCGTAGGGTAGATAAGTTGAAGCTCCAGTCTCTGGCACGATCTCTTCACCCTCTCTCTGACAGTTTCATCGCCATCAATATTATTGCAATCCACCAAAACTACCTCCAGGGAATGAAGTTCAGTGCAGTCTAGGCATATCCCTCCCCTGTACCGCGATATTCTCGACCCGCGTCATCTATCACTCCTAACTCAACCGCAGCTTATAGCACGAATAGGCGAAAGGGCCTTCTCGTTAGCAATATCTTCATGGCCACATCCACCGACACGTCGCCGGGCACACATAGTACAGATCTGTTATCGGATCTCCGAAACGTAGAGGGGGTAGTAGGTAGATAAGAGCGAGAGCTAAGATAAGCTATACCCAGAGGCAGGACGATATCGGTTTCTAGATACTGAGACTTGTTTGCGGAAGAATTGATTATTTTGTTGTCTTTTGTCTCTGTGCTGCGATCTCGATCTCCTTGGTGATTCTTTCCTTGGTGGCTGATAATGACGCTTTTTCCAGGCGTGGCACTCGTCACAGGCGCGGCTTCTGGTATGTCAACTCCGGTTCATGGCATCTTGGGACCACCTTGAAAGTCCTTCTGGTATCAGCGAATGTGGTGCTTTGAGGCTGAAATTACAGCACAGGTATTGGTCGTCAAGTGGCCGTATCGTTCGCTCAAGAAGGCTGTAAGAGAATCGCCATCTGCGACAGGAACCCCGATGGCCTCGCGGAGACACGAGCCATTATCCTAGCCCTCCAAACGTCCAATGCCTCTGCTCCTGAAGTCGAATCTGCCATAGTTGATATGTTATTGGAGGAGACTGTTCTCGCGATGATAAATACAGTAGTAGGGCTCTGGGGTAGGATAGATTACGCAGTCAACGCCGCCGGCGTTCTAGGAAACAACCAAAGGTCAACCGAGACCAAAACACAGCAGTTTGATGCCATTAACGGGATCAATTATCGTGGCGTTTGGTTGTGTTCGAGAGGTGAGCTGCGCCACATGCTCACGCAGGAGCCGTTGCCGACGCACGACGGAAGGCCGGGGAATAGGGGGAGTATCGTCAATATCGCGAGCCAGCTGGGGATTGTGAGCCGGCCGCAAGCGCGTGAGTCTCTCAAAGCCCAACTCTCTCGAGATTCGTGAGGCTGAAGTCATGGAGCGGTGTACTGTGCGTCGAAAGCAGCCATTATTGCGTTGACGAAGAGCGATGCTATTGATGCGAGTACCCCCTTTTCGAGCCAGGATAGGAGACTGATTGGAGTAGTATTCCAAAGACGACATACGGGTAAATTGCGTGTGTCCTGGAGTCATAGCGTAAGACATCTCGTCCATCTGTATATGTAGCTGTATTGATATATGTAGAACGCCAATGACCGAAGGTGATGCCGAACGCGAGAGACTACTTGCGCCCGCCGTTGCAATAGCACCGATGAACCGCAAAGGCACTGCTCAAGAGGTCGCCGATGCCTGCCTCTTTCTATGCAGCAGCAAGGCAACCTTTATACAGGGTGCTGCTTTGGTGAGTTCTGCTCCTCTTGACGAGGACGCTTCGGGCTAACGTATCTAGGTTGTGGATGGGGGGTACACGATCAATTAAGCATCAAGAAATCGTGAACTTGTAGCACACGGTATACGCAAAACTTCACAAATGATCTTGATCCTTTGTGCACCTAATTATGCTATGCTATACTGCCACTGGGAAAAAGTGAATGATTGATGCACTATCATCTCATCCAAGTGCTCACTGAAAAATGGGAATGGTTGATGCACGATCATCTCATCCAAGTGCTCACTATGAAGACGCAGCATTACTAATCCATCAAAATATCCTCAATCCCGACCTCGTCAACTCGACAGATTTTCAGATCGTTCAATCAAGCCGTCATCAAACCACAAAAAGAGCTGCCCGATATCAACAGCGAACGGCATGGAGCCCTGACCTAAGTCTCCGTCTCGTCACCTAGTCAAACATCTCCCAATCAACTGCATCGATAGCTAATTTCCTCCTGAAGGCCTCCTTCTCCAAATCCAATCTCTGCTGTAGCTCCAGACGAGCGTTCATTATGACATTCCTCTCGGCCACCTCCTCTCGTCGGATATTGGCCAGCCGGATCCGCTCAGTCTGCAACTCCTCCGTCCAGAATTGGCGGAGCGGCCAGTGCCGCTCTTCAATCCGGAGGTCGTCGGCGCGTTTGTGGGGGATGAATGGAGGTGAGCGGTTTGTAAGGTCCTCGTTTACCCTGCTTTCGACGAGTGTCATGATCTGGGAGAGCGATTTCACGTCACCCTCGGCTGTGGTAATGTCTCTGACAGTGACGGGCGCGATTTGCACGGCTTCGCCAAGGACTATTAATGGTACTGGTTCCTGCGAGTCCAGGATGTCAGGACCAAAGAAATGGACCCGGTCGTAGTGGCACGCCTTGGATAGCAGATCATTGCTGGCTTGAAAGGCGTGGTTGTGGGGGATCTGGAACATGGTCTTACGGATGCACATGTTCTTCCATTTCATGAACGCGAAGTACTCATGCGAGTTGAGAGTGTAGAATTCGGACGATGTGTACCGGAGTTCGGGTTTGATGAATGTGTGTAGCTGGGCTGCGAATGGAGAGAGGCCGGGTGCGATGAGTTTGGAGTCCGGGTTGGGAGGCAGTGGATACTTGTTGCCTTGCGGTTGACGTTTGCCTACAGATATTAAAGGTGCATTTTGACGAGTGGTAGGTGTCGTAGGTTCATTATGTCTAGATGGAGATAGAGTGGAGTCTCCGGAATTTCTCGTGGTCGGATCGATTCTTTGGTTGACTGGACTGGTCTGGTTCTTTCTCGGGGTATTCTTCTCCTTTCCCCGCGGTGATTTAAAAGTAGATATAGCCGTCATGAGTCTTTGCTGCCATGCATTCTCGATCGCAGGTGTAGCAGGCTGCCAAAGTAGTTTTGGTGGACTCGCAACTTCAACATCATCGCCATCAAAGATGCCTTGGATTAGTTCGATACCGTTGAATAGATCTTGTACACACGTAAGACAGAACCACATCTGGCCATCGGCGGCGCGGCCTGGTGTCTTGGGGTCGTCTCGTTGCGTCTCGTAGAGCCAGTATTCTTGCTGGCAGAGATGCTTTTGGTGCATGAAGTTGAGACGAAAAAGGCCAGGCGGCATCTTCTTGTCTGCTTTGTGATACATACAGGTCGGAGATGCACAGTGGGTAGTTTCATGCTTCAACTCTACTGGGGGCAGGTGCTGTAGCACAAAAACCCATCTCACTATGAAACATTCGTCAGTTAAGGTAGCAACAAGAGGAGTTTAACCGCTTCATTAGATGAAACCTCAAACACACCCTTTATCTTCTCTACAATCTCCCGTCTCAATTTCCGAAGTTCCAAATCGCGTCTCCAAGACGTAAGCTTCCAGAGTTCAGATCCAGGCTCGTTAACTTCTTTCTGCAAGCGCTTCCTTAGACCAGTGAGAACTTCTGCGTACCGCTTGGTCGTAATCCTTGGGCCATTTGGAGCCAAGAATAGTTTCCTAATGGCTTCGAAAGGATCCTCCTTCAGCTTAAATCGCATTCTCCAAACCCGATCTTTAGATCGAGGAATCTCGAGGATGTCACCGCCGAGATATCGATCTTCCAGTGCATGAATCTGAGCCTCGCCGAAAGCGACCCACTCACGGTATCTCTTCTCTTGGAAATTCGTACGAGTCACCATGCTTTCAAATGCGACGTCGGCTTGATGATAGCCTGCCATATTGTCGTATGCAATATCATTAATGTCAGCCAAGTCCTGTGAGACATTAGTAAATGCATCGTCGGATTCTGAATACCACGGGATCAGGCGATGACAGTCTTTCATTGTTTCCTCCATACTCGGGCACAGATGTGGATGCTAATAGATAGTGTAACCGTTCTGCGATAAGTGCATATGTCTTCTTGAGGAAAGCGAAGAGTAAGTTGAAGAAAGTGAAGAGTGAGTCGAAGAGAGTGAAAAGTATGTTGTAGTTGGCTTCATTTAAGTTGGCGCGACAATGACCTTCTCGACCTCTGCTCCTTATAAGCTCACTTCCTCGCAACGCATGCGGCTATCGCTCAGTAGTTTTGAGTCTGTGTCCTAGTTATCACCAAGAGGATTTTTGAGTTCTTGTATAGCTCGACATTAAACTTTCGCACTTATCAATTATCACTTGGGCTGGCTTTACATACATTGCCACGCAGTCCAAAAAATGGTATACACAACAGATTTTCTGCTTCGTCAGTTAACGACGAGAGAAATAATGCACCTGAAATAAGACTAATGATATGTCAACTGACTCAAAGTTCTCGTCGTTCACTGGCGAAGCAAAAAGTCGGTTTTGTGTATACCAGCTTGTTGTTGAGCAGCGTGATTGCCTATCACAGCACAATCCGGGAAGCAATAGACGTTATACACTAATGGAACTTCAATTATCCGCAGACCAAGCCATCTTTAGATACATCGACAGGTTCAGCAGTCTCATCAATCTTCTCTTCCTTTGAGTAGCCGTTCGTATGGACTGGTGCAGCAACCGGTGCCGACTCTATCTTATTCAAACCCTCAATCTTCTCGCGCTCTCCCTCAGATAGCTTTGCCAAGTCCTTCTTGCTCAGGGTCAAGCTACCCTTCTGGATTGCTTCTGCTGGCAAAGGCCGAACATATGCTTGACATACCCACCATGGTCTCTTGCATTCCCTTGCCGTCTTCACTGAGGACTCATATTCCTGATTGCCATCCACTGTAATCTCGGTTTTAAAGCGCTCATCATGTTGGAAATCTTCTTCGATACTCTTCCCATTCGTAGCTTGATATTCAATCAAGCCTTGCTTGACAGCTTTCTCAACTAATTGTAAAACGTTCTCGAACGCAGCGATATCACCGGCGCGGCACTTAGCAAGTGCGTCGCGGACATCGTGATGCTTGCTGACCAGAGATCGGAGCATATGGAATAGATGAGGTTGCATTGCTAACAGATTTGGGCTGGTAGCCTTCTCTCTCTTCTCGCCTTTCCGCCTCTTCTTAGGTGGCTGCTCGTCTTCTTCGTCGTTCGCCTCCTCTATATTTTCAAAATCCTCTCGAAGATCCGATGGAAGGAATAATGGCTTTCGTTCAGGTATCGGAATTTCCAGTACGTACCTGTATAATATATCCATATACCTTCTGAGAGCTGCATCCATTCTGTAGCCCCCCTTGCCGTCCATCCCACGCCAGTATTCCCGTCCTTCCTGGCCTACAGGAGGCGCTTCTCCAAATATCGCAGGGTCATATAGATTGCCTTCTGCACTCATAACAGCATCTGCGCCCGTCTCTTCTAAGCACCGATCAATATCATCTCTCCTCAAGATGTTCCCATTAGCAAACAGGACTGTGTCTTTTGGCAAGTTCTCCCTCAAATATCGGATTACCGTCCAGTCGGCCAGGCCCGTTTTGTGACCCTTCTGATCTCGATGTCTTCCATGCACAGTGAGAATACTTGCTCCAGCACTGAGTACCTTCTTTGCATATTCTAACGTCTTTTCCCTCGTCTCCAGAACTCTAATCTTCGCAGTCACCGGAACCGAGAGATTATTATGCAGCTTATTGATAAGATTGAAGATCAGATCCTGATCCTCTTGTAAAAATGAACCATAATGACCTTTCCGTGCGATGCCTTGTGGGCAGCCCAGATTCAGATCTACTGCATCGCAGAACGGGGCAGTGTATTCGGCTGCTGCGAGAAGCTCATCGGGGTCGTTGGCACAGAACTGAACAAATAGCGGCCTATCAATTGCTGGGTTACCATCAAGGTATATATCCGACTTTTTAGACATATCTGCCGCACCAGGGTTTTCCGCCAGGCCAGATCTCAGTGGTTGAAAGTGGTTGTCTCGGAATTTGGGTGTCTCTTTGAACATTCGTGCGTGAAGCATGGGTGTGTATGCAAGGAGGCTCTTTGTTGTTTCAGTAGTCATGAAGGATCGGGTGAGCATTCTCCATGCCTATGAAAAATCGAGTCAGTAAAGATACGGTTGTGAGCAAGTATCCATCAAATGGTCCACTTACAAACTCCGACTGGTCTACCATGGGAGCCAGAACGAATTTTGGGCTCCCAAGACTCTCGTAGAATGCTCTTCCATGCAGTTTTTGCGGTCTTGCAGCCTTCACAGCCATGTCGTCTAGAATGCTACTTCCAGTTGCTGATGCAGTCGAAGGATGCGATCCAGGAACAGGATCAATAGAGGTGGCCATATATCTCAGCGACAGATAGGCCGAACAAACGCGATTGCCTCGAGCCCCAGCCCTGCTTGTCCCAAATAAGAAAGCCAGGATCTCACAGGGGTACTGTTCGTGGTAGGAGCTCGTCGGTATATCAAAATCTAATGCTCGAGAACTTTCGTAGGTTCGTTATTTTCTGACGCCTTGCGAATAAGGCTGTGAAGAATTTAGGCCCTGGGATCCGCCCTGTCGCTTATTGGCTAGCTCGACGTTCAACACGATGTACGCCGGTAGAGTCAGCAATCACAGGACGAAATAAAGATACTTAATTGTCTCCACAGTGAAGAGCTAAGGTCTCCATTCGTTCACTGATCCCCATCTGTCAGCAGTTCATCCGAAGTCATAGCTTTATTATTCAGTCAGTCACATATTCATATGCTATTCTAGCAAAATCGGAGTCATCAATTGTATTGTTTGAGATTACGCATCCTATGCTATACCCATTCCTTCCATGTCAATCGCTCGCTAAACACAAACAATCTTGGCAAGCTCAAATGCAGAGGCCGAAACGCTGAAATACAACTTGATTCCTCAAAGGTCGTGATGACGGCCATGCAGTAAGGAAAGATAAAGAAATGAGACCAGAGATCGAGGAGATTGCCGACAGCTCCTAATATGAAGGCCAAGGAGATAGGATCGAATGAACCTTTGAGAATGATGGTTCTCGTTTGGCAGAATTTCTGATCCAGCATTGCTTGTAGCAAAGGCTGAATCCATAACTTCAACAGGCTGTGTGCCGTACAGTATAATCCACCCGCTCAATATGATAGATGTGAGAAACCCGGTAGTTATCTCGGCCAAGGTCTTTGTGTGGTGAGCACTTTTGTCGATATATGTCGTTCCGGTTCTAGTCTAATGAAATATGCCGTGCGGCCAAGTCGCTCAAATATGGTTCAACGCCAGTACACCTTAAAATGCCCTTTGATATAACGCCTAGTGTATGAAGAATCCGTCCGTCGCCGATTCCCCCTCTGAGGAAGAGTTGTCAGGTGTCGTGAACCGAAGTAGGAAATGTATTCGTAGTGTCGTTAGAAAAAGTGTGTATATATCTTCGAGTTTTCGTGCACTTCCATCTCCTACTTCACGTTAGCAAGGGGCATTTAGAGACGCTGGATAAGGCCTATTTACCATCTTAAACGTGTTCAATTCCTCTTTTATTTGTTGGGCTAGCATTGGCGTCAAGCGGTTACAGGTTGCAATTTCTCCTCTTCGATCGTACTCGCCGCTTGGCCAAGTGTCGTGGAACTGAATGCGTGGGCTGAAAGTAGCATTTCGTTTCAATGTACCCTGTGGCGTGGCAGGTACGCTCTTTGAATCGCTACGGAATCTCAATGCGGACATGAAGTAATCCTCGCCGTTCAAGGTCACAGATTCGGTTCGTTTGTGTCCTTGAGCGTCATCATTTGGCGTGCTCGGTGTGGACGAAGTAGGTGAATCATTGACGTGTGGAATTTGCGGGAGATTGAAATTTGGTGCCTTACCATCAACTGCACGGATAGTAGGAGAAGAGTTGCCCGAATCAGTACCAGATCCTTTTGCACAGTCAGCATTTGCGTACACCTTATTAAACGTGCTAGGCTCACGTTTGAGAATGCCTTTCTTCACGGCGGCCAGAACTTCTGCTCGCTCTTTGTCGCCTCCATGGACACTTTTCCTTGAGCTCACTGACGCAGTGTCGTTGCTCAGGACTGTAGTAGATCCAGCCCCTGTGATACTTGCCGCATCGACTGAGTTTCTCTCAAGCTTCGGGAATCCAGTCCCACCACCAGACTGTTCATGGGGATTAGCGTTCACATTGACTCGCTCACGTTCAGCCTCGACTGTTACCATCGAGACTTGAGCTTGGCTAGGCTCAGGAATTGGAGAATCGGCAGCAGGTACTCCGACAACAGACTTAGGTCTGAAAAGGCCGACGAGGGAACGGGTTGACTTCTTCATGCCCTTACCCATCTTACGAATCATTATAGAAGCAGATGAAGCAGTTGAGGAGATGGACAAGTTGTCGGTTGACCCAGAGAAGAAGTTACCCTGGCCAGAGTAGATACCAGATCCGATGCCACCCTCTTCCTGCTTCTGTGCAATCCGTGCCTGCTCAGCTTCCTGTTCATCATGGTAACGCTCTTTTCGCAATCGCGATCGATCAGCCGAATCAGAAGTGCCCTTGTTTTCTGCCGAAGCTTTCCTGAGCTCGGCGGCACTGCCAAACGAGAATGCTCGGCGTAATCGAGATGTTTTCGTCTTCTTGCTTTCCTTGTCATTGAGTGCTGCCAACTGCTTGGCAGCAGGACTCTGCGGCCTTGGGCCATTCACGACCTGAGCGTATGTTGTCTTTGCCGGAGTCTGGAGAGCCGCATTAACCGCCGATGCAAATGAGTCCTTGGAAACGGGCGAATCGGGGCTCATTGTCATCGGCTTCGAGAGAGGGGAAGGAATTGCGAGGCGCTTCGCAACATCGGACGACCCGCGGGGCGGTATGTTTACGAGCACAGGTTGGTCATGTTTGACTGATGCATCTTCAGCAGCTGCAGGTGGTGCGGGGTTTGCTTTGGCAATGACTGCGCTTTCTTCTCGCTTGGCAACCTAGTAACACGTTAGCGACTAATAGAAACGATTGGTTTGGGTAAATGATAACTCCTTGCCAATACAAGGGATCTCCTAAAATGGGAAAACTCACCGATGATAGCCCCGGTTGACCGCCGTGTGAAGACGAGATACTATCATAACTCGTGCTGCGTTCAGGCGATGACGCTGGACGGTTGACTGGAGAGCTCCTCAACGGATGTTGATGAGTGCCAGCTGGAAGGCTTAGATATACCTGTTGGCTCATAGATCTTGAATGATCCTTTCTGCCTGCATTTTCATAATCCGTGATATTGAGGCCCTGAATGCTCCGTCGGCGATGTGTAGTTGCTTCATCCCGAATTGGTTGTCGCTGTAAATTCATGTCATCTACAGCGCGTCTAGAGTAGACAGGCGTTGCATTATTGCCCACTTGATACCCACTCGTCTGCTGGCTGATGTCAGTCTGGCCAGGCTGGGTATACAGGTGATTGACAGCAGCCATTCCGGAACCGGAGGGCGTAGCTGAGGCTGGCGTGCTTGGCTGCTGGCTGGTGGATGTAGGCCCAGATGACTCCGTGCGACGATTTCCTGGGCGTCTATAGCGATCTGGTGAGGGCTTAGTTGATGTCGGAGTGGTGGGAGATAGACTATTCGATGTTGAGCCAGACGTGATAACTGTGGATTGAGCAGAAGCACGAGTAGCTGTCCATGCCAGCGATGGAACAGCAGAATCATCTCGGCTGACTGAGTTTGAAGATGAAAGATCAGATGATGAAGAAGATGTTGTAGAGACCGAGGCAGTAGCAGGATATCGGGAGCGGTTTCCACCCTGTCCTGCCTCAGGTGCTTGTATTGTTGGAAGGGCAGGTGCGGAAGATGTCCTCTGGTCAGGTCGAAGATATGGGCCCTGCTGTGGCACAAAACTCGTCAAGCTCGGTGTGCTAGTGAAAGCATATGGTGCCACTGGCGCCATTGAAGTCTGTCCTCGATATGTCGTCGAACCAGAGCTGGCACTAATCCCGTGGTAGCTATTTCGATGGTTGTGGGATGAGCCTGATGGGTATGGCGAGTGCCCCTGACTTGTGTTCTGAAGTATACCAGAAGCAGAGGAAGGACGTGTCTGAAGCATGGTGATAGTGCTCGACTGTTGCGGGAATGATTGCACTAGGGCAGCCATGCTGATATTTCAGTGATTGACAGTATTTGCTGGCCGTGTAAAGGCAATCAGCGTCGTATTTGGTCGATTAGAACTTCATACGGGAAAAGGGGAACGTGTAGTTGCAATTATCAGGCTCAAGTAAAAAATCTGCTTTTGCATCCAGTGTCAGCTTGTTATTCTTAGGAGCTACTTCTGTGCAGGCATGGTCGGAGGGGTATTGGACGGGGACTCGGGATGGGCAGGGCAGAGCAATGGAAAGGTCCTGGCAGAGCAAGGCGGTATTAACTCACGGACCTTTTAACGATTGTGAAGGAGAGAGATTATGAAGTCGTAAGGAGGTCAATTACACCTAAGATGAATCGAAAAAAGATGCCGGAGGAGATTCCTGCTCGTTTCCAGGCAGAAGTCCACTATTACCGTGAACTCTTCTCGAATCGTCTGGGACGCTTTGCAAGTCAGTTGATGGTCTCACGCCGAGAACAATTCAGAATGTCAAACTGACGTGACGAGACGAAACAAGCAGCAGCTAAGTTGCTCCAGTTGGCCGGCAGAACGGTCAGGAGAAGCGAAACAGCGACGGAATGTGGAGTGGTCTGTGGCGAGAAGGGACAGAGACAGATGAAGAGAAAGAACGAGGCTACAATGAAGAAATCGAGAGAGTCGTGAAGGCGCGAGGGTACAGGTGACGGAATGGATTTCGACGGTCCTTGGGGATCCTCAACACACACGACGAACAGAATGAGTTGAGTACAGGTGTGAGGCACTCGTGTAGTGGCAGCCAGAGGAGAATCAAGCAGCGAATTGTGTTAGGTGGTGGAGCGGTAGCGTGAGAGTTAAAGACGAATGCTGCAGGGGGGGCAACGTACGGGCTTGGGCGACAGCTGTGCAAGCGAGTGCGAATGGGACGAGCAGACGAGGTAATAATACCTCTGCGCTAGGAGCTAGCAGCCCACAGCCCCCCGGTACAGCAGTTACAGAGGCTACTACAGTAGGACGCATATTTTAGGGGGGAGAAGGGCCTGAAGCAACAACAATAATCGCACGCTACAGATAGCGGCCTCTGTCCAACGTCTTTGGCAGAGCAGGCAGACACAGCGAACGAGGAGCGTGGCGACGGGCGATATCTCGCCGGCAGGTATCAGGCTACAGCAGGCTACAGCAGGCTACAGCAGAGAGCTGTAACGATCAGTAATGGGAGCGGGAATGATGCTGCGGCGATATGGCATCCCTTGCGGCATTTGCGTGCTGTGTATACTCCGTACGTACAGGTGCTGTACCGTTACGGGTGGCCCAAGGTCTCTAATCGTAAGGTACAGCGAGTGCCTTCCAGGAGGTGCCGTGGGTGCTAAGGCAGCTCTGGCATAGTCCGTGCCTTGTGCCTCTGGCCTGCCGACGCAGAGCAGACCTGGCGCTGTGTATGCCGTCCCGGCTGCTGTCTGTCACGCTGGGAGCCCCCCCCAGGAGCCGAAGGAGGTACCTAGCCCAAGCTTCTCCGGCGTCTCTCCCTTTGCACGTCCACCGGCACGGGTAGCGCTAGAATGGGGTCGTCGCGTCCCCTCCTCCTGTGCAAGCTCCGGGAATCCGGCGAGTAATAGAGTTCGCAGCTGTCGCTCCTCACTTCTCGCCTTGCCGAATCATGCAGCGTTATCCGTCTGTTGCGTAAATGCATTCGCGCCAAGTGGCAGCGCCGCAACCACTGCAGCTACCGGATGCTGCTCCTGAACATGCTGTCCCCAGCAGCGCCGGCGAGGGCTGGGCAGCGACTACGGGTTGGCGATTGGGCCATGGGATTATTAGGGGCTCGAAGATACAGTGCAGTGCAGTACAGCACAGTGCCGTCCTCTGCCCTTTTCACTTGAAACGCGAAGCGCATGACGCGTGTAAGTTCTGGCGGGAATGCAATCTGCTGAGGGCTGGCCCGCTCCTTGTCTGTCTGCAACTCGGAACGCATGCCATATATCAGCATCATCGTCGTTGTCCTTGTCATCACCATGTATCATGTGCAGATTCGGATCCAGATTGGCATGCGATATCTTGCTTGGGTGATAAGGAGGGCAGAAGAAACGGGCAGAAACCGCATCGGCGCTGCTCTTAGGCATTTATATTAGGTCCACCGTCGGTGCAGCGCGCTGTTGGTGCACGCAAGAGGCCGAGCTGTATACGGAGTAGCCCTGCGAGTGGTACAGCTCTTGGTCCTGTACCATACTCTAGGTCCTACAGTCTACTGGTACGTACCGTATGTCCTGTAATGCACCACCACTCCACCCTACTACAGTGCGACCTGCCCACCACGCCTACCTACCTAACCTTCCACGATGCTTTTTCCAGGCGTTGCTTGCATAAGCGGCTGAATGCCCGGTGCCCATTGATATCGTGCCAAGCCCTGTCCTTCTCGCAAGCTGCTAACGCGCCATCCTAGTCCGTGTCTTAGCACAGCGTCGCACTCGCTGATATCTAAGGTACACACCACCTCCTGGCCGTACCTTGCCTTCCTTGCCTACTGGACTGCAAGTCGATATCCAGCAGTCTGTGAATGGCGCCATACGCCAGTCGTTTGAGGCACATGTACGCATGCCCACAATTCTACATACAGGCTGCGCAGGCCCGGGCCCGACAGCTCACATCACATACAGTACTGTACGGCGATGTTGTCAGTCGTCACCGTGAATGTATGTGCGACATTTTTCCTCAAATCCTTTCTCGTTGAACACGACATCGAAGGCGTTCAGGAACCCGGCCTAGCGAGAGGCACATTTTTGACCAGACATGGAATTGGAGATACACGTACCTTGCCTACTTAACTCCTGAGTCCGAAGTTCTAGCACGTCCATCTTTCCACGCTCGCCACGCAGGGCCCGGCAGAGACGAAACCCCCGATCTTCAATTCCAGTGCTATTAAGGGCCCGACGTCGTATTCTGCATGATTCAGTCAGATGACGCCCATGACAAGTCCTCGTATATAGATCACGATTTAACAGCAAAAGAGACACATCCGTACAGCTAATTGTAATAGACCGCCTACAAGCCGCAACGCGAATAAACTTAAAGCAGAAAGCGGTAAGCCACAACGCCGACATGTCTCTAATATGCACATCTAAGCCGCAGCAGTAACTTTACCCTAAGCCAGGAAACCCCGGAAACGCCAATTTATCATTGAAGATTAAAATCTCAAACTGCAAGCATCATTTTCCTTATTTTGGATCCTGAAGACTAGACTCTCTCCTTCGTCGATGGCAATTCTCATAAAACCATGGGTCCTCCCCATATACTGGTTGAACAGAAATGCTTGTCCGGATGCAGCAGTTGGGAAGGTTTGGATCCCACTGTAGAGATCATTACTTAGTAACGGCGTCATATATGAGGTATGTATCGAGTACATACATGCCTGCATGTATGTCTTGCAAAAGGAAATTTGGCGCGGCTTGAAAATGCTATATATCATCTGCTGCCACGAGAGTTGCCCTACTTCCTACTTCCTACTTCGTAAGTCCCCGATGATAAATCCATAATCCATGGGCAATATGTCCACCATGGGCTGAGGAGCACGTTCCGCTCACCAGAAGGCATATTCCCTCCAATGAAAAGCGAGATCTGGCATACTGTGCCGTGGCACTACAGTAAGTGGAGGAAGTTATGCAGATCGTTCCTTTGGGTGAACGTCGCGGAGGTGGCCGCCTTAAGATGCAGGATCGGAATAGCTTCGTTGGTGGCTCGCTGACTGACTATCCTATCTGATGAACGCACGGCATGTGCGTCGGAGACAATCCCAGTGATTGCTGAGTTGTACAGAGATTGCAGTGTCCGAGAGATCGGAGCGCACTGTGCGATTGTGCATGAGTTTTGTGTCACCTAGGCAGGCTACTAATTGCAGACGCAGACAGGTACTGACTCGAGATGTATTGGACAGGGACCATCGTCAGCTACGCCACCTTACCTGTGCTCATGAAGAATTGATTTAGATATATATGAATGCATCTTGTATTCCCCCAGCCTCCATATTAAAGAGGCACTGTATCGCTGACCGCCAGAGAGGCCCTTCCGCAATAAACCCTACACTTGATGTGCATCCTTATATTTCATCCCTGCCGCTTGTGCCGCCCAGTAATCGCCATTTCCCTTTGAAGAGCGCCTCGCCACTCTACATTACGGAGCATGTACTGCTCTAGTGATAGTACCGAGGACTAAGACCATTTTCCCCAGAGTCTACATCTTCCGACTGACATCAAATACGAGATGAGGATCCGCATCGACTCGATTATCTGTAACACGTTAAGCTCATTAACTTCAATTAGACTTAGTGGTAGAATCCACTGAGGTCTCCGCAGTGACGGTCTTTCTCCTCTATTTTGTCGATCCCAATCCCTTTTTGTGGATATCGAGATAAGTCTCCTAGTTGCTCGAGTGCCTTGCAGTATGAGGCCTCGGAGTTTCTTTCGCAAAACGCCGACCCTGCGTCATCAATGCCAAGAGGCTGTTCACGTGATCTAGCCTCGTTCAAGCCTCGTCCAAGCCTAAGGCACACATGAGTTTTTAGTGTACTCCATCCATATCAGCCTTGCCATCACGTCGCGTACCACTACCCACCGAGCCCGCAGTACTGTCCCCATCTTCACTACCATCGAAATATTCTATCAAAATGCCTCCTCTAATAGACGAAGAAGAGGAAGGCTATGCATCGTCTGAAGACTCAGACTTCGCACCCGAAGCTGTTGTACAAGATGCCTCTGCGGCTGAGTCCTCCGATTCGGCATCGGACGCGGAAGACGACTCTGCAGCAATTAAGAAGCCGAAGGCAACGGCTGTAAAGAGGAAGAGAGGAAAGTTTGAGGAAGCTGAGGATGTGGGATTTGAAAATTCTGGTGATGAAGCGATTGTTGAGAAGGGATTGAAGAAACAAAGGAGGAAGAAGAGGAAGGGGGAGCTGAGCGACGATGAAGGGGGGGAGGGAGGCTTCGTGAAGACGAGGAGGATGGCCGCATTGGCGTACGTATATTTTGGAAACACCTTGAGCCCCTAAAGCAATTGCTGATGTGCCCGTGGTAGACCAGAAGAAAGGAAACCCTTAGCCAATACAGCCTCTGCGACAATCGACGTTGATGCATTATGGGCCAACATGATAACTAGACCATCAAACGGGACTACGGATACGACTACAGCAACTGCAGAGAACGGTAAAGAAGGAGATTCAAATGGGACCGGGACAAATACGCCGATAGCAGGCAGTTTGACTGCTGAACCTACTGCAAGTAATGGAGACGAGGATGAGATGATCACGATTCACCGAACATATAACTTTGCTGGAAAGGTTCACACAGAAGAAAGGCGCGTCTCCCGACACTCCGCCGAAGCTAAACTCTGGCTTGCATCACAATCCGGCAAAGCTACCCCACAACCTTTAGATCCACTTGGGGGCGTAAAGCTCCGGCCACCTAAAAAAGCCCGTAGGTCCATGTTCGAGCCAGTGACAGACTCTTTGCCTCAACGCACTGATCTTCGCTTTGGAATAAACGCTCATAGCCTCAGCAATGCACCTAGCGCAGGCCCTAATGCGAAGAAGCTGAATACAGTAGAAAAGAGTAAGATGGATTGGGCAGGTTTTGTGGATAAAGAAGGCATCAAGGACGAGCTGGAGACAGCAGGCAAGGCTAAGGGATCGTATCTTGATAGGAAGGAGTTCTTGGCACGGGTTGAGGATAAAAGAGAGGAGGAAGCGAGGAGGCAAAGGCTGAAGCAAATAGGCTGATGGGGTTAGTTAATACGAAGTTATGCAAATACACATGTGCTATATATTATGATGTTTTCCTAAAATACGGACTGTATGCTTTTGTTTATGTGGGGTGAAACCGCAGATTGTTGGAACCCCCAACCCCTCTTCTAGGGGAAATATGGGCACTCGACTACTCGGTTTATTTATACAGAAGGCTGTACTCCTAGCTTGACTTCTAGTATGTTATCGGTAATTGGTCGATATAATATGAGACAAAAATATGTCGTTTACACGATTCTCTTATTACTTGGATGACTGGGTCTATCGTAAATACCAAATAGTGAGCAATATAATAGACCAATATATTAAAAGTAAAAAATTATCAAAGAAAATCAAATTTCGCAAGAAAGAAAATATCTCGATAGCAGTAGTATAAGTGGTGTCTGAATTAGAAAGAATGAGAAAGACACCAGTCGAAATATTACCTACCTTAACTGACGAAGTGTTTAATTATATTCTATACGTTAGCCCTCACCGGTTGGGAGAGCCAAAATATATCACGTGATTACAGCGACTGAAATTGAAGTGACCGATACCCCACAATCTGTCAGGAACCACGCGACGGCAGACACCTTAAAGGCGATAAGGTTTCAAGCCGCACTAACGATTGTCGACGAGGAGAAGCATGTCCATTGTCAGAAAATGGTCTGAATTATATCGTTGCTTACCCTCTGGAAGAAATCATTGACTTTGATCTAAAAGGCCGAAAAAGACTCGCAACATCATTTTGGACGTCCCACTGGGGGTTTGAAGACATTAGGACCGAATTTGGTCGAGATATTCAGCATTTCTTCGCAATTGAATCAATTACTTTGGACCGTCATCTTTCGCGTGAATCTTGCTCAACTTGCATGAGAATGTTGGTGGTGTTGACTAGTAAATGTTAGCGTCCTCGCTAAGCGAGGACTCAGCGAACGCGACATGGGAACATTGAGAGTATCATCAATATCGCACGACCTGGGCTCTATCTGACGAAGATACGGCGTTATCTGTTCGATTGAATCTCCATTGAAGATACAGACGATTGATTTGACAGTCTTTGCAAGTTGTTGTCGTCGATGCAGCAGAGTTCGGCCTTGCTAGAATAGCAATCTGACGATCATTCATCACGCGAAACTCGAAGACTACAGAGTATACGGTAATTTGGGGGTGAGATGGTTTGATGATCCTAATAATGATATGTGTTTGCTAATGAGGAATCTATTTAGTCAATTTTGCTATGATGCAAAAGTAAAACTGCCAAATCGTCCCATTCGCGAAACGACTTGTTATAGCTCCTTCCCTGGCCAAGCACATCGGCGCTGTGCGCTATCGAGAGCATTCTAGAATCTCAACAAACCACTCGTGATGCCAGGCGGAAAGCGAAAGCTTGACTTCTTCGACCCGAATAAGTCTGACTCTGACGACGTTGATTACGTTTCAGGCCAAGACAGACCACGAAAAGCCTCTCGGAGGTCGCAAACAAAGTCCAAGAAAGGCTCAAGTGCCAAACGTAGACGCACAAAGTATCGTGGATCTGACGTTTCGGACGATGATGTGAGCGATAGCTTATTAGAAGACTCTTTCTCTGAAGCAGAGGAGTCGGAAGAGGCTGAGATGGACGCGATTACAGGAAGGCGTAAGAGAAAGGCGGCAAGGAAAGAGGTGAACTATGAGGAACCTAGTGATAATGAAGGACTTGAAGGACTAGATGACGATGAGGAGTCTGAGTCTGAGGAGGAAGATGAAATAACACCAAAACGACCGAAGCGTTCTCGTGTTATTACGCTCAAGATAAAAACTCCACTGCCCGCATCCACTAGCCGAGCGACGAGGGCAGTCAGTACAGCTCGCGGTAGAGGAGCTACTAGTACCGAACCAACCTCAGGTGGTAAACCTCGGAGAAGCACCCGAGCGAATACAGAGGAGCACGAAGAATTCGTTGCGCTCACAAACTCGGGCCGCCATGTTATTCGAGCTTCTGGTAGCCCAGAGCCACTTGGCCGAGCCAGACCGACACGTGGAGCGAAAGGCGTTAAGAAGCCTGCCTCTATAATAAAAGAAGAGGCACACGAATCAAGCTCTTATGAGCAGCAGAATGATCAGGGAGGAGATGCGATGGAGATTGAAACCACGGAGGCTGCTCCAGACGAAGTATCCACAGGCGAAAATACTGAGCAGGATGCACTAGCTGATGTAGATGAAGACGAATTGGCAACAGCTGGCCAGTCAGAGGCTGCTGCCGATGCTGACGATGATGATGAGGATGACATGCCCGTCCAAAGACCCGGCCGTACTCGCGGCAGCCGGACAAGTATGTCAGCAGCTGTGCTAGAAGTAACAGAAGAAACTATTATTACCGCTCAAAATACCTCCGGTGCTACTCGGCGCCTTACACGCAAGTCTGCTGCAAGAAAAACCGGCGCCGAGCAGAGCAGTGACTTTGAGCCACCCGAAGAATCCGGAGATGACGAAATTTCAGCCTCCGACACATCACCAAAGAAGGGTCATGGAGATGACGATACCGACTCAAACCCTCGAAGGGGTAGGGAGGCTGCTCAAGGCAAATCAAAAAGCACTAGAAGTTCGCGAAGACGCGGATCTGGGTCTGACGACGATGAATTGGAGCTCGATCAGGATGAATTAATAGAAGAGGCGCAAGAACTCAAGGCTGGAGGCCGTCGTTCCCGTCGACGAGAGGCTGACATCCTTTATGAGCAGCCATCACGACGAGAGCGAAAGCGCGTAGATTATACAATCAAGCCTATGGACCAGATCTACGCCGCTGATGAAGATGCTGAAGAAGCTGTGGCTACTCCATCTCGACGAGGAAAGCGCGGTGGGAATGGGGCCAGCCAGCCTTGGGAACGGAACCTGTATACAACGTATGGCCCGTTCGGTGGTGCTGGCGGTCCAACTCCAGTGATCGGCGGGCCATGGGGGACCGGTGCTACTGGAGGAGTTGATTCCGACAGCAGCGACGATGAAAATATGGCACGTCCTAACTTGGGTGTTGGAATGACTCCTACATCCGCAATGCCGACTGGCCTGCTTCCTGGACTTGGCCAGACGAACCCTGGAGATCCAGTTACCGCTATGGGTGGCACACCAGCGAACTTTGGGAAGATAAAGAGTCAAAAAGCTTTGGCTGATGCTGATCCTCTAGGCGTCGACCAGAATGTTGATTTCACCAAAGTTGGTGGTTTGGACGGTCATATCGATCAACTCAAAGAAATGGTGCAAATGCCATTGCTGTATCCTGAATTGTTCCTGAAATTCCATGTTACACCACCACGTGGAGTTCTGTTCCACGGTCCTCCTGGTACAGGCAAGACTCTACTGGCGCGAGCTCTGGCAGCCAATGTTGGATCTGGAGGGAGGAAGATCACATTCTACATGCGTAAGGGTGCTGATGCCTTGAGTAAATGGGTGGGCGAGGCAGAGAGACAGCTGCGGCTACTCTTTGAGGAAGCTAGAAAGACACAGCCGAGTATCATCTTCTTCGATGAGATTGACGGCCTCGCACCTGTTCGTTCGAGTAAACAGGAACAAATTCATGCCTCTATTGTGTCAACACTTCTGGCTCTGATGGACGGTATGGATGGACGAGGTCAGGTCATTGTCATTGGTGCAACGAACAGACCTGATAATATTGATCCTGCATTACGACGACCTGGACGATTCGATCGAGAGTTCTATTTCCCGTTACCAGACATCGATGGACGTCGCTCGATTATCAATATTCATACTAAAGATTGGGGCGTCGATGACACGTTCAAAGACTCCCTCGCCCACCTTACTAAAGGGTATGGTGGTGCTGATCTTCGTGCTCTGTGCACCGAAGCAGCATTAAATGCTATCCAGCGGACCTACCCCCAGATTTACTCTTCGAACGACAAGCTAATTGTAGATGCCGACAAAATCAAGATCACTGCTAAGGATTTTATGATTTCAATTAAGAAAATGATTCCTTCATCTGAGCGAGCAACATCCTCAGGTGCTGCACCGCTCCCCAAGGTTGTTGAGCCCCTTCTCCGAAACCAACTTAAGGCTATTGAGGGTGTTTTGGACGGACTGATACCCATTAAAAAGAAGACGACCGCCTTGCAGGAGGCCAAGTACGAGCAGTATGATGATGCTGACCAAGGGTTTGGACGAGAAACTTTACAGCAAGAGTTTGAGAAATCTCGAGTATTCCGACCTCGTCTTTTGATCCAGGGTGAACCAGGAATGGGACAATCATATTTGGGGTCGGCGTTACTGAATCATTTTGAAGGACTCCACGTCCAGAACTTCGACTTACCAACTATATACGCCGATTCTGCTAGGGTAAGTAGTGCTTCATTCATAGACTTGCCAACATATACTGACAACTGTTATAGTCTGCTGAGACTGCTATTGTTCAACTTTTTGCTGAAGTTAAGCGTCATAAGCCTAGTGTCATCTTTCTGCCAGGCGTTGATACATGGTATCAAACATTAAGCGACGCAGTCATCACGACGTTTCTGGGTCTTCTGCGCGCGATCCCACCTACTGACCCTGTTTTGGTTCTTGGCATCTCAGACACAGCGCCTGAAAAGGTCAGCCAGGACCTCCTGCGCGATCTTTTCGGCTTTTCAAGGAAGAATCGTTTCACCATCGTTCAACCCTCTAGAGTAAGTAAGGTCTGGCGTAATTATAGTATTTAGCTGACTTGTGATAGGAAAACCGCATGGAGTTCTACTCGAATATCATTGCTTACATCAAAAAGGCACCAAAGGATTTCCCAGACCCCGTCAACCGAAAATTGCGAAAATTGGAGACTTTGGAAGTTGCACCACCTCCGCCACCCAGAGTTCCAACCAAAGAGGAGATTAAGGCACTCAAGAAACGGGATCACCACACATTGCAGGCCCTGAAAGTTCTTATACAGCCTATTATGGACCAGATTCAAAGGAAATATCGAAAGTTCCGGAATCCCGTCATTCCCCAGAGCCAAATTCAATATCTATACGATGAAGCGGATCCCAATTTCGTCCGGTCGAACATAGCCCAATTCAGACCTTTCGAGCTTGAGAAAGATAAAGATGGGATTTTGGGGCTCCGAGAAACGAGCACTGGAAAGTTCTTTTACAATCTTGAGACCACTACCATCGAAGAGCGACTGTCAAATGGTTACTATGCTCGGCCTAAAGATTTTGTGGCGGATATTCGGGCCTTAGCCAAGGATGCGAAACATATTGGGGACAAGGAACGAGCGCTAAAAGCAAATGAACTCCTCGCTAATGTAGAGGTTGATCTTGGTAATATCGAAACAAATCCAGCCATGGCTGACTGTGAGAATGTCTATCAACGCCAGCTTCAGCGTGCAAAGGAGAAGGCCGAGAAATATAGAAAGCGAGCCGAAGCTGATAATGACGCCCATCTTGCGTCGCTCGTTCAATCTGACATCCCAATACCTGGACAGGATGTAGCCTCAGATGAACCGGCTCTAGGTCCGGCTACTTTTGAAGAGCCAATGCCAAGATCACGTCTAAACTCTCTCATCACCCCATTCAGTTCATTATCGAATGGCTATGCAGGAGGGCCAAGCCGGACACCGGATAGTCCTACCCGCCATCATACGAGTAACGGATCATCAGTTCCTTCCCGAGGAAACAGTGGCGATGATGTTCAGATGGGTGGCACTGATGATGGCCATGGTGCTCACCAGTCGCCGGTCGACTCACAAGCAATGCCACCTCCAATTTCGCAATGGTCCAAGATATCTCGTGGACCCTCAAATCTGTCCAGCCACCAGACAGACGTCAATACTCAGGCATCAACACAACGATCTGCGTTCCAACCGATATCCCAGGGCATGTCTCCTACTGCTCTGATAAACGAGGCATCTACTACCACTTCTGGAAAGAAGACGTCCGACCCTTCTAATAGATCTTCGGGTGTTACTCAAATGACAAATGGAAAGCAAGATCTTTCACAATTCTTCAGTCCCCCTGATCGGGCTGTAGGAGATGATTCTCAGCTCACTGATACTCAACGAGATGCACAATACCGGAGTCAACCGAACATAGAGGAGAACAATGAAGGCGGCCAAAGCAACAGCCAGGAGCAGTGGCTACACTCACAAGCTCATGGCCTTGCTCGTGGCCAGCTGCAGCATACGTATCCCTCTCAAACCCCGAGCACCGACAGCCAATCTAACTCTCATCCACCTATTCCACGGTTCGACGAGCCATCAAGAGGAACACTGCCTTCCAAACATGCGGCTGCTGATATTTCAGGTATTCTTAATGACTCTGCAGAGCCGTCATCTTCTCAGGTGTCATCACAGAAAGAAATTGTGATCGACGAGGCTTATGTCGATGGCCTTCTCATTACATTTACAGAGAAATCAAGCGGATGTTCAATCGAGCAGTTGGAGCAGATAAATCGCGAGTTGATGGATACGCTATGGAAGATGCGCGGCGAATACAACAGGACAAGAGTAGGGACAGAACTCGCAGCTGTATTCAACGAGACAATACAGGATATTGAGGCTATGCAAAAGGTGCTGAAGCTCTCACAGGAGGAGGAAGACGAGAGGTATTGATTATAGGATATGGATAACTGGAATCGGCTACGGAAGGATCTGACGCTGACGCGTTTGTACACATTTTAACTTGTGCTTGTAGTCCGGCTTAGCCGTGAAAACGGGTGTACTTATATATGCTACGGCAAGAACGGGGTGTAATAGAATGGACTGTGCGAACCAATCTTACCATATAAACTAGTTTGATCTTCTGTTTTTTCAATCTTCATTAGTGATTCTTCAATAATTTGTAAACAACGAATGAAATAGACTTTTCCTATCGGTTATTGGTGATAGGGTCTTATTCAATCGGAGCCTATTTACCGAAAGTGGCCCGCTACTTTGTCTATGTATATAGGAATCTATGAAGTATTAAATGGGACGAATAAACGCATTTATGTGATTGTCTGGCTGGGGAGATTTAGGTACAGCATGCCATGTCGTGAAGAGTTGTCAGTTTCAGTCTGGCGTATTCTCGCTTTAGCCCCCGCTCGCTGGCTACCTTATCTGCTTATCTGCTTATCACACAGTAGTGGGGAGCTTCGCTGATAGTGAGGAAGCTTATCACGCACGCCACTGCTGCTGATATAGTCGTCATCGGGACGTGTTAAAGATGGGCATAGGACATGGAAGGGTAGAGGATGTGGATGAGAGCCAGGGTTTACAGTTTGGTAAAGGACAGACAGTGCCTGAGTAGACGGAAGTGATGTGACATCTCGGAATTCTAAAGTGATAATAAACTATGACCCAATCTCTATAGAACCTTTCTTTCTACTCTTTCGGTATTGGGACGATTCGGCTGCTGGCGGGATCTAGTTAATAGGTGGATGGGAGAACCGAGAGCCGGCCACCGTCGCTTAACAGGACGCTGCCGGACAGGTATGCGCCTGCGCGGCTGGTGAGGTATAGAATGAGTCCGGCCATGTCTTCCTCGGTTCCGATCCTCTCTAGAGGAATGAAGTCCTTGCTGAAGACATTATTGTATTTATTGAGAACAGGGGCAGCGAGGTCGGAGGGATATACTGCGAACTGATAAGCTTGACAAGGGGATTAGCAGATCTTTAGGAATGGCTTACGTCCGGGTGCTATTGCGTTTGAGCGGATTCCATAAGGGACAAGGCTCGAGGCTAGTTGCTTCATCATGTGTGTTGTAGCAGCCTTACTCTGGCCATAGACAAAACCAGCCGGTGCCTTCCTATTGAAAGCAGCAACACTAGTAGTAGCAATCACCTGACTAGCCTGCTGCACATTCCCCTTCTTGTTTCCCTTGTCAAGCAGCCCCAGGAAAGCGACGATGGAGTACCACGCGGCCACGGTATTGACGGTAAACGTGTTCGCGAGGTCGTCCAGGTCCGTCTCCCAGAAGAGCCTCTGGAACTCCTCGATGCTGGTCTGGTCATTGAACTTTGACTGCGGGCCCAGGATGCCCGAGTTTGCAATCAGCACGTTGACGTAGCCGACGTCGCTCTCGATGTGCTTGACGATCGACGAGAGGTCTTCTTTGGACGTCACGTCGCCGGCGAGCGGGATGATGTTTCCCGTCGTCACCGATGCGGCCGCTTCGTCGAGGACGGCCTTTCGTCGCCCGACGATGTAGACTTTGTGGGCGCCGTTGAGAGCCAGGGCGCGAGCCATCATGAGGCCAATTCCTGTGCATCCTATCAGCTGCGGAAGTCTAGAATACAAGATGGAAGAAGTGAGTGTATAACGAACCTGAGCCACCGCCAGTTATCACTGCAACGAGGCCATTGACGGAGAACAGTTCACCAGCGAGGATAGACGAAGTCGCCATTATTCTTTTCAGGAGGAGGGAGTTCGGTATTGATTAGGAAGGAAGAAGGGGTTCGGGCGTCAATATTGATGGGGAGTACTGACCCTGTAATACATATACCTGGTAGTACTACCTAGTGCCGGTGTCCGATGTCTGCGGGTTCGGGTCTGCATTACAAAGCTCCCGAATAGTTAATCGTCAGATCGGTGGCCAGAGTAAGCGCATTAGCGCACGTAAGCGCAACGGCGCAGTCATGTAGGTCAACGAGAGCGAACGTCGAACGTCAAGTGTTCTACCGTGCTCTACCGTTCTTATATTTCGCTACTATATAACTACTGTAACTATATATAAATAAATGATCAACTATAGCAGCTCTGGAAGAGAAGAGCGAATTCAAAATGCCATTACCTACTACAATGTACACCCTGACTCATCCTCAATTCGCACTGCAGTACTGCAGGCCGCCCGCCTCTGTAAGCTGCATATAACTGGATGCACTGGTGGCTAGAACAAGCCTCTCAGTACAGCCTAAGAACAAGCACTTCTGGAGTACATTAAAAGACAACATTGCTACAGCTTTCTATCTACTCACTAGATTGTACGTTCTATAGTTGGCTATCTACTTTCTATAGAAGATCCACCAAAGTGTCACGATGCCGAAAGCACGATGGCAGTACGCCGAGTAAGAGTAGGGGTGTATGCAGAGCCGGGCACGTGCATATACTTCCATATTTCTGAACACGCGTTTGCTGAACCTCCGGCGAATGCCCAGAGATGCTCCTGTACTGCCCTTACGGCACCTTGAATAGGAGGCTTTCCCCTAGCTGGGAGCTCCTCAAGAATTCGTCTCCGTATTACTTTACCTACTGCTCTAAGACCTTACCTACAATTTACCAGTGTCAAGTGAACATACCTCGGTGACCCTAGCGGTAGGATCCTTACAGTGTGTATTCCAAACACCAGAAAAAACTCAAGATTAAGACGGTAGTGTTTCAGCTAAAGAGGCCAGAGCAGGAATTAGAACCCGAAGATGAAGATGTTGAGAGCGCAGGTGATTAGGAATTGGATTTCATTGAACTATCCTAATGGTTCTACCATCTAATTCCTTGACAGATTATACTGCAAATTGATGGCTATTATATAGTACAACACTTGACGTTCGCTCTCGTTGGCCTACGTGGCTGCGCCATTGCACTTACGCTGACCACCTATCGGTGGCCGATCTGACGATTATTCAGCGCCTCGTCGCTTCTTCTGAACACCCCTACTCGTTATCAGTATGCGTTGTAGTGTTAGCAATCAATACTCGGAAGATTAAAAACAAGGCTGATGCATCCGAGAGCTCTCACTAATAACTAACAAGAAAGAATTTATTGAATATCTTCCCAGCTTGTTGGAAAAGATGCCAAGGTATATCTAAAAGGTCTCACTTCTAACAGAAACATCTCACCATTTACAAGCGTTTACACTTCGACTAAGGGACCTATTAATATCATCTTCTGCATTCTGTAGTTAAACTAAATTTATCTTTAGTATTAATCGAGAGGGTATAAGCTGCATAACCAGACTCTAAATATACTATATCCTCCTCTTCTTCAAGCTCCTGCTCCGGGGAATATCCGCCAAGCTTTTCTCTGGAGTATATAACCTGGTGTTCAAGCCGTGAAGTAGGCTGCCAGTACTGGATCTCGAAAAGAACCACTTTGGCCAGTCTACGCAAATCCATTTCTAATTAAGGAGTGACAGATGCAGTTTTGAGAACCCCTAGAACTCTATGAAGCTATTCTGATATATAATATCGATCCGCCGTCTGATACCTGGCTCGTGAAATTTCGAATAGAGATATGTGATATGGTGCCGCGTTACTTTTTGTACTATTAGTCAGATCGACGGAAATCGGGTAGGGAGAACCTTACATCTGTTCTTGGAAGCAAAAGCTTCGATCGGAGGAGAGACTCTAGCTTTTCTCTATCCTCCTCGGTCGTATGGTTCTCCTTAGTTCTCATAACGACAACCGTCTGAAGGCCGCGCAGCTTAAGGAGTTCATCAATGCCAAGAGCATCAACCAGTCTCAGCGGCGAATTTGTCGGGAAGAATTGTCTGACGAGGTGCTCTCTCTCTGACGCGATCTGAGCGGTCTGTTTGCTGATCTGGATTGTGAGGTGTTTGAGCTGTCTGCAATCTTGGAGCTTGGAGAATGGTTCGGTGCGTTGAGATCCCATCCAGCGGAGACAAAGCGATCTGATACTGGCGGGAGCACTCGGGTGGCAATTCTTGAAAAAGCCATCCAGGCTTGAAACACAACTAAAACGGAAGCTGTGGTTGTCGTAGAACAGCGGGATGGCCTCGTTGCAGATTTGACGTGAGACACGCAGGACAGCTGGGCTGGTCTTTAACCAAGACCGCGGAGCAGAGCAGTTGAAGATTCCGGAATGATGAGATCTGCCCCGGGTTCCGCGGTTGCATATGATAGAGACAAGTTTACAACTCGGTCCAAAGACGTAACTGTAGACCATGCGTCGAATCTCAGTCGGTAGTGCCTGGAATAGGAAAGCACCATTGGTAGGACGCTGATCTGTTAAACAAAGAATTAGGAATGTTTCATTCAGGTGGATCTGCACCTTACCAGCAAACATGAGCAATTTCATAAATTTCTGGATCAAGCTAAGGGCGCGTGCCATATCAAAGTGCTCCTCAGCACCTGCCTGCATGCAAGAGGAGATGGCCTCATGAACCGACCTCCGTAGGCAAGGCGAGAAGCGCATCATGCGACCCAGTTCCACCCTGCCGATTTCGTCTTTCTCGAGTCGATCTAGATCTTCAAGAGCTCTGATCGCCGCGTTGGATAGGTTCAGCTTCTCGAAGAGAGCATCGGGGCCCTCTTCCTGGATACCATAATCGGCCTTGAGAACATTGACATCTGAACTGATGCTGCAAGGAGCCATTTTGCGTCTTGTAATGTTGGAGAAGTGTTGAAGCAAGAGTGAGGTTTGGTAATTAGGCTGTAGAAAAGTGCACAAAATGCGAGGTGAAAGCTCACAGTCACTCACTTGGGGGCTAGCCTTTGGTGTCCAGTAGTGACAAAGGCTGAAGTGAGGTATGGGACGATATAAAGTATTCGGTCACTTCTAGATTGGTTGATGAGCTATAGCAAACGGAATCTGCTTAGCGACTGTAGATGAATAAAGTGATGCAAGTGGTGGTGGGTGCTGAGACTTGGTGTTTTTGATTGTAAGGCTAGAAAAAAATGTGTTGGAAGGGTATTCGGAGATATAGACTACAGTTGAATTGAAAATCTCTCACCTGTTACTGACATGCACTTTTTATAGCTCATTTCTTATGGGTGATTGATTTTTGGAGTATCATAGCTTTTGTCTACCCTCTGTACAAAACCGTTGAGATGTACGAAATCTGACATAATTCACAGACTTCCAAAATGATTCAGACTTACAAAACAGCTAACATGTGGTATCAGATAGCAGAATAGCAAAGACAAATGAGTTGATTTAGTTGTATAATACTATGAGAGAAAGTGTATCCTACACGAACCAGAAGGTCAAGGATAAATCAAAACACACACGCGCCTGTTCCAGCCATGGGATTTCATCCAACAAACACTCTCACGCCTCTTGCCATTTATTCTGTATTCTCAAGATACAGTTACCAAGATCTAGATACCAAGATCTAGAACCATTCACCTCCAAGCCATCTGTTGTAGAAGTCCAAGGACGCTTCTGGTTGATCCATAGGAACCATGTGTCCTGCACCGTAGATTCTTATAAACGTGAAATTGCCGCTAGACTTGACCTTACCGGTCTCCTCATCATCAAGGGTAAGACTCTTGACCTCGGCGGTGTTAAAGGCCTTCTTTCCAGGCCACTCAAGAGCATTGGTCCAGGCTTGGTTACCAAGCCAGTTGCAGATGAAGTCCGCATCGCCAGCGTAAATCAAAACTGGGATCTCCTCGAGAATTTTGGGCACCAGACGGTGGAATGGTTTCATCCAGTCGCCATTCAAAAGGAAATTTCTGTTAATATCGAAGTTGCAGCTATCGTATGTCGAGACCTCGACACCGAGCTCTTCTTGGACACTCTTCTGGTTAAGATATTCGCTAATCCACCCAAGGGCAGAATAGCAGAGGTTGCTAGTGTCCTCGCACTGTCCACGAACTAAGACATTTGTTAGCCTGCTGGAACTTGCTATCATTAAAAGGGATTGAGAAACCTACTATCATAGACGTTCTGACCGGTCTTCTGGTAAGGACCAAGAAGTGCGTTATTGCAGTAAATGCTGGCAGGGACACAAGTCCAAACACTCTCGCTCTGGTAGCAGCTCTCGATGAGTTGCAGGCACCGGGGAAGAGCGTTGTCCATCGCCTGGCACTCGCTCTCATCGAGAACACCAGGCCATCCCCCCTCACCACAGGCCATTGGCCTATACTTGGGGTATTGGGTCAATCCATCTGTGAGACCATTTCCGATGAGGATAGACTTGAGGTTGATGTTGCGCTTCTTGTGCGAGAGGATCTCGGAGGTGAAGACTGGAATGTAGTGACCAGCGTATGACTCGCCTGCGATGTGAAAGTCCTGCTTTGCATATTCTGGGAATTGGGTGAAGAAAAGAGTGAGAAGAGCGTAGATATCCTTGCCTGCAGCAACGGTATTGCTTACGGCGCCACCGCTATAAGAATAGCCGACATTGACCGGCTGGTCGAGGAAAATAACAGAGGCATTTGCATTCCAAGAGTATGGGTTATTGTGAAGCTTTAAGTTCTTGTCGATTGATGATGGGCCGAGCTCGAGGAAGAGTCCGGTGAGGGAAGAGCAGCCTGGGCCACCGTTGAGCCACAGGACAACAGGGTCATTCTTTGGATCATTTCGAGACTCGAAAAACCCTGAGATATATTTAGCTACTGATAAGTAAGGTGACGTCTTGATTTGACTCACAATAGAATAGATGCTTGTCATTGGCGTTATCGTCAAGATAACCGCTGTATTGCTTGACAGTGTCGACACCAAGCTTAGATGGATCAACCTTCTTGGCTCTTAGATCGTATTGCTCAAGCTTGCCATCGACAGCTCTTTCCTTCTCGCCCTTGGAATTCTCAACCCAGACGCTTTGGACGTCTGCACCCTTGACCACATAGTCCCAAGTACTATCTGGCTTGCGGTGGCTCGGCTTTGGAGAGGAGAAGAAGGCAGCCTTATCCATTGCGTCAGGGAACATCATGGCGACTTCGTCCCAGATGGCCTTGGCCTCCGATGTCATACCCTTCATAGCATCGGAGAGCGAGTGAAGAGGCTTGGACCAAGAGTCAGTATCAGGCTTTGACGCCTTGAACGGGTTCTTGAAGACATGTTGTTGGGGAGCAACAGCAGCAGTCGCTGCGCCTAACAATATGGTTGAAGCGAGGAGCTTCATAATGATAAGTACAGATGCCGATGTACCTGATAATGATTCTTGTTCACGATGAACGATACTGGAGGGTTGATGTATCTGGAGTGGGAATGTGAAACGACTCGATGTTGGGGCGAGCTGGCGGAGCAACCTAGCGACCCGGATGGAGCTGTCCCTGGTCAAGTGCAGTACACATCATCATGATAGCTGCCTGCATTTGACCTAGCGTTATCACCTATCAGTTCCTGGGCCAGTCAAGCTACCGAGCGAACCTAGCAGGATAACGGCAGTCACGTGCAAACCTTCCTCCATCATAAAAGGGTCCTACCCAGAAAAGAGGAGGGATCACGTCTATAGATTTGATAGTAGTTATATAAGTTAGTAGATAGGTAATTTTATGATGGCCAGGCCACGAATTTACTGTAAGGAGACTTGTCGTCCGTCATCGGACGCAGGCACCGTATGGACCTCTGACGTGCCTGCGACAAGTCTAGCGAGTCGGCGATAATTCGAACTTTTGAGCTTTGGAAAAAAAGAGACGCAGTTCGGGAACCTCGCCAAACCGTCAAAATGCCCATGATCCAGCAGGTAAGTCTTCTGTGATGTAACTGTAACTAGTAAGATCTAACAATTTTCCCAGCCTTCGAATCAAATCAAACTTACTAATATCTCACTTGTACGCTTAAAGAAAGGCAAGAAACGCTTCGAAATAGCTTGCTACAAGAATAAGGTCCTCGAGTGGCGCAACGGGATAGAGAAAGACCTCGACAACGTTCTCCAAATCCCAAATGTGTTCCTGAATGTCTCAAAGGGTCAGACTGCGCCCTCTGCAGACCTTACCAAAGCCTTCGGAAAAGGCGTCTCCGTGGATACCATCATTCTCGAGATCCTCAACAAAGGCGAACTCCAAGTAGGCGAGAAGGAAAGACACGCGCAGCTAGACAGAGTACACAATGAGGTCGTGTCAATAGTGGCGAGTAAGCTGGTCGACCCGAAGACGAAGCGGGTGTACACTACGGGCATGATCGACAAGGCACTAGATATGCTGAGTTCTCAGGGCTCGCAGGCGCAGCAGGCAGATAAGAGTGCCGCTGGCAGCGGGACTGGAACGCCGGCAACTGGCGAAGAGGGAGAGGCGAAGCCGAAGCCAACTGCGAGCTGGACAGGCGTAGTGGCGACAAAGAGCGCGAAGAGTCAAGCCCTCGAGGCCATGAAGGCGTTGATTGCACACCAGCCTATACCCGTTGCGAGAGCACGGATGCGGTTGAGGATTACGTGTCCGACCAGCATACTGAAGCAGGCAGCGAAGAGCGTGGGGCCCAAAACGGAGGATGCTGAAGCAGAAGGGGAGGAGAAGGTCAGAGGGACAGTTAAGGATCGAATCTTGAGCTATATTGAACAGGTAGAGACCCAAGATGTTATGGGTTCAGAATGGGAGGTGGTTGGTTTTGCTGAGCCTGGTGCATTTAAGGGTCTAGGGGACTTTATAGGCGGAGAGACGAAGGGCCAAGGGAGAGTAGAGGTATTGGATATGGCTGTTACCCACGAGGATTAATTTTATCACCTGCCTTCCTGTTACAACTCCCCCTTAGCGAGCATGAATGGGCATGAGGCGTATTGGAATTTATTGATCGTCATAGAATATCAGGTGTTAGGAGTCTTGTTAGTCTAGCATCATACTATAACTATCAGATATACCCTGGGTTCTGAGACACAAGAACGTCCTTGACCATTAGGCACCTTAGTGACTAGCTTAGGCAGCTTTGGCAGAGGATTGTTAGTGATTAGTGCACGCGCCTCGTTGACTACACGAGTTTATGGATATGTTCTATAATCATGTTGCAGGGCAATCACACGCATCCATGATGCAAATTTTATGCTTCAATGTCTTCGTTGAATGAGCCCAGTGAACTAGAGTACATCCAGATTCCGGCTTATGCTTCGGAGCAATGAGGCAAAAATGTAACGCTTCAAGCCCTTCACAATGCCACACTCCACCCAGACCAAATTTCCCAGAGTACCACACATGCTTAACCGCTCTTCTTCTTGGAAACACCGACAGTCCGACCTCTTCGGCCAGTAGTCTTTGAGTGCTGTCCACGAACACGGAGACCCCAGTAGTGACGAAGACCACGATGAGCACGGATCTTCTTTAGGCGCTCGAGATCGTCACGAAGCTTCGAGTCAACACCGTTGGCCAGAATCTGGTAGTCCTTGCCATCGACGATATCGCGCTGTCTGTTGAGGAACCACGCTGGGATCTTGTATTGTGTAGGATTTTGAATGATAGTGACAATTCGCTCGAGTTCTTCCGAGGTGAGTTCACCGGCACTATAATGTACTGATTAGTTTCTGTATATACAGTCTTCAATGAGAAGATGCTGCATACCGCTTGTTGAGATCAACATCAGCCTTCTTGCAGACCAAGTTGGAATAACGACGTCCAACACCCTTTATCTTCGTCAATGCGTACATGACCTTTTGCTTTCCCTCCACATTGGTATTTAGAAGTCGGAGAATGAACTGGAAGCTCGACTTCTCTCCCGATACGAGAGACATGATGGGCGACTGTTGTGATGAGGTCGCTGTCGCAGTCGATACTGAAGAAATAGCAGTCGGCTTGCTGAGTTTGAGAATGATTTGTGTGCGTGCTAGCCCTCTTTAGCGGCTAAAAGATTTGGCGAGGTTTCTAAGTGTATGCCTGAGGGTTTAAAAGTCAGGTGACTAGATATTTCCTCGAGAATATACCCGTCCTGAGACTAGACCGTACTGAGACTAGACCATACCGTGTCGAACCGCAGAAGCACTGGAAGACTTCAGCACCAATGATATCAAGTCATCCATGGCAATGGCCACCACAAACGAGAAACCGACTATCCAAAACCACTTCACAGATTTTATGAAGATTTGATGGCTAAATCCTCATCTTGACGCACACCACTACACAATGCTTGCAGTATTCATACTCCATTACTAAACTCCTTTATCGGGATCAAGGCTTCGGTTCTACAGTACACCTATCCAGCTGCCAATAGTACACTCTGGATGGCTGATCTGCTTTAGGTGGATTGGTACGTAAACATCAGATTAGATTATGATCAATTTCGATGTTGGCAAGTGCCACCTAAAGCCCGGCCAAATCGACATATAGACTGGTATAGCAACGGTAAGCATGGTACCTTCTTTTGTGAATTTATTGTTTGCAATTGCAGCCTGAAAGCCTTCAATGATGTTATTGATGCGGCTGGTTATCTCTTATTGCCGATGTTGTAAAATGTCGAGGCTTCAATTTTATCCAAAACGAGAGTTGTCTCAGCACCGTCTCAGGCAAAGCCAAAGGTCCGAGGCTACTATTTGTTAAAGTTGCTCAGCTTACTCACTAGGTAAGTATCTAATTGCACGATTGGCCTCCGTCCGCACCACGCCGAAAATCATATTTCGACTCTCAGCATGCAAAACCGGCACTTCAAGTCTCGATGCGCCTGGCGCCAAGACCAGACGAGAGACAAATGCCGGCAGACAAAGCTTATCTCGGTGGGGTTTCGGCCGGGGCGGTTGATCTGCAGAGTTGGTGTCTGGAGTTTTAAATGCCGGTTCGGTGCATTAGGGCCGTGGTGTGGTGAGAATCAAGGCATGTGCTGTCTGCGTGTATCCAAATGGAGGCACCATTGCTGTGATTGCATGTGTTATCCCAGCTTACTGTGCTGTGAATGTTGATTGGCGATATATGGACGCATAGGGAGGATGAATAATAAACATATGGCCGTATATCGGGAACGGGATCTCATTATTATCTGAGGAAACTTACGAGAGCTTTCTTTTTGTTCGTTAATCGCAGTCGAAGATATAGGACATCTAATCGTTAGATATACGGTAGACTCGGCCGGTCAACCCAGTCGGTCTCTCTAGTGAAGTAGAAGGCTGCAGAAAGCACTGATCAAAAGCAAAGTACAAATAAGATCTCTATATGCTATCGAGGAGGAAGAAACTGAAGACATCTCTGCTGTCTTTCAGTTTACATCGTACTTGAAATTGCAGAATTGATCTTTCTAATCTGGCCTGAATATAGGCTCCTGTCTTGATTTCAGTATTATTGGCTACCTTGTGCTTGAGTAGGTGATCATTTGACCCTTATAACGTGGCAGTCGATGTATGGTATGTCATTCTTAACCCAGATCCATGTATACCGGGAATTCGCTGTGAAGCACAGGTTGGTCTCGTTCGCGTCACCTTCTTAGAAAGGAGATTTACTACCGAGTCTAGTGGGCCTGGACCCGTCAACCAGATTGATAAGAACTGTCGATCTCTCGGCTCTTACAGGGCTATGCCAATACTGTCGAAACTCTGATGATGCCGAGATAACTGCATCACGTGAAAGAATTATCTGAATTATCTTGAGACCGTGGCTTGGCCTGTCGTTGCATATATCCCATACCATTGTAAATGTAGAAGAAGATAATAACTTACTAAGTACAGGCCTGAGCTGTGATAACAGCAATAATAGGCACGTGATAGCACTTTGAATAGCCGTTTTCGGAAATCGGCGAAGCGATCCGTGGCTGGAACTGACAGATGCTCAGACTATTAACTATTCAGGTAGAGACACCTGTACTCGGAGAGGGAAGGGAAGAGTTGTTTGCGTTTTGGTCGAGGTATCACATGGTGATGTCTGAACCGATGTCATATCTTCAGGTTGGCCTCTTTATCAGTATCTCGACAGCGCCACCTTCATACCGAGATTGAATTGGAAGTCCAGCCACGGCAATGCGCTTTGGGGCAGCCGGCAGCTATCGATAGATGGCCCATCCACCCCCAATAGTATGGGTAGATTTGCATAGCTGCTATGCTGGTAGGATGATTGGAGCCACGGAGTGGTTGTGAACGAACTGCCGATGATTGAAACCTGGGATCGATGACAGAGCACATGGGGGGCTGTTATCAAGTGCCTGACTTGCGCAAACGCTCCTTTATCGTTTGGCCTGCGAACCTGTCCTACTGGCTATCGCAAGCACCCAAATCGGAGTAAACCCCAGGGTGCACACTCCCATCGTGATTCATGGCAATGAGCAGGCCGGCGCGGGTGCACTGATACGGAATATAGACGGTACTGAATGGCCGGGGATCGAAGCACGTCAAAGCCGAGCGTTCATGACCGGACAATCCTAGTACTTCTTACAGTACACACAGGCCGGCTTGAGATGGGAGGGAAGGTCTGCACATCATCTGGGGTTTCGCCTCGGGCCACGCACCATGTTGGGCCACAGGGACCAGGAATAATGGACAGTCGATCGATGAAAGGCGAGATTAAGAAGAGAGGTCCATGGAATGCTTCCTGTACAGTGCAGGACTGTGGCAAGGTTGCTGCTAGTAGAGTAGTAGCACAGTAACTCGTACACACGGAGAGTACGGACGGACTACTGACGGACTACTGACGGACGGACGCTGGAGGGCGGAAACTGTGTTCTTTTATCCGACGTTCCAGCACTGACGTGGGCGTATCGTGTGTTTATGTACGGTAGTACAGTACATACCGTCCGCACTGGATGTGCCGTACTGCACTGTACCTAAGGTCAGGCTGGCACTACTGTACAGTACCTACAGGCTACAGCACCTTGCCTGCCTTAGGCGCTCTAGGTAGTCACTATAAGCACTACAAGCACTATAGGCCACTGTAGTGCCAGTGAGTGGAGACCGTCGGACTCTGGGTGTCCAGGACCCGGCGGACTCGTGGCTTTGTTGCGGTGCCGGCCAGGCTGGTGTGCCCTCGGAAGCCTGGCTGGCTCGCGGTCCCTGCAGCTCCGCCAGCCACCGGGGCCATAGCATACTGCACCTCGGACTATACTGTAGCACACAGCACAGTGTGCAGTACAGCAACATACTGTACAGGTACAGCACCGTGCCTCCTCACGGTAGGGCCGATACGCTTGACGAGCAATGCCCTGAGGTAACCAGCCTACCTTACTGTCGCAGGCTCGCAGGCTCGCAGGCTCACTGTGGACAACTCCTCCCGTGGATGCTGTACAGCTACCGTGCATGGCCTATAGGCTCCGAACACCTTCCTACCCTACCCTACCTAGGTACTGTACAGTACCTACCTTGGGAACCTGTAGTGCCGCCCCAAGCACCCATCCACTCGCCGTGTGCCAGTGCTGTGAGGCCGTCACTCGTAATGGTGGGTGCCAGTGACGCATAAGGAATCTTGCTATGCTCGATACACGGCCAAGCATCCTGTCTGTATACAGCACCGTATATGGCCCAAGGCGTCGAGGGGTGCTGTGTGCATGCCGGCTGTCGCAATCAACCAGCTCGATGGATGCACTGTACAGCACAGCACAGCACAGCACAGCACAGCACAGCACAGCACAGCACATTCCTGGATGCTTCGTCGTGAGTTCTAGCGACAGAGTAATCGCAGTGCAATTCGCTGGCTGCCGCATGCTTGGGCTTCTACTGCCCCGCACCGTCCACGCTGGGGGCGGTGGATGATTCATCAGACGGGCTGGCAGCCTCGGGGCCCGGGCGCAGAGGGCTTCCATCTTCTATTCCAGACATTCTGGAAGGCTGGAGGGCCCTGGCGGCCGGTCTTGACGGCGGGTCGTGGCTCGGTACTGGCAGGTGGTGTGGGACCTGGCGACGTTAGGGAGCACCCATCGCCATCGCCCATCGCCATCGCCATCGCCATCTCCACTGCCCAGGCCTAACCGCTGCCGTCGGCCGGAGCACACGTGCGCTGGATAGCGTGCATGGCGTGCACAGCGTGCACAATCGAAGCCTCTGTCGCTGCTTCCGTGCGTCCACACGCTGCAGCAGCGCCTGGGCTAGCACTGTCCCGTCTGCCCAGGCCGCCCACGACGGCAAAGAGCGAAGTGGCCCGCCGGCCTCACGCTGCCTTCACGCCGGCCTCACGCTGGTCTCACGCCTCCCCTACGCCCCCGTCCGCCGGTGCGTGCCTGCCTGCCAGCCTGCCAGCCTGCCTGCCAGCCTGCCTGCTTAACCCACGCCTAACAGACGCCTAACAGAACAGACGCCTGACCCACGCCCACGCCCAAGCTGCAGTGCTGTGCCTGCCTGCTGCCAAATCCACCGTGCCAGCGTCGTGCCAGCGTCCTGTCGCCCTGTCGCCCTGTCGCCCCGTCGCGCCTGCCCTGCCACGCGCCTGCTAGCTAGCCTTGCCCGTCGCTCCTGCCTGTCAACCCACGTTGTGGCCCTTCCCATCCCATCCCATCCCATCCCTTCCCATCTCACCTTACCTTCCTGTCCGGTCCTGTACCTTCCTAGCCGCTCCCCAATTGGGTCCAGGCCAGATCCGTTCCCCATCCCCCTCCTCTCCCTCGCACCCTCCCTCCCTGCCTTGCTCGAGGTGTTCGCAGACCCAAACCACCGCCCGTGCTCCTTCCGACGCCTCGACCTTCGACCCTTCCCACCGTCCAACATCCGCAACATCAACACCAGCAACGGCTCCAACGGCTGCTCTGTGCACTGTCGCCAATTGTTGCCATCCTGCATCCTGCATCCTGCATCCTGTCGCCACTGTGCCGTTCCACGGTTGCGACGATCCCCTCTCCGCGGCCTCGAGGCTCGACAATGCTAGCGCCGAACTAAATCCCTTCCTGCTGGAAACACTCGTGCTTGCGCATGCAGACTCGAGACGTTCGCTGAAGGCTGTCTGCAGTGCATCTGCCAGCCCGGACTCCATGTGGTGGACGAGACATCCATCGCAATCGTCGTGCTGCGGCAATCGCATCGCCCTGCCTGTAGAATAAGTCAGTAAACCCGCGCCTACGACTCTGTTGTCTGCCAATAAACTGTCCCGGACGCCTCCTCCCTGTGCCATCATCACGTACGCCAGAGCCTCCTTTGCCACAAGTCCAAGCACCCCGCTGTGCTCCTTCGCTGTAGTAGTTCGGGTACATTCGCTGCCGCTGCGCTCGAAGCATCTGCTGTCGACCTCGATCCGTTGCGATATCGTTTACTTTGCCTGCCATTGAGGCTGCCAGACAATAAAGTCCGCTTTGTCTGAGGGTCTCAAGGGACACCCTTTGCGCACGCGCTTGCACCGTCTCGATTGCAACGCAGAACTGAATATAGAGACATCCTAGGTCTCTGGCCGTTCCCGAGCGTTGGTGAGTTGGCAAGGAGTTGGCGCGGTGGTCATAGGTTGTGGTGTTGGGGCATGCGAAGATGATTGCTATGGACAACGCCGCGTGCCATGTTGTATATGTTGATCGCACGGCTGGCAAGGATAGGTTAATAAGGAGGGAAGATAACTCATTCAGCACGGAATGTCTTGATCTGAGAGCAGCGGGAAAGACTGGCGACGAGTCACTGGCAAGGGATGGATCTGCGGTTCGACGCAATGTCGAAACTCTACTCGGCACGTTCAGTGAAGGTGAGATTCTAGATTCTACTCAAGAGACGGAGGGCGTGCTTCGGGATTGAAAGTGACTGACACGATACAGTTCATATCTGCACTACCGGCAGAGCTTGCATATCACTACTGTCCAATCTGAACGACATTTCGACTGGTGACATGATACCAACTCTCGTTTTAATAGATATACCGTATAATGACCATCTAGGAGAATCTCTGCCAGAGTACACACGATCACCGTCGCCTACATCAAATTGGGGTGGTGCTGAGCAGATTCCGGATGGTGGGAATTCTAGTTTATATGGACTCCGCTTGTTACAGTGGATTTCGGCGGATATTAAACACCATGACCTCTCGAGTTTGGTGGTTCCAATTGCGGTGGTTTCGATACCGGACGAGGCGCATCCCGAATCTTTGCCAGAACGGCCCTCTAGGACAGAACCCGACAAACCGAAACGTCCCAACCCAAGTAAAACCCCGAGAGCGGCGGCTTCGATCACAATACCGTTGGACGACGAGAGAACGATGCGGTATTTGGATGCTGGTGCGGTGGATGTTCTGACGAACCCACTCTTACGAGACCGTTTACCAAGCATAGCTATCCATGCCTATCGTGCGCATAAGGCTTCGCTGAATGAGAGAAGAATCTCACTAGAAGTACGGAGAGGCAGGAAGCGCTCCTGGGTTGGCCTAGACGACATCAAGCCCTATGCCTATCTCCGAGAAGCAATGGTATCGGGGTTGATGGATGGAATATGCAGATTAGGTAGTGATTCTCCGCCAGCTAATCATGGCCATTTTTCGGTCCCATCGGAGCGTCGTGTGAAGATTGAGCGTGACATAGGGTCATGGTTATTTTCGGCTCACGACTTTACTGATGACGAACTGATTTATGGCGCTATGCTGATGTTGCGGCATGCATTGGCAATGCCTGAGCTGGAACAGTGGCGGATACCTACAGGTAAGTCAGGCAGTGGCTACCACTCGGCCCATGCCCGTTCTCATATATTGACATCTGGATTAGAGAGCCTTACAAGCTTCCTGGTTGCCTGCCGAGCGGCTTACAATGCCTTTGTCCCATACCACAATTTCCGCCATGTCATTGATGTTATGCAAGCAACATTCTACTTTCTTGTACGGCTCGCTGCCTTGCCACCATATCTAGGTGGCGCCTCGGACCGAGATTCAATTGAACCAAAGTCAAGCATTGCCGCACTCCTGAGACCTTTTGATGCTCTAGCATTACTGATTACGGCCATTGGCCATGACGTGGGGCATCCTGGCGTCAATAATGCGTTTCTGGTAGCGCTTAATGCCCCTCTCGCACAGCTCTACAATGACAGATCCGTGCTCGAGTCGTTTCATTGTGCAGCTTACTCTCAAATCTTGCGGCGGCATTGGCCTGCGGCATTTTCGGCGATGGAAATGAGGCAGCTGATGATAAGCTCGATCTTGGCGACTGATATGGGTCTTCATTTTGATTACATGAAGAGACTTGGGTTCCTGCAAGAAAAACTGCATGACAACAAGGGCACTGATGGGTTCAACGGCAGAATTTTGGAAGAATATCGGACGTTGGCATGCTCGTTAATCATCAAATGCGCCGACATAAGCAATGTTGTAAGTCAACGGTCCTCCCTTTGAGGACGCTTGCCAGCATACTAACTAGTGGTAGGCGAGACAGTTCGACATTGCCTCTCAGTGGACGATGATCTTGACTGACGAATTTGCGCGACAGGCTGCCATGGAGGTCGATCTAGGAATCCCTTCTGCGTTGTTCGCACCTCCCGTCCGCGAGATTGTGGAACTTGGACATTCGCAACTCGGATTTATGAATATGTTCGCCATACCGCTATTCCAAGGGGTCTCGGACATTATGCCAGCTATGCAGTTTTGTGTAGACGAGCTCAATAAGAACAAGTCTATATGGATAGAGAAAGTAGAGTTTGAGCAAGACAAGCAGAGGAAGGATAGTGATGACTCGGTGACAAAGGATGGCATGCTATCCCCGCGGAATATGAGCATGATTGTACCTCGGAGGCCGCGTAGTGCCAGCGCATCCAAATCACGATCGGGCAGTTCTGCAAATCCAACTTCTGATGACCCACGACAGTATAGGCTCTCTGAGACCAAGGATTATGCAAAGTTCAAAGAGTTCCGAAAAAATTCAGACCTTCCTGACAAAGGTAATCCAACAGGACGCTCAGACGAAACATTGATTCCAGCGGTCGTTAGCACAGCTCATCACTCTTCGGAAACAACTCCAAGTGAACCGCAACTCAGTTACGCCACTGTAAGTGCACCTGGCCTTCTGGACTATCCGAGTTTAGACAAATACGTAGCAGGGCAAGAGAACCGAGGCAACGACATAGTCTTTAGTCGCTCTCTCGTCACAGATGCAGTCGTTAAGGATGTTCCTACGCCTCGGCCAGAATCTAAGAATCGCGCACCCAGAGCTCACAGAAGCAGTGAGACTACGGATGGTAGCAATTCGGCTCCCGGTTCGAATGACTGGGGAAGTCAGGCAACGAGCGCTACCACAAGCAAGCTGCCGCTCTCGCCAAGCACCCAGGGCACCAGTATTACAAGTAACGAGTCTGCGGACAAGCCTAGGGTAGTGGAAAAAAACGTGTACAATGGCAATTATCATGGCCATGGCAACGGGCATGCCTCTGCTTCACGTAGTGCTCCCGAGCTAGACAATCTCCCACCCACCGTGCCAAGCGATCTCAGTACTGAATCAAAATCAAGTAATGGGTCAATGACAATCAAGGAAACGATTCAAAATCTGGCAAAAAAGCCCAGTAAGTCGAGGTTTCGCATGAATTTCTGGAAGAGAAAGTCTCATGATGGTACGGATTCGACACCGCCTCTTCCAAGTATGATGTTACGGGGATACGACGGAAACGCAAGTCCAAGCCATGAGGAAGCGAACGCACACAGGATGTAAGGGATTTAAATAATAAAAGGGGAAGCATTGTATGATGTACGGACATGTTTGGGTTTTGTTTTCTTGGGCAGGCGGGCGTAAACGGAATCGGATCGGCACGGGTTGATTGGCATTATTACGGGTGGGTGGCCATTATCCAGGATGGCAAAACTTGTCTTTCTGGGGGGAGAATGAACGTGGGTCTGGCATATGGTGGGACAGGAATGGTTGCATATGATCTGCCTGCTGCTACTGCTACTGCTGCCAGATCAGTGTCCTGTGGCGTTTTTAGGTTCTGGATACTGTACATGTAAGTGTGAGCATGAGCGATGTGTAGATACGAGTAGGCCTGATGTATTGTGGGAGATACCTTGGCGTACGGGGCGAAATGCAGATGTTCAAGATGTACGAGATATGCCGAGGCCGAGAAGGTTGTGAATCGTATTGTCTGTCATATTGAGAAGGCGCGGTTCTGTTAAGTAGCTCTGGCTATAGTGCCCCTTAAGCATAATTGACTCCTTACATGCATCACCTCAGTTAAACCCATTGTCTTCGCTCTTGCCATAACGGGGTGACTCTAAGTCAGCAGGCTTTTCCTTGCAAAACGCCTTTTCGGTCGGGCCAGTATTCCGGAGTCGTCCTTGCCCGTGTTTATTTTATAGCCTGCTATATTCTGTCTCAATCAGATCTGACGCCGCGCTTCCCAGTTTTCCAATTCGGCCAAACACTCGGCGTAAGCTGAGGCTAGGCTACTCTAATCATCATATCGGTAGGTATTTTCTCGTTTTCATATTCGCGATGATGACTCCGGAAGTCGCGGACGCCCGGTTGTCGGACCAGGACCTTCGTCATCTCATGCTTACTGATGCTGTTGTTCCTCGTCGTGCCGGGGCTGACCTGGCTGCTGAACTCGGAGTCCATGCTCGGCCTACTCCTGCCAAACTCGAACTCCCACGCATTCAACGCGGCGATGTGCTTAGGGTTGGGGCGGCCGGGGTATTTGAGCTGGGGTCCCTTCTGGCCGGCACTGCTGTTCGAGAAGAGCTGAGTGAGGCTGTGAGATAGCTGTCTCGCGCTGGGAGGTTTTATCGGTCTGGCTGGAGAGCTTGGAGTCGGGGTGCTGCTTCGGGCATGAGGCGGTGTGGGTGGGAGTCGTTCTGTTCCGGTAGGAGATTTGGAGTCGGTCGTGCGGCTGCTTTTTGAGGAGGCCGAAGAGGTGGTGGAGCGGAAGGAGATGGCTTTTCGTATGCGTTCCTTGAATGCCATTGTGTCACGAAATAGGTAGGAGGTTTGAAGCTTCTGTCGAGGACCGAGGGGAGACAGAAGAAGTGTTCAGTCGCAGAAACATTGACTGGCAACCAGAATGCCAAACTGACATTGTGGGGTGGGACGGTATGGGATGGGGTAAAGGGATGGATGGTAAAGGGGACTTGGCAAACTGTCGAGTCCCTTTGGAGGAAGTTGGGCCATGTTGATGGGGAGAGACCGAGTCGTGTGAGACCTTTACGAGTCTCATATCTATTCTGGGAGCACCAAGGGTCTCTGTCCCACTTTGCTCTGTTTGCACGCACCGAAGGATATACAAGGTCCACCCGTTGTGGAGAAGCAAATAAGGTTCGGCATTGGCCTTTGACTGCCGGGCCGCCGAGACCGCATAGATATGCCCGCATTCCAACCCAGTCGGCATGTCATCGCGTCAACGACTCCTATCGACAGCCTCGAGCAGCTACCCGCCTTGGCAGTCTCGAGCAGTGATGACGGCGATGGATTGACCCAGGTGAGAATCCTGCAGAAGATAACGCGCCGTGGCTTCTATCGCCATTACTACTTTACCAGGGTGTCGAAGACGCTGAGTACCATCCTAGTTGATATGTTCTCTACGGAAGGGCTCTGAAAAGACTGACATGTCGCCAAACTGGCTGACGGCGCCATTCCCCGTAAGCAATTCCTGAAAGTCCCCAGCTGGATGCTATAAGCGATGGTTTTCGTTCGAGCTCTCGTCACCGTGCCCGCTTCTCCAATGGCTGTATCGTTGGCTATGCCGTTAGCCATCTCTGGCAATTTAATTGGCATATGAGCATCAAGGATCGGTAGGTAAACGTCCAAATATTGGAGCTCACCCATTCCACATGGGGCGTCGAGACAGCCGTCTAAGCTGCCATTGAACCAACTTCCTGCCTCATGGCGGTCAACATCTTGAGTGCGCGTGCATGAGACACTGGAAATGCAAGGCTGCAGATACCACCACTAGCACGGTATATTGTGCGCGTGCTGTTGGACGTCCAAGCGTATGCTGGCAACACTCCTTCTTCTAGCATGGAGAGACGCGAGAGTGGCGGCACTGTTGGGCCATTTGTGCAGCTCGATTCGACGTGGCTCTTCTAGATCCTTAAAGCTACCACCACAGTGCCCAAGCTAGTGCACATCCCAGTGGTTGCTATATGGAGAATATAGTAGGTCATCATGACGTGTAGTGTTGGAGAAGAGGTAGCAAGAGTCACGAGCTTTGTCTAGAAGTTGATTCTTTACATGGAAATCTTGATCTACGTCGTCCTTTACGACAATTAGCTGGGATTCTCACAAGGCATATTCTTCTACATACCCATGATCAGAGCTGAGCTCAAGTGGTTGTTGGCAATTCTCCTTATGGTGTTGCGCTCTGCGTGTCATTCTCTAATCTCCTCGAGACGCCCCTCCCATCCATCAAGAGTCTTTCATCGATGACCAACCCGGGTGCCCCACCCTCGACAACCTGCGCAGCCTCGAAATCGATGTCCGTTAGATAGGTCGACAGCTTCATGGCATTGTGTCTGTCGGCCAGGTCCTCAAGGCTCAGGATAAATACTTTCTAAAACTTCAATAGTTGCTGCGTCAGTGATGATCGGGCTTCCAGATGTTATTAGGATAAGACAATCTTGCCCCTAATGTCTTATTCAACCATGTAAGTGCTCTTTCCAATGTATCCAGTATCATGGTCACTACCCCTTTTCTTATGTATCCCATATCATAACCGTCACATGCATCACTCTCCTAATTCCCATGGTATTTGTCTACAAATTTCCTCGCGTCGTTCCGTCTGAAAGCAACTATCCAAATCATAGTGACGCAGATTCCGAGAAGCACGTATATGAGAGGGTTGTATGTCTGCTTCTTGGTTGTTTTGGAACGTAACGGCATGACTGGTGATGTTGCTTGTCAGGCTCTAAAGCAAACCATGGTAGTTACTGAGCGAGATTTCAGAAGATTGGTGGTTAATACCAAAGATATAATGATTCTCAGCAATTACTGTAAGGATACGATGCACTTTATACTATAGGCAGAATGTAATATGTATCAAGTACTCCTTGCAGATCAGAGACATATCACGTGACATGGCTTCAATGTCTCATTTAATGTCTCATTCAACGTATATTTGCGGATTATGGCTTTATTTTCGTCGTCAAAGAACGTTCTAGGAGTTGGAGCTCCATTTTGTATAGCATGTTTGCATACGAGGCAGTGCTGGATGGTTCAGCCAAAGTTGAAGGTTTATGGGCGTGGAAGAACGTTCTCCCACTTCCCTCTGAGGTAACAAACTCTCTGCAATGCTAAAGAGGAACGAAAATCCGGCATAAAGAATAGGAACATAAGTGACCCTTTCGAAACGATATATCTGGTCCAGCATACAGAGTATCTTGAAGACTGCTCCTGAACCGTTCTCACAACTTCCCCCTCTTCTGCACATCCATCAGTTACGCTCTTTTTTATTCGGGAAGCGACAGTAGGTTGAGCAATACCTAACAAAGCCGGATATTATTATATCAACCTCACATATCTACCTAGAGCCAACATGTTTCCTATCGCCACGAGGGGGATGTTCGGCGTTATGTATCTACGCGATCCCTTCTAGCGCCATTGTTCCTGCCCCCGAAGCTTGTCTTAATCACTTTGGACCCTGGTAGAGCAAGGACGCTAGCAATACTCAAGACGCACTGTTCAACCCCACATTTCATTTCTCTGATACATCACAGATTCACAGCTTCACTACCTCCAACATCATCTTTCCAGAGGCGGAGGTATCCCTCACGACAGGAGACCTCCTGAGCCCTCCAAGACTTCTATCTCTCTCACATTTCATGCCACTGCCACTCAGCAGGCATTACTTAGCATACTGCCGTTGAACCGACCTCACATTGAAGCTCATGAACCGACAGCTATGAGTTCATATCCTTCTATTCAGCTTCAGCAGCCTACAAACACCCTCATGGCTCCGACACTCAACTCACCAGAGAAGAAAGCTAAAGGTAGACCTACCAAGCCGAAGCAGACCAAGCCGAAGGGTAGCAAACCAAAAGCGAAGTCTATCAACACTAGTTCTGTATCTATAGGCAGCAACGACATACACCCACGATTCCAGCTCCCTGATGGTGCTAGTCGTCTCTATGAAGATCTTGAGAGGGTTGACCGGGGAGAACTAGATGAGGATGAGTTAGGAAGAGCTGTTCGGCTTTCTAGGTCTCTGCGATCTTGTCTCTCCGAGACAATTAGTCTTTGCACAGACATTGCACTAGAGGACCCGTCAGCTGCTATCACCTGTCTTAGTGTATTAAAGATCTTTGCTAGGATCCAGAGTATGGCAGGTAAATAGATCCTGAACTTATTTAGAATTCTCAATGAGCATAGCTGATCCCTGTCTATAGATCGCGTCAAGACAGACCACGCCTTCCCGTTCATGAAACTACCCATTGAAATTCGGAGGATGGTGTACAGGCTAGCTCTACTCAAGGAAGATAGAATCAATGGGATCAAAGTAGTGGCATGCGATAAGCAACCAGAGGATCCAGGTTCCGAAGCCCGGACAGCAAGCACGGTGCAAAACATTGCCCTCCTTTTTACCTCTCGCCTGATCCACAATGAAGCTGCTCCAATCTATTATGGACAAAATATCTTCAAGTTCTCTTGTACCTGCGCTCTTTCGTTTGCTTTGAGCAGCTGTGGTACTCATGCTAGAGAGAACTTGCGAGCCATCCAATTCTCTTGGAGAGGAGAAGACCGAGAGCTTGCAATCTCACGCCTTTCGACACTTCCTAACCTTAAACACCTTACCGTTACAGTCCACCACTCTACCCAAGACGTCGCTTCTATGCGCGAGAAGATGATGAGAGAAGCGTTTGATGGACTTGCTAGACCTCTACGTTTGGTTGACACTTTGGGCTTTGAGGAACTTGTCGCCTTGCGAGGTTTGGAGTCAATCAAAGTCAACTGCACTCAGCATGTGTCAAGGAATGCAAGGAAGAAAGCCGAAGTCGTGGACATGGAGGTCTTCTTGAGACCTAGACTTCTTTGTGAAAGGACACCGGTAATATTACCCTAATAGCGCCCTCGGATCCACAGCTGACTTATATAAATAATGTAGGCTGGACTGCAGTAAGCGAACAATACTTCCTGACAACACCTCAACGCTGGGAGCATATCAGACTTTTGCAAACTGGGGAGGGTATATGTGATCATGGTGTAACGTGTTTAGTATTATGTATGAATTGATGATTACTTCTCAAGCAGTATCAGCTGACTAGATGGCTCAACGATTTATGAGTTTGGGGGCCTCCTTGGTGGCTATTATGGCGTTTGCTAAGGATAACGAACAGTTCGCTGGGAAACCCAGAGATGACTACTTCTCAAGTAGGATCCCCAGGGAATATTTGAGCTTGTCTCTTTGTTATTCTCAATGATGATAGCGATCAAGAAATGCTACGAAGCTTTCTATCATTGTTTCTCGACTACGTGAGCAGTGCCAAGTGCCCACACCTGTACTTATGTCAGAGTCACGTTGTGGCCAACTTGCAGTATTTAGCCTGTTACTTGAGCACCTAAGTCAAAAATAGACATATTTGCAATATTTGTTCGTTTTCTCGAAGTAGGGCGTTTGGTCTGTACAATAACAGAAATATATTGTCGGCCCCAGGACCGCCAAGGCATTGATCACTTAAAGGACAGCAAGGGAACGGATGGCAGGTTATCTTTGACTCCTCGAAAAACGAGCCAGCTAAGCAGAGCATCGCACTTGTACAGATCAGATACAGAGAAAGGGAAGAGATCAGCTTGACGAACGAGAATCCGCAATGTCCTCGTATTTGAATTCGCTATCGTAGTTGCTGAGGGGGCTTTGCTCATGCAGGTACGGGGCCCCGGGTGCATGCGCTAGTGCGTGAAGCGTTAATCCGTTAGCTCGTCGGGAAAAGCAAGACGCCAAAAAAAACCCAACGACAGATATCTTTCTCCAACATCAAAATTCCCTATGGGCTATGACCATATCCGCATACGCCTTTTCGTGCGTGCTCCAAGCGAAGGTAAGAGTGAACATACGAAGCAAACTTTCATACCTGTCAGCCAGCTAGCTAGCTCTCGAGCGCTTCATCAGCATCACAGCACCCATCGTAGCCACCGTCTTCTGCCTCGCTCGGTCCAGCATTCTTCGTTCGCTGGATCTTGAGCTGGATACACCGCCGTGTGTACAAGACTAGAGAGATCCCCAACGGCCTTTGAGTGCGGAACCTCCCTTTGCCCTATGGCGGACCTTCGCAATTTGTCAGTTGGGACATGCACGGCATTCTCCCACGTGTTTTTTTTTTTTTTTTTTTAAAGTTATCGGCGGTTTTGTTACATCGTTTTCACCCTTCGATATGTCGTTCGCCTATTTTGCTTCGTGGCGTTATTGCTATGCTTTTAGTGATATGCTTCTGTAGCTAAAATATCAGCTTTTGACCTGAACCAGCAAATCAGAAACTTGCTCGACTTGACTTTGCACAGAGCTACTTGAAGAAACCTTTCGTGACTCCAGTAGCAAGCATGCGGAATAGAGCATCAGCTCTCGACTCGATTCTACCCTTCCTTCCTGGCTGCCCACTTTTGTCCCATCTCTTGGCCTTCACACACCTGCAGATCATCTCTAGTTTCGCAGATCTATTTATAGGAGAATACAGTACTAATGGATAGGAAGTTGCTTCATGAAACGGTTTATTTGTATCGTATTATATTTATATGCATTTCCCTTCTCGCGACATTAGGACCTTAGCTATCTAGTTTCTTGTTTGCAGCTTGCTTTTGCCAATTATCAGACTCATGGAAATAACTGACTTCAAGTGATCTTCCCTTATAACTCCATCTATTTTTGCCTCGTGACCTACCAGACCAGTGTATTGGCATAAAGCTTAATCCTTCTTGGTGTAACCTCTTAAGATGTTCAAGGTCTAAGTACGGACTCTTTGTAAATTCTAACAATCTCTCATATTCCCGGGAAATGATGAATGTGTGTCTCTGTCACATGTGAATCACACCTACACGGCATATGGTTTGTGCCATTGGTATATTATTTTGGCCACTGTCGCTGCCATATCACGCGTACCCTATTATCCCACGGTGTTCATCAATCAAACGGCCGTATCTATTGGTGGTGTCAGCAACCATATCGCAATCAGCATGCAAAATCTGGACCAGCTTACTCAAGCAAGAGACGAAAGAACCACACTTCTATATCCTCGTTCCGTAACGCTTTGTCCGCCCACTGGCTACTTGCCATAGCAATCCTTTCCGCCTCTGCCTTGCCCTCAGGCTCGCCCGCAAACCAGCGAACGCTCTCTAGCCACTCCTCGCCCTTCATGCTCAAGGGTACATAGTGAACCCACGGTTTAATGAATTCCGAATGCCATTCTCGGAATATAGCAAGTTTGTAAACTAAGCTCTTGCTCTTTAAGAACGCGTAAAATCTGCCGCTAAACGCATTGCCATCAATATCAAGGAGGTATTTAAACTTCCACGCCTCCTCTGGGTCAGCTTTTGGCATGACAGAAAAAAATTCTTTCTGGGCAACGCAGTCACCTTTGTCGCATTGACCGATATCAGAAAACTTTACATCGAAGATTCCACTGTACTCAGGCCGTAAGACATCTTTGACCACCCAGTTCGGTTCAGATTCGAGACCACTGTTAGTTAAGATTTTGGCATGCTCTTGCGCATTTATCTTCGTCACAAAGCGCTGACGATGGTGTCGACGCCAGCCACCATAACGAGCATAACCGCCGGTTGTGGAACCACGCCAGTACATTTTCCCTTCCTTTTCCAGCCATGAGATGTCTTTCTTCTCATCATAGGGTACTTTCCCATACCAGTACCATGGTGAAGGGTAGATGATGTCTTGGAATGAGGAAATTTTCGATTGTGAGAAGATAGGGAAGAGGTCGTGGACGACACTGAAGGAATTAGGACTCTCGAAGAAGCCATAGCTAGTCCCAAATGATGGTGAGGAGCAAATGTCGGTAAAGGCAGTCTGATTGTATATAAAACCGAGTGGCTCCAGGGCATAAGTGTGAAGATCATCTTCTACAATCTCTTCCAGTGATCTGGCAGGACTGTCGGGAGGGCATGACATGCGTGAGTGGGTCCAAGTAGACTGATGCGGAAGATAGTTAAACCTTGATCTCTTAACCTCCTCGATTCGTCTACCGTGGGATATTATATCGCGAGGTTGTCTGGACCATCTATTCAGTGGTTTACCCACTGAATTTGCTGCCGGCATAGCGACCATTATTGCCTTCTCTACAAGGCGTGCCAAATCATCATGTTGCAAAACCACTCGCGGCTCGTCGTACACATTGAAGCAGATGTCCATGTCCGGAAGGTATTGCCTAAATTCTGCACTCATCCCATCAATAGCCTTCTGCATCCAATCCCTACCACCCTGCATCCTTGTAACATTTCCATTTCTAATTAGAACACCAAGAAGGTTGTTGTCATATCCCAATGCCTCCCGTGCCCTAGCTCTTATCACGGATGGCTTGATACCCCAGAACGGGGTCAAGGTTTGGTGGATTATGTCGTACTCATCAATCAATTGAACGCCTTTCTTCTTCGCAAACTCATACCACTTATCAAAGTTCGGTGGAGGAGGTATGCCATATCGACGCCGGTATTCTGCGACCGCATCGGAAAGTGATTTCGATTGCTTGGATTTCAGCTGTTCGAAGTCTCTCTGGGCATCCGTGATGAGGGTCCATATCGGATGTGACCCATGTGTAGAAGGGGGAGTGGCTAGAGGAGGTAATGGATTCTCAGCTGGCCCCGGGGCTGTTCTCGTGGGGCGTAGACTGTTCGGATCTAAAATCGATGAGACAGACCGTTCACGCAGTACATGAAATGTGATGGCGATAGTTGCTAGTAGCACGAACAAGAGGACCAATTGCTTTGGCCTTAACCGCCGTCGCATCTTGCTTATAATAACTGTCGCCGTATCGTGCGAGACTCCCGGGTCTTCTCGGATATCGGTGTGAGATACTTCATGAAAAGTGTCGCTTTTGAGGACTTAGATGAAATTGGGCGCTAGTGTGTATTCTTGTACTGCCCACAATGCCATGCTCTTATAGCTGAAGAAAGTTTTGTAGCGAGAGTTGCGCCAGCATGGCTCTCTCAGGATTATATGCTCCAGTTTTATCATGGTAATGGTAAATATTTTGGGATATTCCGGCCGGACGCGATGGCCAACGAGACGCGCAGTAGTCTTTATCAGACGATAGCCCCTGACCAGGTAGGCACGTGTTGGGCTACCAACTACGGCTCGCTAATAAGGTTCTGAGGACCACTTTAGGATGAAATTCAAGCATCCCCAGGCAAAACATAGAACCATCGAGATTACCATATACAAGCCAATCAATATTATAAACAACTACAGGAGAGTCACAGTCTATCTGTTCTACGTGGCTTCGAGAGCGAAATCAATCCCTAAGTGCACGAGATCATTTGGAAATCATGAGCTCTTAATTGACTTGTTATGCAGAGCTATCTAAATTTGGTCGAATGCATAGATATTTACACTCAATAAAGTGCAGAATAGCAAGACTTGGCTCGAGACACCAGTAGGTGGCTAGAGCCGCCGTGTCGTACTTTTTTGACCTCTGATATATGAATCGCTCATGATACTCCAAACGCCACGACTCTGTCATCCTCTAGTAGAAGAAACCAATGATCTTTCCGGCAACATGCTTCCGTCTCGCTTCCTCGTGGTCCATTATGCCGGCGGAGGTGGTGAGAACAATGTAACCGAATTGACGTGCTGGGAGGAGCTTGACAACCCACTTCTCGAGATCTGTGAGGCGGACATTGTAACGAGGAGAAATGACACCAGTCTTGTTAAGGCGGCCGTTCAACTGAATGACGATCTTGCCGGAGCGGTGGTCATCGACTTCCTCGAATTCACCAATGTAGCCTGAAGAGAAATATTAGTATGTTGCGAAAGATTAAACGTCGTACGTCATGAAAGAGTCAGAGAACGTGTAAGATCCTCGCAGGGTGTGATATATCGGCAACTTAAAGGACTATGGTCGTGTTGAATTGAGACCGTCATCTAGTTATCATGCCGAACGGAATAGTTGGGGGCTACAGTCCACCGTAAAATGACATTTTCACATACCGTGCTTCTGCATGACACTGAGGAATTTGACAATAACCTTAGAGCTAGGTCTAACGAGAACCTGACGCTTTCCGGCCTTCTCGGCGTTGTTGATGGCATTGAGCGCATCGTTGAGGACTGAAGTCTTAACCATATTGGCGGATTGAGATTCTCAGATCGTGTAATGGAAAATGAGGTATCTACAAAAACCCTATATGTTAGCCTTCATGGGCTTGGAGCATAGAGAGTGCCCTCATGATTGGCAAGAGGGTTCTGCAGCTCAGTTCGAGAGGAGAAAAGCGTATCGACGTCTTCGGTCAGCAAGCAGCGCAAGCACAATCGAGTGGACGCCGATTGCTCCCTCCGCCTTCATGAAGGTAATTCAAACGGGCAGTGAATTTGTGAGTACATACCTCTTAAATGCGTAGATGCGGTGATGTATTATAGAATATCGTGAGGTCCCGAAAAAGTTCACAATGTCCAAGTCGCGAAGATTTGTGGGCTCTAGCACTAAAATGATTAGCGCGAAATTGTAAGCGAAAATCCAGGGCACGCACATATGAAGAACGCTCGCTTCATTGGTGTCGCGAACTTCTCAGTACAATACAACAATTAACTCTTCGAGGACCAGACGACATTCAATACAATTCAAGATGGTATGTTCGAGCTTGCTATATAATCTTAAATGTGTTGGAAACATATCTAACAGAATGAAAACAGTCAGACGCAGAAGAGGAGCCCCAAAACGTCGAGGTCGCTGAGGCAGACGAGGTCGAAGTCAGTGGAGATGCCGCACCCAAGGGACAAATGTCCGTCCTTGAGGCCCTGAAGGGTGTCCTCAAGCTTGCTCTCATGCATGATGGTCTCGCTCGCGGACTCCGTGAGGCATCAAAGGCCCTGGACAGACGTCAAGCCCACATGTGTGTTCTCAACGAGGCATGCGAGGAGGAGGCATACAAGAAGTTGGTCGTTGCGCTATGCTCCGAGCACAAGATCCCTTTGATCAAGGTTCCAGATGGAAAGCAATTGGGCGAGTGGGCTGGCTTGTGTAAGTAAAACCAAGCTGTACTGAACAACTCAAGCTGACCAGATTAATAGGTGTGTTGGACCGTGAGGGTAACGCACGTAAGGTTGTCAACTGCTCTTGCGTTGTCGTCAAGGACTGGGGAGAAGAGTCCCAGGAGCGAGACATCCTTCTCAACTACTTCCAGACCGAGCAATAAATGCACATTTCGACGGAGTTGCATAGGGGGGTTGGAGATTTGGCTATGGCTATAGCTCGCAATTTCTTCTGATGTACTCTTACGTTAAGGCTGCATTGCAGATGGAGAATAAAAAAAATTGCAGACGGCATTAAGACTAGATCGTTACAACTTTTCCGTGATATTGTGTTAACTTTGCCTTTGCAAGCTACGCTAAACATGCCGTGACTGCCAAGGTGATCATATATGCGCCTGACTCCATCGCTATTAAGCTCACCAGTATAGCCACACTTTACTTTCTGCCATCAACCATAATGATATGATACCCGAAGCCTGTCTTCGCCTCTGCATACTTCGGGGCATTGGTAGTACTCGCCTCGAGCTCAAACGCCACGGCTTCAAAGGTTGGGTCCAAATCGCCCCTCTTCTTCCATCCCAGTGCTCCTCCTAAATAGCAATCGTGTCAGCGAGTACCGATCGGCGAAGCACAGCTATGCATGTCTTCCGTTTAAGCCAATACACACCAGCTCTTGCTTTATCCTCTGAGAATTCCCTTGCCACGTCATCGAACTTGGCTCCATCCTTCAGCTTAGCAAGGGCTTCTTCCTTCTTGCCATGCTTCTCACACTAATTTTAGTTAGCAGCAAATTTCCCATACGTACTTGTTTTGCTGGTGAACGAACCAATATATGCCTGACATTGATCTGCTGGGCACCTTTCACTTTCCCCCCCTTCACGTCGGCATCAGCCTTCCCCTTTCCTTTGGTGCCTTTCCCAGCTGCACTCTTCTCGCCGCTTTTATCCGCGGGTTTTCCCTTTGGTGCCATGTTGCTACATGTATGACTGATTGATGCTCGTTGTTCTCAATGTCAAAAATTCAACCAATAGCGGTGGGGCACGCGGGGCAGCGTACATATTCCGCGGCGAACAAAAAGATAGCGGGAAACGCCGTCATTGATAACGGTCCTCGTACAACTTGAAGGGGGAAATCGTTATGAGACCGACATACTGTATGCGCTTTATTTTATTGGACGCGCAGGAACCACAAAAATTCTCAGGCAATTAGGAATTCCATGATTAATCCTGAGGTAAGACATAAACTTAGAAATCCGTACGTACGGAGTAGAAGCTCTACAAACCTTAGTCTCACTACAAATACTCCAACCAACTTGTCACGAATCGGTTCCCTCTTCTTTCATCAACCGCACAAGTGACGCAAAATGGCACCAGCTCTAGCACACGATGCACTATCGCTCGGCGGTGGGTTCTCAAATCCTGGTTCAAGGGAATTGCCCGGTGACAAGTTCCACAGCCTTGTCACCGATCTCAGCAAAATCTTAGGTCCGACTTCAGGGTTGACTACGGAGGGCGTCGATGTGCAGCACCTTATGAAGATAATGGAATCCTATGTATCCGAAGAGTCAGAATGGGGGAAATATGCTTTTGCGGATCTAAGCCGAGGCTATACAAGGAACCTGGTCGATGAGGGAAACGGAAAGAGCAATCTGGTGCGTTGGCAATGGAAAGCATATTCTGTAAATTGCAATCTTAGACTAACAGGCTCTTCATGACAGCTCGTTTTGGTCTGGACTCCCGGGAAAGGTAGCCCGATACACGACCACGCAGACGCACATTGTCTTATGAGAATCCTAAAAGGCACTCTGCGTGAGACACGGTACGACCACCCAAAGAGTGTTGGCACAGGGCCAGTGGTGAAAAAGGAGACGGCCTTTAAAGAAGGGGAGGTCACATATATGTCTGATGAGCTAGGCTTGCATAAAATTACCAATCCAGGTGAAGGGCTGGCCGTCTCGCTTCATCGTAAGTTAAGATCCTTGATAGAAGTGAGGAGAGATATGCGGCCATGATGTGGATTGGATATTCTGGTGCTAATATTCCTATAACAGTCTATACACCTCCAAATGCCGCAAGAGAAGGGTGCCATATATTTGATGAGAGGACGGGGAAGCGAAGTCATATTTCGCAGTCAAATTTCTACTCCGTCTTTGGCTGCAAATGTAGCGTCTAGAGAATATTATGTACGGATTGATAGCATGTCGGCGCCAAGTGATTACAAAGAAAGAGATTCAAAGAGCCATGTACTATAAGAGGGGTATGGAGATACAAATCCATATATCCAGAAATCATACAAAAGCGCAAGATCGGAAAGGTATATAGTCACCTACCTTAAGTAGTGTAGCAATTAAGGCCAACGGTTCCATGGTCAACCGGGACATGGAATATATACCCAGAGATATCTGAGAAATTTCACAACCTGTTCCAGAATTCTAATCACTCACTTGTGGAGCCAAGAAATTCCAGCTTTCTTTTTATTTTGAATTCGGGTTTGCCCAGTCAAGTGACAGAGGAGTTGCTCCTGCCGAAAGCGTCAAGCTATCAAAGCAATGGTGTTTGAACAGAGCTAAACTCTATAGTGACACTTTAACATAATCATAAATATAGCCGATGACTCGTACGGATGCACTATCCAAATCAGTAGCTCGAAGATGCTGAATACATATTCGACATTTAGTCATCCGGATTCTCCCAGAAATTCTACTCCTATCCTCAGCTCATCCACCAATATCGATGATTATTGACTTTAATGCCAATATTACCGTTGTTGATAGGGTCCACGCTATTGCTAATATATTGGCTCAAGTCTAAAATAGAATGCGAATGATCATGTCTTAAGTCGAAGACTTAACTCTCACGACTCTACCAATGGAATGGCTTCTGAAGGCTCTGGTGCTCTCCGAAACCACGGGTCCTCGGTTTTACCGACGCTATGGTTTTTAAATGGCCGAACGCCAGTTATTGAGAGATTTCCGCCTGTTGACGGCTTATCATCGAACATGGATGGCGGTTGGGACATCAATTCGATGCCAGGGTCTCCACAGCCTCGCCAGGTGACGGCAATAAATGATAACACTCCCTGGCATGCTGTTGCTCTACTGCAACTCTCAGATCAATGGCGAGAGGCACTGGGACGTGGACAGAAGCCGAACGCCGAAGAGATTGAGTTGATCGATAGACTTTTGACAGAATTCTTGAATGAAACTACAACCGATGTTATTGAGTTCGAAATCATCCTATCGGCGAGGTTAGACAAGCTTGTCGAGGCTGTTAGCCGTATCAATCAAAGAGAAGACTTGGCGGATGATCGCCATCAAAGAATCATCCAGAAGGCGTTGATAATTGAGCGTAAATGGCAGCATTGTTTTAAAGAAAAACTATTCTCAATCATCACGGAGCGAAGGAAAGCACTCACTTCTAATAATGGACACTTGGCTTATATAACATTCGACCCATACCCAAGGAGTAGCAGCCCACATTGTTTCTCAATAGCGGTGGCGGTGGAGTGTACAGCCCAGTTCCTGCCTGGACAGTGAGTTTCTTGCTCCCTAGGCGCTGTCACATCATCTGCTAACATCGATAGCTGGTGGATTAATGCCGTCTGTGCATTCCGTGATAGGATAATTGACAACGTTGACGGGCTACTTACAACTTGTGCATATGGACATCCCACCGTCTGCCTCCTGAGGGGCACCGAGATTAAATGCTGCGAAGAAGGCATGGTGAAATATATCCAGGAAGGGACAATCAAAGACATGATGCTTACGTTACTGTCATATCTCGAACGGCCTGTCAGGGTCTTAAGAGGCTACAGGTTGAAAAGCAGGAATGCACCAAAGGCGGGTATACGGTATGACGGGCTGTAAGCTGCCATTCCATGATGGTCCTCGAGGGCAAGCATTAATTTCTAACAAAAACTGGTAGGTATGTAATAACAAAGTACTCTCACAAGAGAATATCGACGGACAGAGACATATTCCGTGTAGAGCTCACAATACAGCGGCTAGGAAACCAGACGTCGATGGCCGAGGTTAAATGTATTCCGACACCATCTCAACTCGATGACTGGGAGCTCTACGTAAATATCAGAGATGAACATATCCTAAAAAGAGGACACACTACAGGCCTAGATTATAGAGTCTGGCGTGGAAGAGAGGACATGGAGACTCTTGAGAGAGACAGGTGGCATCTACAGCAGGACTTCCTAGAATCCTTGAAAGATGCTAAATACATTCCTGGCTCCTAATGATTCTCGCAAGCTCAGTATTCTTTAGTTTGCTATAAACAAGTGTGTATATCTAGGGAAGGGTTTAAGGGCGGGAGGTTATTAGGAACGCGAGGAGGATTGCATGCTTATCGGGTACGGTACGTGATAAGGATAAGGATAAGGGATAAAAATTACTTGGTAGCGCGGATTCGTTATTGGTCTCTGTATCGTAAACGAAGGCCGCCGTATACGGCAGAAATTGCACTAGGCCAAAAAAGTTTCTTGAGGAGCCATATGCCATGAGATTTATATGTTCTGCTAGATACCTACGCCAGACAACTGTCATTGTCTAGCCAATCCTGGATAAATAATTATCCTTTGGATTCACTGTAACACCACACCCGCGCCAAAATGACTAGCGCCATTTCTGCCAATGAGGTAGTTGAGCCTGCACGCAAACGCATGAAGCTCTCACCAGCAACCACAACGGCAGATTCAACCTCACAGGTCGACGATATCAACAATTCGGCACGCAAAATGGCCGAAGCCAGGAATACTGCTGAAGCTACGACAGGATTTCAGATTGAGAAAGAGGCACAGGTGGGCATCTTGCAGTTTGTGAACGAGGCCAACCCGGGCTTTTTGGGCATCCTGAAGCAGAGGTAAGTGAAATGCCACTCTTTTGGAGATTCAAAGACCTCGTTTTCAAAAGATCCCCGGATAATATAGTACTGCCTTTCTTTTGAGTCTACGATATTTGGTACCTTTTTAAGCTTGAGGGCAAATACCGGAATGTATATAGTCACGTGCTATAATTCCAAAGTCTTTCTGGAAAGCAGCAGCCACCAGTCCCGGAGTCTAGAGTTTTCGTTGGATCAATCTAGTCAGAGGCACTCATTTTGCAATTTATTAACTGTCTGTCTAGGTACACTGATTTCTTGGTGAATGAAATCACACCCGATGGCCAAGTCATTCATCTGACCAATATGTCTGTACCAAGACGTCATGACTCACCACAGGTGCAAGCTCCGATTCAGCAGCCAGTACTGGCAAATGTACCTGAATTTCCAGTTGCAGCGCCAGCAGAAGCTGTTGGGAAGTCGGATTCAACTTCCGTCGTTCAGAACGGTGATACCAATGGTACCACACCCGAAGTTTCCACCACAAGTGGCATGCAGGATGTATTTGTTCTTAGCTCAGAGGATGCTTCCATTCTAGATTCTTACTTTAGCCAAAGTATTCGAGAGTTAATAGTCAAGTTATATCAGAAGATACTGCAAAAGCCAGATGCAAAGCCAGCCTTTTTCGGATCTGTCACTTCGGAACCAATTACGGATCGACAGCTACGGACGAAACTTCACCATGTTCGTATCTTGATCCACCAGTAATCAGAAATTCGGCATGTACTAACACATCAACAGGATATGCGTCGCATCTTTAACTCTAAATTAGAAACCGCTGCTGATTCAGAGGGGGTAATCAAAGTCACAGCTGCTCCAAAAGCTAGGCCTCCAAGACAGGATGATCGCAATGAACGCAATTGGGGGGGCCGCAACAACAAATCTGGGCAAACCCAGCCAAGGGGTAAATTGGGTTGGGAAGAACTTGGCGGGCAATATCTTCATTTCTCGCTGTACAAAGAGAACAAGGATACCATGGAAGTGGTTTCGTTCATTGCATCAAGGCTGAAGATGCGACCCAAAAGTTTTGCGTTTGCAGGTACAAAGGACCGACGTGGAGTCACGGTGCAACGAGTTAGCGTCTTCAGAATGCGTGCTGATCAGCTAGTCAGCCTCAACTCTGTGCTATATGGCTGTAAGATTGGAGATTTTAAGTACGAGAAACACGGCTTAGAACTGGGAGAGCTCACCGGCAATGAGTTTCTCATCACATTGCGAGACTGTCAGTTTAACGGTTTTGAGAAGCTAAGTGTTTCAGAGAAAGTGGAGACAGCAATCAAGGTGGTGGGAAATGCGGTTAAAAGCATTCAGCAACATGGCTTCATCAACTACTACGGTCTACAAAGATTTGGTACATACCTGACTGGCACAGACGAAATTGGAAAGAAGATTTTGCAATCCAATTTTGAGGGTGCAGTCAAGGCAATTCTTTCATACAGCGAAGAAGCGTTATCGGCCGCTTTGAATCCAGGTTCTGTCACATCAGATGGCAAAGCTTTAGGTAGAGATGATATTGCGCGTGCTCATGCTATTCACATGTTTGAAACCACTGGCAAGAGCTTTCCTGCTCTCGACACCTTGCCTCGAAAGTTCTCAGCTGAGTCCGTTGTCATCAGACACCTTGATCGCAACAGTCGCGACTTTCCCGGAGCTCTCGCTGGCATAAACAGAAATTTGAAGCTAATGTACGTGCATGCGTACCAGTCTCTCGTATGGAATATGGCTACCAGCGAGCGCTGGGCCCGGTTCGGCAGCAGAGTTGTGAAGGGCGATTTAGTGCTTATCGATGCAGGTGAAACAAGAAGCAATGGTGGCGCGGGAGAGGATGAAGTGGACCAAAATGGCGAAGTAGTTGTCCTGCCTGCTGCGGATGATGTAGCGGTCTCTCAAGGCGACATGTTTCAGCGGGCTCGATCTCTTACTGCTGAAGAGGCAGAGAGCGGGAAGTATACGATCTTTGATATCGTGCTTCCGACACCTGGCTTTGACATCGAATACCCAAATAATGAAATTGGCGAATTTTATAAAGAATTCATGTCCAGCGAACGAGGTGGTGGACTAGATCCACTAAATATGAGGAGAAACCAGAAGGACTTCAGTCTCAGTGGAAGTTACCGAAAGGTCCTGGCATCTGTTGGTAAAGACATCACCTTTGAGGTCAAGACTTATACGGAAGACACCCAACAAATGGTCGAGACAGATCTTGACAAAATAACCAAATCCAAAGGACCAAAGTCATCTCGCGCTCCGTCCAATAAGTCATGGAAATCTGCAGCGAGCCTTAATTCAGAGGACAAAGCTATCCAGGAGGATCGAACATCACAACACAACTCATGGAAAAGCTTGCCATCCCAGCTCGCGGAAGATGATAAAAATTCGGCAAGAGCTGATACTGCCAAGTTAGTAGAGAGGACTGAGAAGGAAGTTGTGCAGCCATCTTTCAGAGAAATCTTCATCGAGACTGCAGCAGAGGATGGGCGACGCACTGGTCATCGTGAGGTATCTATTGTACAGGGTACTGATGGAGGTGTGACTACTAAGGCGCCAAATGGAGCGATCCAGGTCGAGAAGAAGCACAAGTCCAACTCAGAATCAGTTTCATCGTCTGATCTTAGTGAAGGAGGTGCAAAATTATATCTATCTCCTATTGTGGAGAAGAAGCGACCTGCAAATGGGTCCTTGGAAGATACAGTAAGTAAAGGGGACGAAGAGCCTTCTACAAAGATTGCTGTGGTAGTGAAGTTCCAGCTTGGCTCGAGCCAGTATGCAACAATGGCCCTACGCGAGTTGATGAAGCAAGGTGGAGTTCAGACATACAAGCCTGAATTCAGCAGGTAGACGGTATAAGTGAATCGCCGACATACGACATGTAGATGTACACATAGTCGTTGATTTGCATGTAGATAGTTTGCTTTCGTAACATTCTACATAGGAGCAAGCAATGGCCTAATGAAACGCGTTTTACTCAACATTTGGTAGAATGATTCTAGACTTGTGGTCTATTCAAACAACACGTCTGATCGTTAATCATAACTCCATAGTCCCTCCCGGGTCCTCTAATACTCGCCTATAAGGTCTTTATCACTATCACTGTACCTTCCACGGTCTTTTGAGCCATAATTGGAAGCCGGTGGTGATTCATCTTGGGAGTTTTTTATTGGATTGATAGATTATATGATGTGAATGGCAAGGAAAGTCGCATTGTAAGCTACGTACAGGTTTCGAATCATGTTGAATTGATCTAGAAAGATTCCATAGTACCCTAGAGACCTCAAATCCTACGTCTTGTACTACTCTATAACTTCGCCAATGAGTATTATAGATGACTAATAAAACATCTATCCAATCAATACCAACCACACCTGTGCACCGCGAATCTATCATCATTTATTATTTCAGCCACAAGACAATAGACCGATCCGTGTTTATGTTGACGTTGACGTCGAAGATCAGCATGCCAGATTCGGCGTAGCGTAATTCTTTGAAGAATTCAGATCGGTTCATGGATGTGGAGATTAGCTCTGATGGAACGGGAATGGGGTCAGAAGCTGCGAATGCTGGAATTAGAGTTAGAGTTATTATGCTTATGAGCGCACGCGGGTCGGTGACTCGCGGTAGAGAACAGACTAAACCGAAGTCCCAGAAAGTCTGAGGGCGGGTACTTTGAGCCAAGAATGGTATGCTGATTATTAGCATCTCATTTCTCTTTCAGGGTGGGTTGGGAATGTGCCTGCTTGAGCGAGATTCAATGTTTGGGGAGGGCACAGGATCTAATGTTGAGATTTGAAGATGTAATGCCATTGTAATTCAAAAAGATGTTTAATGTTTGATACAGTGAATTAAGAGACCTTAAATTAAGCTAGCTCATAAACACGACCAGTCCAAAAGGCAGTGTATGTTCCATGAAGCGAAGTAAAAATGTACACCGGGTCATATTTCCAATTCGGCCCTTTGTTTCCTATCATAACGCCATCAACAGCCATTGCTCACTACGTCCAGAGCCATCAGGGTCTGTGAGACACTTAGTAGTAGCCTCGACGGACAGCAGCAGCAGTGGTTGTATTGCTGAAGCTGGTGGTGGTAATCAAGGTGGTGCTTGACAGTGCGGCGCTGGAGGTGATGGTTGAGCTAGCTGAGGCGGCGACTGGGATAACGGTAAGGGAGACGGTGTCGCAGCCATCGGGGGCGGTTGTGAAAACAATCTCGATAATAGAGCCCAATTGGCAGTAACTGGCAACACCATCCGTGAAGTTGCCATTTGACCACGTGAGAGATGTGGTGGCAGAGAAGGTGGTCGTAATGTCGCCAACAGGGTCAACTGGAGTGAATGCTTGGTACGCGACAACACCATCGGTAGAGAACTGCCCGTCTCCGCTAGAAAAGGTTCCATCATCGCCAATGCTGAATACACTTGCCAGTGTTGAGTCAGTAGTAGCAACACCTCCGGAACCAATATAAGTGGTAGCACGCTTGTTCTTCTTGGTGGCTCCAGTATTGACAGCAATTTGGAAGGCAGCAGCGGTGGAAGTTGGGGTGCTAGTGGTGGTAACGGTGGTTGTGGTGATACTGGCGGTGCCAGTGGAGGAGGTAGATGTAGAGGCCAAAGCAGGGCAAGCTGAAGCAGGGATAATGGTCAGGTCAACTTCCGCGGATCCGTCTGGCAGGGTTCCGTTGAAGCCAGCCTGAACAACCGCATCAAGAGTGAAGAAAGTAGCGACGCCGTTCTCGAATGCAGCGTTAGTCCATGTGAGGCCACTGGTACCTGAGGCGAAGGTTGAGGAGATAGATCCAACAGTAGATGAGACAGAAAATGCCTGATACGAGGTACCAACACTGGTGGAAACGAGAAGGCCACCGCTGTTTAGTTGGCCACCGACAACGGTGAAGACAGATGCGGATCCGCACTCCTCAGTCTGGTCACCAGATGGTCCAACGTATGCGACACTGTCCTGACGCTTAGCCACCCCAGCTGCGCTCACACCCAGGATGAACGTTGTGGCGACAGCAGCGCCAGCAGTGACGGTCGCAGTGACTGTCTCGGTAGAAGTAGCCAAGACCGTGGTAACGACCGAGGTTGGTGCGTTGTTGATGTTGATGGTGAGATCGCCGATGTTAATGATGGTGTTATCCTCGAAGTAGTTATTGATCACAACTGGGGTGAGGATAACGTTGGTTGAGACAACCACACCAGTGGCTCCTAGAGCGGCATAACCAGCAGGGCACACAAGGTCTCTGCTGAAGAGCAGAGCAGGTTCGATAGCAGCGGATTTTGCGACTGCTACGAGGCCAGCAAGGGCCGGGACGGTGTTCTTAAAAAGCATATTGAAAGCGAATGTGAGAGATCAAAGATCGGGTGACGTCGAAACGAATGACAGGAAATACACGATTGAGGTCGATGATACAAGATTGTCGAATGAAGATAGCAGAAGATGGGGAGACTATGGGGCTCTCTTATATACGAGAGGGGGGTCTACCACGCGCGTAGCCGCAAGAAGAAAGAACTTACTATCTTCGGAGCCATATTGATTATGCATAAGGATTGCAGACTTGGAACAGGAATGCAAATAAAGTATCTCACGCTTCTCGAGTCAGTCCCCATAAGTTAGACTCTCCGGGGTGCCTGTGCTATGCCCGTCAAGGGCAGCCAGCGCCAGCAACAGGATCCATGTCGAGGACTAGGAAAGTGCAATCCGGGCTGAGTATAGAAGGTTATGTGGCGGGCCTGCCACGACAGATGGCATTCGTGCAGAAATTGGTGCGCTGGAGCTCATTCCAGGGGGTAGGCCTTGAGTTTTGAATGCCCGTTTTCAGCATTAGATGGATTCTCTATTTGGGCGCCGTCGCAGTAGCGCTGGAGGTTGCTGCTGTCGCTTGACTGGTTGTGTCCTTAGGCACGTTCCTGGGCGACGCGAAAGCACGTGCTAGTGGGACTTGGCAGAGGGAGCAAGGCAAAGGAGATGGCAAGCAGGTGACCGGCGGCTCGCTGTAATTTCCCCCACCATCCTTTCCTCACGTCGATTGCGTCCATCTACATCTCCCACCGCACGCCACGGTGCCTCCCTATACAGCCTATACAGCCTATACAACCTCCACCACCACTCACCACCCATTCCATACCACTCCCGTCATCTCTGCCAGTGTCAACATCGCAAACGGCGTCTTCTTGTTGACTACGGATACACCTGGGTCCACATCTCCCCCGTTGACACGGGCTGGGGTGTATATTTAAAGCCTGTTTAGAGCTGTTTGGAGCCTTCCAACTCTAATTCTTCTCAGATTACCTCAATCTTCCCACTCATGCTTACCATAGCCAGTTTGCTATCCTTGTCCGTTCATACCGTGTCGGGGAGTCCAGTCTGTCTGCGACCTGGAATGGTTGAGATGAGTGAGCTGTCCGTTTCCTATACCTGGGCACGAGCTGTTTTCTTTCTTCGCCTGTTTGCGATCGGAATGATGGAGATGACTTTCTTGGCTATGTGCTATTATTATCACGCTGCCTTTCGTTTTCTGTTTGCAATCTAGAGTCGTTATGCTTTCACCATGGCCTCTTGCCGGTAATTGCACGGTATCAGGCACCGATCTGAGAAATATACCGCAAGCAGCGACGGGTTCTTCCCCAGAGCAATTTCAAGTATCTCCGTATCTCGTATCCAGCTCTACTCCACACTTCCTTGTATGCATACCGTGAACTTTTCTCGTCATTTTGAAGCTCATGCGCGTTGTATTACAACGTGTTCCGATGTGACACACTGCTTGCTCGGAGGTTGCGTGGTTCGGCTACATCGTGAATCGTTCTTATTCCCAAATGAACTGTGTCAGAGTTGAAGCTCTGTCATAGGCTTCGGACGAGGTCGCCTACATAAGATTGCTCAACTGGATCTAATTGTATTCTTCACTTCGTGCACGCTATGTTGATGGTCGAGCAGTCCAGGCCTACCCCGTACCGTGTTTATTTTTCGATTGTAACTTGTACTGCCCAATGATACCATCGAGTTGTTTGGTTTCGCATTCCTCACGTACCGATACCATTCAAAGTCAATCTCTGAGGGCGGGAATCAACATATAGCATAGAGATACATATCAGAGAATCTCTGGTTAAATGTCAGGATATCTCCGAGGCAACGAAGATGCAACCCAAGACCTATCATAGGTGTTGTGTGGTTTGTACCGGTCATTTTGGCATATCCATATCCGGATGGGCAGGGTTGGCATTCTCCACCGCAACTTAGCCTTTGTATACGAGCAAATATGGCCGCAAACGAAGTTTCTACCCCGACAATAGCTAGCTCTGTTATTTATAAACTAGAGCTTCCACCTCTAGACTACAGTTGCATATATCTGCTTTTGTTGTGTTGGTGAATAGGGTCGGCTTTTGTAGTATCCTATAAATCCTCCTAATATTCCATTGTCCTAATTGATGGAAGTTCATTCTTTTGAGGCCGGAGTACTTCATGGCCACTATACACACAGAATTGCATCAAGTTAAATAGCCTCCACTAAAGTTCAATACATTCTTCATTTCTATGCAGTCACGTGATCTATGTATCCTAAATCGCATCTGAAACACAGCCGAAACACGTCTAGAATAGGATGAATAATTCTCACGAAGCCTTTCTCCATCACCGACAGCTTTATGTAATAGGATACGTCTTATGTTGTAGTCTAGGCACTAAGGAACATACTGAACTAGGTTTCTACACGTTATGACTATTTAAACGCCTATATTACATTTTACAAGCTTGCTGATTTAATTCAGTAGATTTTTATATAAATTCGTAAAATAGAATCGATTTACAAAAGACAATGATAAAATAGCAACGATTACCAATCAACAGATAGTGCTAGTGCATGGGATGATAAATAAATAGCTAAGTTACAGCCTTATTTTATAATATGATTTATATACTACAAGGGCGTCGTCGGTCAAAGGATAGTAGAGACGCGGCACATATCAGACATCGCCGCACCAAACAATGAAATATTAGGCAATGGCATTCAGCGATTACTACATCGCTGTAGACTCATATATATCAGTATTTGAGAGGTCCGACAACGCCGAGAGAGCTCGCTGGCAGGAATAATATTGTGTGCCGCTACCTTCCGCACGTGATCGACGCGAAAGTACGTGATATAGCCTACGGGGAGACTGACTGGAGCAAATGATGAACTTTCTTCCGGAATCTGATCCATTTGCTCAGCCGGATCCCAAGCATAACTCAACAAATGCACATCATCAAAGAATCCCCGTCGCCTTGGCTGCGGGGCACGAGGGCCGATCAATTCTCGTGTTTGACGACGGCGGTTCGTCGGCGACATATGGGCATATCAACTCCCACTTGAGCTGTAATGCCCTCTTACCCTCTTACCCTCTTACCCTCTTATGCATCCCTTCGAGCCCTTATCGCTAGCGGTCGGCAGTTGGCGTGTCCAACGAGACGCTGTAATGGCCGCGATCAGCAGTCTGTGTGGCCGCCCGCTACCTGCACACGACGCTGCCGATACCCTCACCGCCTCCAACCCCGTCCCTAGGATAGTGGGATGCGGAGACTTCCCAGGCTCCCCTCCTGGCCGTTACCCCAGTTCTTGCTCCGGGTCGAGACAAACGCACCAGATGCCGCAGTACTGCCACCAGTCTGCTGGAGTATAGATTTCTCCAATTTCATCGGGATTACCATGTCAGGTTAGTACAGTATCAGTGCCCTCCGGGTTGGGCGGTATCTCTCGGTTTCTTCTACAGCGTGGAGGACCCCGCAACTGCCAATTCCCTATATCAAGACCGAGCCGCACGTTTTGTAAGTTCTGCTTTACATTTCCTTGAACTTCTACTCTTCTGCAGCACCATCTTTAGCTGCCCGTCTCTTTTAATTTTCCAGAAAGTGTGACGACTTTTCTATCTTCACAATGGCGGGCGAAGACACAGAACTCTCAACGGTGCATGCCACTGCGCCTAGAGACGACGATAAAGATTTGGAGATGCTGGAATCTCACGTCGAAACTGATCTCAAGGCCAAAGACAACTTCCAGCCACCGGCTCTGGTGCAGCTGATGAGCGCTGAACAACGAGCCGTCGCCGAAAAGGCTTTGGTTAGGAAGATTGATTTCCGCTTGATGCCAATCATCATCCTTATGTATATCATGAATTATTTGGACCGAAACAACATCGCTGCTGCAAAGCTTGCTGGCTTAGAAACCGATTTAAACCTGTCCAGTGTGCAGTATAGTGTAAGTCTCAATGCCAGAGAAATTATCCCTTCCATTCAAGAGTACAAGCTGACTCTGGTCTGTAGACTGCGGTGTCGATTTTGTTTGTCGGATACATCCTGATGCAAGTTCCTTCAAACGTATACCTGAACAAGATCGGTAAACCAGCAATATACCTGCCATGCTGTATGGTTGTATGGGGGATCATCTCTACTTGTACAGCTGCTTGCACTACTTATGGTGGACTAGTCGCATGCCGATTCATGCTTGGATTTGTTGAGGCTGTATACTTTGTAAGTCATAAAGAGCTTTAAAGGTGTGTACAAGAGCTGACATTCGTGAAGCCTGGATGTCTTTACTACCTATCATGTTGGTATACAAGAAAAGAATTGGGTCTACGATATGCTTTACTTTACTCTGGGTCTCTCATCAGTGGTGCCTTCTCAGGCCTCATCTGTGCAGGTATTACCGGCGGCATGGATGGGCTGCATGGCCTCCGCGCCTGGAGATGGCTTTTTATCGTCGAAGGTTCGATCACCATTGGGATCGCAGCGATGTCGTACTTCATCCTGCCAAACTTCCCACGAACGACAAAGTGGTTGACGGAAGGCCAAGTTCAACTCGCGACCTGGCGTCTCGCAGAGGACATTGGAGAGGATGATTGGATCGATACCCAGCATCAGACATTCTTCCACGGCATGAAGCTCGCGTTCACAGACATAAAGACTTATGTCCTCATGGTCTTACTCTTCTGCGTTGTTTCTTCCGCGTCTGTAACGAACTTCTTCCCCAGCGTCGTCGAGACTCTCGGCTACGGCAAAATCATCACCCTCCTCCTCACTGCTCCTCCCTATGTCCTGTGCTGCTTCACCTCCATGGCCAACGCCTGGCACGCCGATCGCACCGGTGAGCGATACTTCCACGTCACTATCCCTCTGTACGCCACCATGCTGTCCTTCATCATCGCCGTCTCAACTACCAACACTGGTGCTCGCTACTTCGCCATGATGATCATGGTGCCCACATTCTACCCCTCTTACGTCGTCATCTTGGCCTGGATATCAAACACCCTTCCCCGACCTCCGGCGAAGCGCGCTGCTGCACTTGCAGGCATTAATGCCGTCAGCAACACGGGCAATATCTGGACCGCCTACATGTATCCCACAGATGCGGCACCGCGCTATGTGGTCGCCATGGCTGTCAACACCGCCGCAGCCTTCGTTGCGATTCTGGCAGCCACGGTATTGAGATTTATGCTGGTTAGACTCAACAATAAGCTCGATCAGGGAATGGAAGTCCAGGGTGTTCAGGGTGGAGAGGTGGATGCCAATGGCATCCCGGTCGAGGGAGGCAGACGCGGATTTAGATTCAAGGTGTAGAATCATTACATGCAAGACGCCGTGCTATCCTTATCACTATATAGGATCAACAATGATCTATCACTCTACTACATAAATTTTCTCAGTGCAGCTCCTACGTAAGATGTGATACGCGCAGAGGAGTATTATAAGTGCCTTCAACGCCGACTCGCACGCCATACTCTTAACCAATAGCTTTGGAGCTGTCCTCATTCCCCAATAAAATCCAACTTCTCGTATGATGTACGGAAGGCGGAAGATACAAGTCACAGGACACTCTAAACCCCCAATTCGCTATTGCAAATGAGAAATACTTGCTAGTAATCGGCAAGAGCCTTGCGGTCATATATACCTTACCAATCGAGGGGACGAAATGCGAAAACAAGTTAAAGATTCCGCTAGGTATCGGTGAGATGCTTATATTTAATCGACGTCTGGTTCCGAGTTTCTTGTCACCTTGGGGGCCTCCATTATGTATGAGGGGTGCGAATATCTCATCTCCCAGTGTCGATCGTCGGCCATGTATAGTAAGTACAGTATCTGTCCTTGTAGAATGCCTATTCGACGCACGTTTGCCAATATCGGCATAATACAGCAATCTGATACCTTCCACATCTCCGTTATCATGGAACAACATACATCAGGCCCGTCTGCTCCAGCTTCTGCTTGATATGAGCAATGTTATCGAGCAAGCCCATGCCCCTAGTCTTAACAGCCCTACACGTCGCCTCAACAATATCGACATCCCGAGCCTCCGTGCGTTCCTCGTCTGCACACGAGATGTCCCCATCGCCACCCCGCGTCGAGGCCTGCATCTCACGACCCAATGCGTCGGTTTGGTCCCGGAGCCGGCTAAGGAGCTGAGCGACGAGCGCGAACTGTATCGGGATGACAACCGATTCCGGAGGCGCGAATGTGCCGACTTGCATCTTGGGGACGTGCTTGGGTACGGGACCGGGACCGCCTGGGAGGAGGGCGTTGTTGAAGCATACTTGCGACTGGTGGAATATGTTTTCGTAGACTTCGATGAGCCGGAGGTGGCAGGAGAGGAGAAGGAGTATTGAGGGATCATCGAGCGCAAGGTCGTTGTTTAGAACAGGGTGTTTTTGGGAAATACTGTGTGAATCCGTGCTCTCACCTGACTCAGAGAGACAGGAATTCGGTTGACTGGAGGCTATATTTGGGCGTGATAGAGGCTTACGTCTGAGGAGGTTTTTGATAAAAAGCGGGTATAAGTCGATTAGTGTCTGGGTAATGCGTAAAGTCTGGTCCAGGGAATACTCCTTGTCAAATGCTTCTATGGATGGAGCAGGATCTCTTGACGCAGTATTGCTCGAATTTCCTTCGTTGGAGGTTGTATTATCGCTTGGTGGCTTACCATTTTGTGGTGGGATTGTTGGAGAAGTGGGTGCGGATAGAGCTTGTGATACGAGTGGGAGGGATGCTGCATGTTCATACAATTTCACAGATAGTTCTGAGAGCTGCTGAAGACAAAGGGTTGCTGGATTTTGTGAAGACTTCCCTGCTGATGTAGCCGGCTGTTGAATAGTATGGCTGTTTAATGCTGCCTGGGACCGAGAGATTCCCACATCAGATGCAAAGCCTTGATTGGTATTGGAATGAGAACCATTGGTATTGGATGCTATATCCTGCAACACGTTACCTTGGCTTTGCGTATCTCGGCTGTTGAAATTGAAGATATCCAGGCCATCAGGACTGTCAAAAGAGGAATGCATCGGGAAAGAATCTGAATCCCAATCTATGGCCATAATATCAAAGCCCTGCTGATGGTTATGGGAGAACTCATTTCCAGGTTCAGTCCCTACACCTCGTCAAACCAAAACCTTGAAACTAGACCTCCGCGAACTTACCATCAGGCACGTGACCAAACTGAGAAATTGGCAATCTGTCATGTAGATTCCCAAAAGTAGTACTTCCATTCAAATACAGCGCTTCTTCGGTCATATCTCCGTCCAGGTTTACCTGAGAACCACGCAACGACGTGCTGAAAACACATGAGACACGGGCCTTGAAGCATCGAGCACAGGTCTCGCCTCCCGGCCGCTTGATACACCGCAGCTTTTGGGAATGACACCGATCGCAAGCAGAGCGTTTTCGAGGCTGACCGGACATGATGGCATCGAGTATATTTTCTGTACTGGGGCTTCAGGAACGGCTTCGTGCTCCTGACATGGCGTTGGAGATGAAACTAGGCTGCTGTCTTGCGTCTTTCCATCCCTCATATACAAGGCACGCACGATTCTACAGCTGTGACCCAAGCAAGGCCGAGGGTCTGCTAGCAGAATTTGACAAGATGTCCACTTCGATACTCTTTATGCGATCCTATAAGTGTACCTGCCGTTCAGACAAGCCCTCTTTTGTAACCAAAGTAGGCAAAACTGGAACTACAACCCAGTGAAGTCCAATCCTTATCAAATCTCCACGTGCTCGTGCGCAACCTCACAAATTCGGCAACCTCCGTCTCCACAGCACCAAACTCTCATCATCCAAATACGTTTCCAGCGGCAGTGAACCTCACAACGCCCCCATCGCACCGCACAATGTCCTCCTCGATCGCTCTCCAGCTCGGCGAGACGCTTCAGACCGCATCGATCAACCCACACCCCTCCGTCGCCCACGACGTCAACCCCTCGACCTCTGCGTCGAAGAAAATCCCCGTCACAGTCTCCCACCACACCTCTGGCGGAGACGAGGCCGACGATTTCGAAGACGTCGGTTCTGACGAGGAGGAGGATGACGGCGAGATTCCATATGACGTGATCCGTCCGGTTCCTAGGAAACCAACATTGCCACCGCTGCCGGATTTGAGATTCGAGCAGAGCTATCTGCGTAGTATTTCGCGTGCTGAGTCGGGGTGGAGAGTTGCGTATATCACTGTGAAGGATCAGGTATGCTCTCCCCATCTCCAACGAGCCTCCCCAATCCCAATTCGTGTCTTTTACCCTTCCACCATGTCTCCGGTCTGACGATTCCTTAAGGTCTTCTTCCCTCTTCTCCAGGGCACGCTCTGGGCTCTCGCTCTCCACGGCTGGCGGTTCTGGAACCGCAGCGCGCAATTAAGCGGCTCGAGTGTGGGCGCAAGAGTCCGTAGATGGTGGTGGAGGACGAACAATTGGGGGATTGAGGTCAAGGACAAGGTGAAGGTGAAGCTGGCCAGCGAAAAGTTTGCGGAAAATCTGAGCGATTATTATCAGTACGAACAGGGTTCTGGCCTGGATTAGGTCTGCATTTTTACGATCATGAAGCTGAGAGAGAACAGGGCGTTTTGGAAGGGCACGGAATTTGCATATACAGATGGAGTTTGAGAGATTTTATGAGGGCGTTGGAGGGTTGGACCTTGACAAAGCAGCCTCAACAGTGAGAATTCCATAAATCCGTTGAGATTCACATCGAATGCACGTGCGACCAATGGCTTTTGCTTTGAGCGAACGTTTTGTGACTATCAAACATTGAATTCCAATTACTTGAGACAGTTACAGGTCCCGACGATCGGAATAAAACTACGAACCAAACATTAAAGCAGACATCCTTTGGACTCCCTAACCGGCAACCAATTCCTAGCCCAAAGATAGGGCACATTGACCCTTTTCTCGAACGCAGCTACCATCATAGTAGTTAAATGTTCTTGTAACTCCAAATTCGTGCGCGCATATCTCCAGATCCAGTTGCAAATAAACCTCCCGGTGCTGGACTTGGCGCTACAGAAATGACAGAGTTCTTGTGGCCCTGAAGCATAAGTTGTGTGCTTCCCGTTCTTGGGTCCCAGAATTGAACACCTCTATCCTTAGATCCGGACAAGACCCAGGCACCGTCAGGGGTCAGAGCAACGCTCAGGACGAAATCCTACGTTGGATTAGCAGTGAATGGTTGAAATGACCGACAAAATAGCTTACCTTGTGACCTTCAAAGGTCTTCATGCATCTTCCACCCTTTGGTCCAGTATTGGGGTGTCCACCTCTTGGAGCCATGAGCTCCCACATCTTGATGGTCTTGTCCAAACTTCCAGACACAAGATCCTTGCCATTAGGAGCGAAAGCAACAGAGTAGACAGAGTCCTTGTGTCCATCTGGACCCTCAAGACGCTCGACAAGGTATCCAGTAGAGATATCCCAAACTCGGACGCTCTTGTCAAGAGATCCAGCAGCAACATATCTGGTATCAGGAGAGATTGCGACAGTGGTAACACCATCTTCAATACTCAAGGACATGATATGCTGTCCAGTCTCAATATCCCAGAGACGGACAGTACGATCACCACTTCCTGAAGCAATAGTGCGGCCATCTTTAGCAAAATCAAGCGAGTAGATATCTTGCTCGTGTCCGGCAAATGTGTTTCTGATCTTGTTAGAAGCAATGTCCCAAACTCTGATCAACTTGTCCTCAGCACCAGTGGCCAAGTATTTGCCATCCGGACTGAAGCAGACACTTCTGATGTAAAGATCTCCAACAGAGTCAACAGAGTCATCCTGGAGGACACAGACCTTCTGTCCTGTGACGACGTCGAAGATCTGGGCAGATCTATTACAACCAGTTGCGACGTATTTGCCGTCATGACTAAAGCGAACACAGCATACAACACTCTCGTGAGGTAGAGTGTGGAGTAGGTCAACGTCAAGCACACGTGGGACCTGAGGGTTGAAGATAGCGAACCAATCACTCTCCACCTTCTTCTGATGGGCTGGTAGGCGCTCTAGGTCCAGCTCCGCCAGCGCATTGCCTACGTTGGCGATGTGAGGGTTACGATGATCAGGCGTTGGGAGTCCTACTTGAGGGGAAGCTCTTGGGTCTGGATACGGAATATGCTGGCTGAGTTGGGGAGTCGCGGGTCCAGGGCCCCTGTTGTTAATACGCGGCTTAACGGGGCCCGGGGATGCTATAGGCTGCGGTGGTTGAGCACCATAACCATTTGGTGCTGCAGTTTGACCATATGCGCCACCCGCCTGTTGGAATGGAGGCTGAGATGGAGGTGGGCCTTGCTGAAGTCCTGGCGGTGGTTGTGGCATCTGGTGTTGGGGTGGCCCTTGCTGCTGGTCCTGCTGGGTAGGCTGCGGGGGGAGGCCTTGTTGACCACCTTGGCCGGCCATTATTCCCCCGAACAAGTTGCTTGGGCCGTGACCAATAGATGGAGGTGGTGCTTGAGCTGGGCCAGCATGTTGAGGTGGCCCTCCAATGCGCGGCGCAGAAGGCGCGCCACCCCTGGCCTCAAGCTCCCGGTGTAGGCGCGAAATCTCGTCGTCATATCTAATGGGACAGAGTCAGCACTGGTATCCAAGCAGATACACCAACTATATTGCAAAGCTTTTCTTTTGACTTACTTTTGTTTCAAGGCCATGTGAGTCTGTTCCATCTGGAAGACCTTTTCTCGGACCATCTGCATTTCTGCCAGCTGTGCTGCAACTGTTGAAGAATAATTAGCATTCTGTCTTCTCATCCAAGCGTAAGATTGGGGCCGGAAAGAACTGAAAGCGTGCAACTTGTAGGCCCGGGATATGCTCTAGAAGCCAGCATTCGACTACTTACTAGAATGCTCATATTCTCCACTTGCTCGCGCCTGAGTTTCGAACTCTGCACGTATGCCATCTAACAATTCATTCAGGCGAGGGTTTCCAGGTGCAGGACCCATGCCGCGGTGAGCGTTGTACATTGACATTGCCACGTAGATTGATGAATCTTTTGGATCGTGGGGTTTGCGCTAGAAATAGTTTGATCAACCGAAAGGGCCCTTCGCGATCACCTGTAGCAAGCTAGAACGTCTGACGGCTCAGAGCTTGGCGTGCAAATTTACTGATGACGAAAGCCTCGTCGTGGGAGAGGAAGGATGATGTATCGTGATGCTGAAGCAATTTCAGGGGCATCAGAGAAGCCTGCAGTTGGAGCACAGGCAGTCGTGCGCCAGGTAGGGCTGCGCAGGTTCAGGGCAGGCGCTCGCGGCTGAGATGGGTTGGAGCTGGTGGTATGGTCAACAGCAGAGTGCGACTGGATGGCAGCTGCAATCTTGCGTTGATGAGTGTGTGGTGATCAGAGGGCGACGTTGATGAAGAAAAGAGGCGGGAAGAGGAGAAAGAGGCGGCTGAGATGGACAGCGATGGGGCTCGGCTTGGCTTGGTCTGGCTTGGCTGGCTTTACCGCTGTGCCCGCTGCGTTCGCTCGCTCCGCAACACGACTTTCGCTTGAGCGCAACTCCCCTAATCCACGGACCCACCGAGGCGTCAGGGTACTGGTAGACGCCTGCGCAGGCTAAGGCCCAGACAGGCAAGAGGGGAGGCCGAGACGGCTTAGCGAGCGGCCAGTTTGTCCCCAGGCGGCTCACAAGCACGGCCGGCCTTCCCAGGCGCTCCCAGGCTCTCCCAGGCGCTCCCAGGCGCTCCCAGGCCCGCACAGGCTGTGACTTGCAGGCTCTGGCAGCCCCTCGCGGGCGGCGACAGGCCTCCCGCAGCGCTCCTACAGGCCTCCTACAGGCCTCCCACAGGCCTCCCACAGGCTGTACCGTGCTGTACTACAGCGTACTACAGCGTATTACAGCGTGCTACAGCACACCGGCCAGTGCCAGCCTGCCGGGGGGCTAAGGCCCGAGCCAGCGAGCCAGCTTCAGGCCCCCCTGCGGGAAGTGTGTGGAAGGCCCGTAGAGCGTGCACGCCTGCGCTGCAGCCCCTCGTCACATCCCAGGCCGCGCTCTCCATTGATGCTGGGCGCGGAATCGATGGCAATCCAGTGCAGAGCCATCCGCCAGATGTCGCTCTTTGAGACTCCTGCACCGAGCAGTGGCAAGCGAGCGGCGCGTAGTAGTCCTTGCGTACGGCCAAGCAGCCAGGGAGCCAAGCAGGGAGCCAAGCAGATACACTGCGTGCACAGCAAGCCGTGAGTCTGTAGCTGCAGTGGCACTTTGGTGTACATATTTACAAGGCAAGGCAACGGAGCAGAGATCCACTGGCCCCCGCCCCGGACTTTTCGGGACCTGTCGCTACGCATGATGTAGTCCGTGCACGGCCGAAACGAGGGTCGATGGCTATTGGCTATTGGCTGCTGGCTCTCGGCCTCCATTCTCCGCGCGCACCTTTTATTTTCCCTTCGCGACATTCCCTAATGCTGTCCTGGCGGGAGCAGTTTCACGGCCCGAGCGACGGCCGGTCTACGGCACACCACGTGATTGCGTGCATGGGCATGCAGGGTGTGTGCTGTACGCTACTGCTGGCCAGAAGTCACGTTACTTATCCGTGGCTGCCTTAGCTGCCTGACTTGACTTGCCAGCAATCCATGATCATGTGCAATTAATAGAATCGAGCTGCAGGTCCTGGCTGTGCCTGTGTCCCGTGACTTTCCTTCGGCTACAGGACTTTTGTTTGGCATCTTACAATTGGCGTCTCGACTCCCGTCTGGTCCCTGATGCTCAGTGCCCTGCTTACCGCACCGAGATGATATATCCTGATGCCGCCCTTGGCATCCCACTTCCAAAACCCTATCATGTTGGGGCAGATGGGTGTTGTGCGCAGTACCTGGTAAATCCCACGTGGTGCTTTCAGACTTTCAAGAAGAGAAACGTTGTCTTGGGTCACGTAATAGCGACATGTATATCTACGGCTGCGAGGCAAGGGGCGTCGCCGCATTTCGCAACGAACTCTATATACGTATGTATATGAAATCTGCAGACGGGTGCAATCTGCTCGGAGTTATTTGAGCCACGATGCTATTCCGAAAAAAAAAGACAAGTCCGGGTAGCTTCGAGGTTGAAAACACCGATCACAGTTCTTCTGCTCGTGGTCTCGAGACTAAACACGATGCTTCAGGGGCGAGAGGCGAGGGGCGAGGGCAAACGGTGATCGCTTTTACATACAGTCCGAGCGTGCCACATTCTTCTATGCGTAGGGAGTAGAAACGGCATCAGATGATCTACCGTAGAAGCAAAGCAGGAAACATCGGTTGTGCCCTTCTGTGGTTGTTTGCTTGTTGTGCTTACCTATACAATCGTCATGTCTGGTGTCTGCATCATCGTGGGGTTCCTAGACGGCTTCTACGGAGGCTTCTTAGAAGCCCTAGAAGCAGCCTTTCTGCGATCTATTGCTGTCTCTCGTCCTGAACGAACCATCGTGACAGCAGAAGTCATCCGTTGCGGCAGCTGCGAGGGCAACCTCGCCATTTATCGATTGACTTTTCGACGGTAGATGCCTCAGGAGCCGGGACCGAACGAGATGTTTCGAAGAAGTGTGGTGATTCCGTGATGCCTTAGCTCGCCGGAAGGGACAGTTGCCGGTGCTAGCCAGATGGGCGAGGGGAAATCACACCACAATTCCATCACTGCTTGGGCAACGGATGGAAGGGCCGGGGGAGGGAAAGGGGGAGGAGGGAGAAGGGATGAGATGGATGGAGATGGGATGGAGATGGGATGGGATGGTGGACTTGGCCGCAGCAGACAGGTGCTGAGGTGGGAGATAATGCCGTGCCTTCACTTCATCTGGTCTTGGCCTTGGCTGACGCGGGCTGGGGGACTCGCTCGGCTAGTGGCCCGAGAGAACAACATTGGGACGGAGGCAGACGGATGGATGCTACGGCGCGATCTATATCTACACCGGGACGGACAGTATACAGAATGATGTAGTGTATGCGCATGTGTAGATACGCGTAGTGCTTATGTGTGTAGGAGATGTCTGCAGATACTGTACACAGCCAGCTCTCCAGCTCTCCAGCTCTCCAGCTCTCCAGCTCTCCAGCTCTCCAGCTCTCCAGCCAGCACAGCAGAGCACAGCAGAGCGCAGCAGAGCACACACAGCACAGCGTGCTCAGCACCACGGCAGATGGAATCCCCGGGTTTGCCTGCAACTATTCGCGAGATCCGATCGCGGCAGATCGAGCTGGGCTATGTACTGTAAGCAGCCTCTGTGGATGCCTGGCGCAGATGTGAAGCTGTCAGGCAGCCACCAGCTGCAGCCACCAGCTGCAGCCAAGGCAGCCAAGGCAGCCAAGGCAGCCAAGGCACGGCCCAGTAGCAGAAGAGTAGCAGTAGCAGAACAGTATAGTAGCAGTACAATATAGTAGAAGTATAGGAGTAGAAGAGTACAGCATTAGCATAGTAGTAGTAGCAGTAGCAGCACAGTAGCAGCACAGTATAGTAGAAGTATAGTATAGTATAGTAGAGGTACAGTAGCAGCACAGTATAGTGGCAGTACAGTACAGTAGAAGTACAGTAGCAGTACAGTAGCAGCAGCAGTACAGTATAGTAGAAGTATAGTAGCAGAACAGTACAGTACCGACACCGCAGCTGTGAAGCAATGAAGCAAAGCAAAACACTCTCGCTCACGCAACCAACCTCAGCCCCCATTCTCAGGCATCACCCCTCGCCCATCCTCAGGCACCCGCCCAGGCACTCAGGTACGCCGGATACAGCCGGCACACAGCAGGAGCCCCTGCTGCACGCTCGCCCGCCGTGCTGGCCGCCCGGGCCGTGAGCCCTCCGTGAGCCCTCCGTGAGCTGCCCACTCACGCCCACTCACGCCCACTCACGCCCACGGCCTGCGATGCGCCCATCAATTTCGTTTTCGTGTTCGGTATGGGATGGGGCCTCGCGTGCCCGCCCGCCCGCAAATCACCGCCCAGCATCGCGCAGCACCCGCGGCCCTCACTGGGAATGTTCACGAGGTGTTCTGCTCTGCCCTGCTCTGCCCTGCTCTGCCCTGCCCACCCGCTGCCTTCCCACGTACCACCTGCACCACCCGGCACCACTCCATCCCCTCCCACCGCTCCGCCCCTGCTGCTAAACCCCCTAACCACCCCCCTAACTCCCTGCTAACCGCTTCCTGCTCCCCGTCTCTCGTTACTTATCAATTCCATCTCTGCCTCTTCCTCCTTCCCTGCTTCCCATCCTCTCGTCCCCTATCCGCCACCGCCGTCCTCCCGCTATATAACCACCGCTGCCAGCCCACCTCCACTCCCCAACCCATTCAATTGGAGTCTGGCCTCCCTGGTTGATCAACAGCTCCCTCGGATCTTTGGGATCCCTCTCTATCAGACGCCGCTTTTACGCCGCACCCGCCACCATGGATATCGTCCTCGAAATTGTCGATACCTATCTTCTCGACTATGCATACGCAGCACTGCTTCCTGCGCGGCCTGCACCTTACGATCTTTTGAAGAATGGGCCCGGCAATGCCACGCTCGCCCGCGCCGCAGCTTCGACCTGGCAGTACCAGCCTGCAAGCAAATATCTCACTCTCCCGCCGACAGACGCTGCCTACCTGAGCTCGTGGCAGAGAGATAATATCTTCCGCCAGTTCATTTCCTTGTTTCTCATCACATGGTACGTACTCTCTCTCCCTCCCCGTCAATGCTGCACACTGCACACTGCGCAATGGCTGACCGACTTGTTGCAGGGTCTTCGGCCTGCTTCTATACTATGTCGTTGCATCTCTCTCCTTCTACTTCGTCTTCGACAAAAACACCTACAAGCATCCGAAATTCCTCAAAAACCAAGTCCGGATGGAGATGAAACAAGCCAATGAGGCAATGCCAGTAATGTCACTCCTGACCGCATTCTGCTTCGTCTTGGAAGTCCGCGGTCATTCTAAGCTCTATGACGCGACCGAGGACGGCCCTGGTGTCTGGTACAACTGGCTACAATTCCCTGCCTTCTTGATGTTCACCGATTTCTGGATCTATCTCATCCATCGTTGGCTACACGTTCCTTCCGTCTACAAGCTTCTCCACAAGCCTCATCACAAGTGGATCATGCCGACCCCTTACGCATCAATTGCCTTCCATCCAGTTGACGGATTCATCCAGTCCCTGCCATACCACGTCTACCCATTCCTGTTCCCATTGCAGAAATTCGCCTACATTGGCCTGTTTGCATTCGTCAACTTATGGACCATCTTTATCCACGATGGCGAGTATGCGCACAACAGTCCCATCATCAACGGCGCAGCCTGCCACACCATGCATCACTTGTACTTCAATTACAACTATGGGCAGTATACAACATTATGGGATCGCCTTGGCGGCAGCTACCGGAAGCCAAACGAAGAGCTGTTCAGACGCGAGAGCAAGATGGGCAAGAAAGAATGGGAGAGACAGGTGGCCGAGATGGAGTCAATCGTCAAGGTGGTTGAAGGTGAGGACGACAGGACCTACGGCGCAGAGGAGGTGAAAGTCAGCGTCAAGAAAGACTTGTAGATTTCGAGTGGGGCTTAGTGGGATCATTGTATGTGAAGCCATCCCGATTGAGCGAGGCGGGAGTTGGCTCGAGAAACGAGATTGTATTTTAGGTGAGGTGTTGATGGATCTACTGATTAGTGCCTCACGCATGCATAGGCTGGCGTTTGGGGATTTGTTTCGGTAAAGATCCGTCGCCATCTTGGCTTTCTGGTCCGCTTTATATCTCGCTTGCTTTCTGTCCCTATAGAAAAAGAATAGTCCATTTAATAATGCGAGATGATCATCTTGTCCTCGGACCCCCTTTTATGGCTCACGTGCGCGTCAATTCCATCTATTTAGGATGCCTTGGGGTTGAAACAACCTTAACCTATCCGCAAACTTTGAATATGTAAGAAGTCCTTGTTACTTAATTGAGCGTGGACATTCGAATGTACCAACACCAGTGGGCTAGTTTTGGTAAGCAGAACAGGCGACGCGGGATGAACCGAACGTGAAGTTAAGGTATCGGAATATACGCTCATCAGATACCATATGTAAAGGGTATTTCATTAAATTGTCGTATCTGCCACCACGTATCAGACAAAAATTATGCCCACCCCATGCAACATTACCGATGCCGACCTCCCAATTACCGTTTCTTCCAAGCCATATCGACAAGAAAACTACATATATTCCTACTCCCGTCTCGCAGAACCCCTGCTCTTCAATCCAAATGTAGGATCCTGACGTGCTCACAACATTCCCAACGACTGAACATGTCCTAGGACATCTCAAGTACATGTCCCAAATCCATTCTGACAGCCTGTTCCGCAATAGCTACTTGTTGAACCGCACCATCCGTACTGGGAGCAGCAGTTACCGAAACTGGAACCTTGACATGTTGTGGTTGTGCCGCAGGTAGCGTCGGTGGACACAATGAGCGTGGTGGTGGGTGATGCTGAGGTGCTTGATTTGCTGGATGTGCTTGTAGTTTTGGTGGGCGTACTTGACGCCTTGGTAGAAGTAGATGACGCTGTTGAAGATTTAGTTGAGGATTTGGTTGAAGTTGAAAGTTTTGTAGAGCTAGAAGACGTGACAGGCTTACTAGAAGTAGTAGACTGTGTAGAAGAAGAAGTGCTGGATGAGGACCTACATTCCGAAGACGTTAGAAAATGAACCTCGACAAGTTTTGTAGAGGCGGCCTAACGAAACTTGTCAGGCAGACCACGACTTACGACCCGCAGGTACCGAAACCTGATTGGCAGCCAGTTCCACAGTAGTCTGTTGTGGATCCACAGTAGCTGTATTGTGAGCAGCAGTTTCCGAATTCAGAGCCTTGGCACGTGATGCCAGAACCACAGGATCCGTCGGTGCTCACGGCAAGATTGCCTGTAGTTGTTGCGGAGGAAGAGCTTGTCTTGGAGCCAGTTGAAGAGGAAGAGCTTGTCTTAGAGCCAGTAGAGGAGGAAGTTGGGTTGGCCGTGCCTGTCGTGTAGCTGAGGCACGTGGCAATAGGGGTGCCTGCGGATCTGTACCAGTTGGTCTCTGGGTCATCAAGGCACGTGCCAACGGTGACTGCTGTTCCATATCCATCTGCTGCCATAGTCTGGAGAATGAATTCAGTCAAATTGTAGACGGTCTGGTAGTGAATGTCGTGTTCAATGGTCAAGAAGTTGCTTTCAGAAGGCACTGTTCCGTACTCTGCAATATTGGCGGTAAAAATATCTTTCGAGTTTTGGATCAAATTGGGATCATCGTTGAGATAGTCCTGAGTGTCCAAATCAAAATACGTAGCATGATATCCCATCGTCTGTAGTTGGTCGGAACATGTAGTGCTGCACTCCGAATAGGGTGGGCGCAGATATGTTGGAATCACTCCGATGATGTTACGAAATGCCATCTCATTGTAATAAACCTGATTGTCAAATTCTGTGGTGGTCAGATCACTGAGATTCTGATGGGACCAAGTGTGGCTGGCAACTTGATGTCCAGAATCGTACATCCGCTGTAAGCATTGTCAGCGAGAACACCTTACAACCGATTTACTCAATATACCTTGATGATCGAAGGATAACCCGTGGCACAGCTATCGATCTCTCCCTTCCCGAGGTTATTCCCAGCTACTGTTTATAAGCATAAATACAAGGCTCATATCAAAATTGCTTACTGATGAAGAAAGTTGCTTTAGCACTATACTTATCAAGTAGATCAAGAAGATCTTTTGTATAGAGGTATGGCCCATCATCAAAGCTCAAGGCTATCACACCATCAACACTACAGTCCTGTACACCTCCTGTATTAAGACCACCATATGGGATGCCGTTGTCGACTTGCGGCCTCGCAATTGTGCTGGTTGAATCTCCTGCCGGCTTCGTATTGGCGTCGCATGCGGGACCATAGCGGAATTGACAGTCTGGAGCTGCGCAATAATCAATGGTTGTACCACAATACCTGGATCTTGTGAGTAACCTCAATAAGCACTAAGCATCTGCATCGCTTACCCTGCAGCAGAGCAGCAATATCCTGCATCGCAACTACCTACGCCTGGTCCACATACGTCCGTTTCTCGTTTCTCGCGGTGAGCTTTGGCGTCTTCGACCTCGATAAATCGCCCTTCAACACCGCCGTTGTTGAAGATGCTACGGCTCTTGAGATTGGCCACGAACTTGCTTCCTCCTATAATCTTAGGTAGTCCGGCATTGGGTCCACCGTGGGCACTGACTGACGCTATGAGCGCAGCGATGAAGATAGTTGAACGCATTGTGTTGTTCAATGATGCTGGTTGCTGGGCCGCAACCAGGTGGTATATGAGGAGACAGAGAGATATACACAACGCAGATAAACGAAGGACTGCGTGAATGACCAGCTTTGGGCTAATACGAGAAGACCGAGGAATCTGTTGAACGAAGGGACGCTGGCCAAGAAGCCAGCTGGGATACACGGAGGATAGATATACAGGTCAGAGACACCGGAACTAAAAAAGAGAAAGCCATTTCGTCAGAGCCAGGGCAAGAACTTGACAGAAAAGCCACCGAAGAGAACTCAGGATACCGTGCATGCAGCGTGGCCTCCTGATCGGCCATGCACGTCGCAGCCCACGAGATCAGATGTCGTACGGGAGACATAGCTCCCACCAGGACATTCTGTATTGGGTTGCATGGAAATGTGGCATTGAAAGAAATTGAGAATATTGTGTATTGTAATGCAGTGCAACGCACTGCAATGTCTTGTTCTCCGACGACGACTGGTTGGCCGACGTTTGAGGCGTTGAAGGGCAGGGCCAGGATGATACTGGGATAATACCAGCTTACTGTGCCTTGAATTGCGGGGATGCTCAGGAACAAACGGCAACGGGATGGATTTCCCTTGCTGCAGCGAGCGCTCAGGCGACTTGGGCGGTCTTGGCTATCCCGTACTGTGCTGGCGGAGTGTACTCGGGGACTGTGCTGGAGGACTGTGCTATTATATCGTTCGTATGCACGTACCGTTCGAGGTACCGTATGCATGTACTCTGCAGACCGCAGACTGCAGACTGCAACAGCCCACCTCCATCTGCTGCTGCATCCATCTGGACGGAGTATCTAGATCTGCCTACAGAGTAGCTGCAGAGTATCTCTGCACAGCCGTGACAGCGTCTCTACACCGCGACAAGGCTGCACAGCGCCTACATTGCAGCACGAAGGCATCTGCTGCTATACATAGGACGTCGCTGCTCGCAGGGTCCTCGGTCCTGCCCTGTAGGCCAGGCTATAGCTGTCGGCGTGTAGATTCGTGATCTGGACGCTGTACAGTACAGCACAGTACCGTCCGGACCTGGTGCTGTATGTGCATGTAGGTGTGTCGGTGTGTAGGTGTAGAGGTGTAGGTAGGTGGATGGATGGATGGATGGATGGATAGCTGGCTGGCTGCCTGGCTGGCTGTACCCGTGCCCCGCCAGTATCCTGCACTCCCGACGGCGGGCGCTTTGTGCCTGAGATTCTCCCATGTTTAGCGGTCAGATCACCCGCTCCGGCCGCTCCCAGGGCCTGTGGCTATAAACAGAGAGACGCCGGGGGCCTGAAGCCTGAAGCCCGAAGCCCGAAGCCTGAAAGGACCTGATGAATGCTATTCTTGCAGCCCGTCCAGCACCCACGGCACCCCGGGGCACCCCGCAGGCTCCCGTTACAGGTACCTGGGCACCTTATTGTCCACTAAACCGAAAGCCTGAATTCGCCAACTCGCCAACTCGCCAACCCCTCCCGGCAAGCCTGCGTACGGTAGAGAAGGCAGGCCCGAGCATCTGTCCATCTACCGTCGCGGGAAAAGCAATATTCATGACAGCTCGAAACGCCTGCTATTATATTATCTGACATTGATTATTGACTATTGGTCGTTGGTCGTTGGTTTGTTGCCGACCCTCGACCATACCACAGTCCCATCCCCCTCTCTGCATACTGTAGAATGCCCCTTCTCGCCGTGATGCCCGGGTTAACGGCTGTCACAGACCGGCCATCTTCGAAGCATGAACAGTAGGAGCAGATTCGGATTGCCGTCGTTATCGTCAGTCGTCGTCATCATCTTATCATAGATAGAGAGCAGAGTCGCACGAATGCGTATCCAGCAGCCAAGGGACATACAGTGCATGTACTGTACTTCGTAGCAGCGCAGGATCACCCTGTTCTCGGTTCTTTCATCGAGAAAAAAATGTTCCGAGCACAACAGCCGGCTTGAACGCGGTGACAAGGCATGGATCGAGGATATGCATCTTCGCCGCTGCCGGGATAGGATAGGGGCTCCTTTCAGCTCGTCCAAACAATCCTCGAAGGGCATACTCCCAAAGCCGAATACTGGAATCCGAAGCGAAATGCCAAGTGATACTTCCCAAAAAGGTCCCCTCAATCCCAAGCTGCCAACAATGCAAATGTGCTGGGCTGACCACTTGTTACCGCCGGGCTGTCCCTGTTGACGCCCTCGACAGCCCCCAACGCCCAGAACGCCGCATCCAAACCCAACTCCTTCCATCTGCTCCTTGGACCCGATGATTTGCCCGCGGGATTCCTGAGGCGCTCTGCGGGGATCTTGTTGGCACTGCGCAGATACGAGGCGTCAAAGTACAGCGATGCTCGAGAGACAAAATGTCTGTCATTTTTGTGCACGGCTGTCGTGGCACCATGATACGCAATCATGGGCTTCCCCCATGGGAGCGAGCATGAGCTATGTTGAGGCAACTCTGGGATCCACGACTCGTCCCTAGGTCAATGCTACGTCGTATTTGTAGACTATGTGGGCAGACTTGGATTCCCCCGCGTGTTATCGGATCGACAGTACAGAGTACTCCTGGCGTTCCTAAAGTAGAGGAAATAGAGGATCAGTCACTAAGTATAGTCATCGGCCTCTCAGCCTCGACTTTACCTCGTATCTCTGCCCTACCGATGCTTGCCGATTATGCACCTTCCATCTCACCAATTCCCAGCATGTTACACACGGCATGGCAGCTGGAAACTAGATCATAGACTGTTCGTTAGCTCTTAGACATCGTATAAATTGTCTTGGACTGCAAATATACTAGGAACCATAAAGGCCCTTCAGCCAACTCTGATATCCCTTGGGAGAAGATAGCTACCCAATAGAATATTTGCATCCCCATTTCCTTCCTGAATTTGGAAATAATACAAGCTGACATATAAAGTGATGGCGGTCTGGAATCTATCATTTCATTCTCATAATCTCCTCCGATCTGGCGCATAATGTGTGCCAAATCCGAAAGCTATAAACCCCATAGTATAAGTCAACAATCCCCCTGACTAAACGCCTTTGCTATTCATCCAATCCTGCGCTTGCTATGCCTGAAATCCAACACCTTCCCCAAATCCCTGAAATTATTTACGTTCGCCTTTATCATCCCCAATCTTCTTGCCGCCTATCATAGAATGAAAGATGCTCGATAGCATACTGCCTCCCTTACCTCTCAGCTCATATCCTTTAGAAGCCATTCCCTGCTTAGCAGTCTTATCATCATCTTTGGTATGCATTGTTAGTTCCTTTAGGGCTTGCTTATTACGCAACTCTTGACTCTTCGCCACTACCCCCTGCCCAGCGGCTTTAGCATTCTCTCCGGCTTGTGTGGCAAAATCCCTTAGATTTTGACCAATGCTTTTCCCTTCACTCTGGCGTGCCGTTACCGGTCTACTCTGCTGATTCTCCCTTGCTGCATCGAGAACCCCTTTCCAGCCCGCATGAGGCCTACCTTCGACATCTTCAGCCGTTGGCACATCAATCATGTTTTCATCTGCTTTGTACTCCTTTTTTGAGTCTACTCGCCGTGTGAGGTATACTGTTGCACGGTGTCCTTGTGCCTTACGAATGCGCTCAACTTCATTTTGATATGCTCTGTCATAGATGTTGAATTCTGCTGCAGTAGGAGATTCAGCAACAGCATCATCATTTGGAAGTCCATCTATGCTATCGTCACCTCCTGTGCCGATACCCAACCAAAGCGGCTCCTCATCCATTGGGTCGTGGGCATGACCTTTATCGCCACCGCTATCATCCCGTTGCGGAAACCGAGAGGCTTTTTCTGTAGAGTCCCCATCGTGCTTGGCATTGTGAGGCTCCGATTGCTTGTCTGATTTATTCTTGGCGGGTTTGATGATAACGGCAGAATCCAGTTTGTTGACTTGCAGTAAAGGGACTTCTGAGGGCTCAATTTTGCGGTGTACACCCTCCGTGAGCAGTGCACCATCTACAGCTCTCCTATCCTCCAGGTCAAGACTCCGTGACCTTTGTAAATTACTATCCTGTGAGCCATCCATAGCTAATGGTGGCTGAACAATCCGGACATCTTGACCTAATAAGGCAGACATGAGATCAGGACGCCTCTGGGATATGACCTTCTTGAATTTCTTGACTGCTTTCATCTAAATATACATCAGCAGAACTCTGACATTGAAAAGGGGTATAAACTAACCACTACAAGGAGGTTCTTCATGTTTGATGTAATGGCATGGTTCATCTCTGATTCCGTCGGAGGTTCTATGAGATTTGCCGTATTTTCTCCTTTCGATAAAAGGGGATCTCTACCATTTTTGGTTACCCATGGATGTTCCTGGCAATCCATGAGTAAAATATTGCGAAACAAGACTTAAAGATTACTCACTCGAAGCTCGTCCATGGTTATCCTCTTCTTGGGATCTTTCTCCAATATCCTATGCATCAAATCCAGAAAAATTGGATCATCGTTTGGTGTACAATCAATGTCATCGTTTTTAATAGCTTCATAAAGTTCTAGGACCCCTGATCGTTCGAATGGGATCTTGCCAAATCGTAGACAGTAGAGAGAGACGCCCATAGACCAGATATCAGCAGCCTTTCCGGATACGTCACCATGTTTGGCAACACAGAGCTCGGGAGGCAGGAATGCAGGAGATCCAGCGGATTTGGCGGTCATCATATCTGATTGTTTCTCGAACATCTCCGAAACACCGAAATCCACAATCTTTAATACATCGTCCTCGGTCAGAAGTAGATTGTCAGGCTTGATATCTCGATGCACAACACCTTGTGCGTGTACTGCGCATTGTCAGTGGTATCTGATATCCGCATCAAGAAATTAACTCACGGTATTCTATCCCAAGAATCAAGTCTCGGAACCAACACCGACAGCTCTCAACATCATACGGATCCGATTTCTCGTCAAGTCCTACTTTCATTACAACCCCTTTCTTGCACATTTCTAGTACCATGTATAATGAATCTTCTTCCGGATCGTCTAGCACCTCGATCAACGAGACTAAGTTAGGGTGATTAAGCTTCTTCATTATAGCGATCTCTTCTTTGATAAGATATAGAGGATTCCCATTTTCTTCATCGTGGATTTCGGAAGAAGAGTGTCGGTACAGTGGTGCATTGAGTTCGCCTCCCGAAGATATATGATCCAGACGTTTTGCAAAATGGGGGCGACGGAGGATATTCGATTTTGCACGTTTCCGTAATCGTGACTTTGAAAATTCTTTTACAGCCTAGAAAAGGATTATTAGTATATAATTTCGAATATGCTATTATCACCCAGCTTGCGACTCACGAATTCGTGACCATACTGATTGACAGCGAGGTGGACAGCACCAAATGATCCCCGGCCAATCTCCTCTCCAATGATGTATTGATTGATGCGATGCTGCGATCTACCATCATCTTGGCTATTCGTATACTCGGACCGCGCATTGAGAGTCTCCTAGTCTAATATTACCAGCAAATACCCCGCAGGCTTGAGCATTAACTCACTTTAACTTCTCGATGTTGCGACGCAGTGCGGCGGTGATGTCTGAGCGGGCTCTCATATGCTGGTGCTGATCTAAACCACTCAGCATCACGATTTATGGAGTTCTAAGAGCTTCCTTACAGGTGCTGAACCAAAGGAGGCCGACCATTTTCACTTAGGCCGGGCACAGCGACAGAAATACCGTGAGAAGGCAAAATCCCAGCCGCAGCTTCTTTCTGAGTGATATCACCTCCATGCTCCGGCATATTGCATTCGCTTATCTTAGAAGTCATCGTGCGAATACAGATGCTAAGAACTTAGAGGGGGTTGTAGTAGATTAAGAGAGAATGCTCAAAGATGAGATTCTAAGCTATGAGCTCACGGCTGAGTGAACATTTAGATAGCGAATCAGATTGGGAGGATTTAAGGCACCTACTGACGATTGTGAAAGCACATGGCCTCCCAACCTTATCCAGGGCCGTTCGCGAAGACAACGTTAAAGCCTTGTCCTATCTATGCCAAGCGAGAGCTTGTTCGGGGTTCCTTAGCTCAATCTTCGCAAACGTGGAGGAGGCTGAGCTGTTGATAGGAGATGAGGCTCTGTTCGATTCAGAGATCAAGAGTTACACATCATGGTGGTCTACTCCTTCTACATATTTGACCGACATAGTACGTTTCCTTGCTGTATTGGACCTATGATCTGGTACTAATCCGACCACACAGCTGAATGCATCTACAGCAAGCTCTGGGCGCGACAGCAAGACCGACCAACTTCATTGACTGCCGTGGGACAGTCTGCGAGACCAAGATCCGACTCAAGTGCTGCCAGTAATGGGCTTCCGGTGGATAATGGTCCCGCGCGTGCTCGCCCTGCACGGTTAAGTGCAAAAGACGATGCAAAGCTCATCTTCGGAACTATCTTCTCATTACGAAACATGGTTAGAAAACTAGGCGGCCAAGACGATAGGCAAGCACGCCGCATACACGACCGAAACAATTACATATTGACTGACTTTGGATATATTATAGTTTTATATCGTATCGAACGGGGCAGTATAAACTACATTACTACGAAACGCCCACGAACATCAAGTTTGTAATGCTCACCGATACGCAATCCCTAAACATGCGGAACGTCCTACACCAGATATATGTGAACCTTTACGTTGAATTTGGTAAGATACGGAGCCAACTTACATCTGATCTTCACTGACTTAAACTGCAGTCGTCAAGAATCCTCTTTCTCCGGTCGAACATCCAGGGGGAGAAGGAGTCGCAAATGATCTGTTTGAGCTAGCACTAGATCAGTTCGTGAAAGGCGTATTATGAACTTGATACTTTGCATGCCAGGCGTTTATGGTCAGAGCAACATTGAAGGCGTAGGGAAAGGCATCGCTTTAAATAATGGTATTTAGATGGATATAATAAGAAACCAGCCTGACATATCTCACAACTAGACCTAACACCTTGCCGTTCATGTTTACGGTACCTGTGCCCTATTCCTCATGTAATCGCCTCCAGACCTATGTGACAGTTTCGTTATCTACTGGTTCTACAGCCTTCCCCCATGCATTTTCGAAGGTGCTCGCTGCCCCCACATCAACAATACTTTCTTCACCTAGCACAGCCCTCACAGTACTACCTTCCCTGCCTTTTGCATTATTATCGACATTCTCGACATTTATTGGGGTGATTTCGTTCTCCCAGTTGCTGGAATAAACGACTGCTGCAAACGCCTCCAGGTCTCTGACTTGCTCCATTGCCTGGAGATACTCGTTCGGGACTCCATTACCAATGCTATGCGCTTGTCTTGTCAAGGTGGCTAACACGATAGGAAGCTTGACAGGCTTGATATCAAAAACCTCCTGAAATCTAGGAAGATTTAGATCCGGAACTCCCGAGGTTGGCGGTACTTTGAAGGATTGTTGCGATATCTTTTGATCAACCAAAGTAGAGAAACCAGCATCGAGCAGAAGCGTTAGAACTTGCGTGAATGGAGGAGAATCGATAAGATCCGATGTCTCGTCAAGTAGACGACGTAAGGGTGTTACGGAAGAGGAATTAATTGAAGGGGTTGCAGAGAGCGCTGGATCAGGACTCATTCCTGACTCTTTCAGGACAAACTCTTCCTGATCTCGTGGGGGCAAGAGATATTGAAGCCATCTGGTAGCTTGTCGATCTGCCTCAGTGACACCTTCAACTCTCTTACGGACTTCTAGCGTCAGCTCTGAGAATCTCTCCATGGAGACATCGTCCCTAGGGCTCAATGAACCAAACACGTCCTGCACCGCAGTCTGAACTTTGAGCATAACTTCTCTCCATCCTCTATGGAGGAGCCACCAGCTGAAAGTCAGATATCTACGATTTGTCTCGAAGTCATTTCCATATGCCTGATCCGGGTTGTCGTCATCGTTATTCTCAAGATTGATGGTCGAATCATTCATACCACCTGTTGCTAGAGACACCACACTGGAAAGATAACTTCGGCGCCCAAGGAGATTAAGTTGGATTCGAGTCAGGAGTGTAAGGAGAGCAAGGGTATAAATCAATGTAAAAGCTCGTGTGATGGCTGTAACTGATTGTCAGCTAACAAGAGGATTGGATATGAGCAGTGCTTACAGCTTATCTTGAGATCATTCCAAAGTTGCAGTTTTGACTTTCGAGCTTTATGGGCTTGCTGCCCGCCGTCCTGAACCCCCTCGCCGCTAAATGCTACAGAAGGAATGCCTAGCTGGCTCGCATGTATGCCACTCTCACTCTGTAAACTCATAATACTTCTCCCATCATCGTCTGTGACACTTGGGGGTGTTGAGCCGAGCTCAGAAGGTTGTACCTCCCCATTTTTAGCTAACTTCGCAGCCTTCTGTTGCTGTAGCTCGAACGTAATTCTCTCTGTCTCAAGCTCCGCCAAGATATTATCTGTCGCAGTAGGAAGCAGGGCGAGGACGGTGAAGGTACAATCTTCTTGATTTTGTTCAAATCGCCGCCGGAGACTGTAAATATAGGAGATGAGTAAATGACCATCTAAGTTGCGTTTCAACTAAGACTTACTTCTCTCTAGCTATCCGATCACTACTCATGCGTTCTCGGGCATCGGATATCTTTCCCAACAAATACTGAGTAGCTACATAGCCGGCTCCGAGAACTCCAAGTCCAATGGCGATTGGAGTGCGATTACGTCGAAACCATCGACGTGTTGCGGATATCATAGCTCAAGACTGCTGGCATCAGTACAAAGCATGCCGATTAGAGTATTGTGTAAATAAAGGAGAGATAATATAATCTTCTCCGCTCGTTGTAGCTTTGCTGATGCTGCTGGCTCACTCTTCTGCCCCGTCCCTCGCCTCGGCTCAATGATCCAATGATCGCACACATTGCTCGTGGCTGGGGAAGCGGAGCCTTGCATACTAGGCCAGATTTGTCCTGCAACCTTGTCTCATCAGTAATTGCCCCTCCAAAAGCTTGCTGAGTCGCGAGTGAACGATGAGCTGAGACAAGAAACACAAATGAATGTCCACCACCATAACGCTTACAACTACCGCGGTCCTTCTAAGGTCCTGAACTACGAGAAAATGGAGCAGCGTCGGCCTCCGGAGTATATATTAGAGGTCTTTGCAGACCCCACCTCCGTCAAAGACGTCGTCAAAGGTAGTCCAAGATCTCAGCATCAAACTAAATTATTAATCGCATCAATAGGCATCCTACATATGATCTTCTTTCATCGATTCTTTCCTTCTATTCGACCTAGGACTCGCGATGTGCTCGACCTTACTCTCCCGGTAGTAGAAGACGTTGAGCTGGAAACCTTGATCGATCAAAGGACAGATGCACTCGTGCGACAACTAGATACCACCTCTGATATGGGCATGAGAAGCACTGGTGTTAGAGGACAGATAGCAGTACAATTCTTTGAGAAGAGGAGGCGGAAAGCCTGGTTCACAAAGGGCGAAGAAGAGGTGTGCTGGGAACAGTGGACGCTGGACGTCACTCTAGCTACACCTCGGACAGAGAGTGGTAAATTGAACTACTCGCATGCCCTACTGAAATATGCTAATACATATTTAGAACGAGCGAAAGTCAGGAAAGCCATGGAGACGATGTTGTTGAAGACAGCTATGAAGATAGTCTCAACTGTAAATCGAGAGAAAGATCATATTCCTCCAATCACGACAAGCGAGACAAATCCGTTCCCATATCAAATCAGCACCAATCCAAAGGGTGATGGCTGGGGTGCGCGAATCGGGATATTCTAGAATATGGACTAGGGCTTGGAGTAATTGGCGCATATACATGCATGGGGCTGGATTTTCTGGCAACGATACCCGTTTAGAACTGTATTATTATATCGAAGTAGTAGCTACAGAGTTTTTTTTGCTTCGAACCTAAAAAGCCATTGGTATCCGCTCAGCAGTACCACCTTGACAGCATGAAAGCAGCCTATGAAATATGTTACAGCTACGGAACGCGAGGCCGAGCGAGAGATCTGGCACAAATATATAATTCCATATGATAGTTATGTAGAATAGACTAACCAGCATGTAAACTATACCTTAACATCTATATTTAGCTTCATTCTACAATAAGTATTGATATAAGTATCTGGGACAGGTCTTAACCTATCAGTCTATGTATACTGATTTGCCAGAAGGATAACTTCAAGGATCGGGTTAAGGAGAAGATGCAATATAATGAGAAACATATGCCAGTAATCGACTGGACATATTCAATGCCAATACTCAATCAGGTGGTTTCGTAGAGTATGATTCATGAGCAATGACCAGAGATCAGCCTATCTGCTAACACATATCGGTCCACTACTAGAATATGGCCTATCACAGGCCTTATCTCTGTAAGGCTACCCGACTAGTGACGCGATGTCAGCCTTGCGTGCTTTGCGAGAAAAGATTGTCCATGCCGATAATCGCCCAGGGACGAATTTCTCGCTTGTCAACATTATCATATGTCTCCCCGCGAAAGGTCCCCGAATCTACTACAGCATTGAATAGTTGCATTTGTTTTAGATAATGAGCGCAGCAGGCCTCCCGAACAGGCATCGCGATGCTCCCGCGATAGTGCAACAAACGCTCAAGAAAAATGACAGCTCTGGCGGTTGGATCATACAGAAATTTGGAGGAACCAGTGTGGGGAAACTTCCTGTGAATATCGCAGAGGGTATTGTAAGGTATACTTCAATTCTAGTCCTTGACATTCAATCAGTAGCTAATAATCGAATAGAGCAAGCCTAGATGGTAATAAAATCGCAGTCGTATGCTCTGCGCGAAGCACCGGAAAGAAGTCTGAAGGCACAACAAGTCGGTGAGTCATGCCAAAGTTTTCGAGGAGGACACGCATTAATGAAGCAACTATCTAGCCTTTTAGAAATATTCGGCGTACTTGAGTCTATTCCTACGGAAAAGGACACGGACCCCGTCCATTATGAAAGTCTGGTTATAGAGTACGAACGTCTCGTCCAAGTCATTGCAGATGACCACATTAGTGCAGTAGAATCATATATCAACAGTTCAGACATCAAGTCAGTCTTGATCAAAGAGATACGACGCGAATGTAAAGAAATCATCGACTACCGTTTAGCAGCAGAACGATGGCATTTGGAGATTGACTCACGATCGAAAGATCGAATCGTGAGTTTTGGGGAAAAGCTTAGCTGTCGTTTTATGGCCGCAATGTTACGGGACAGAGGTGTGGATGCTGAATACGTTAATTTAGCAGATGTGATACACTTCAAGACAGGCAGAGGTATCACTCTAGAATTCTATAGAGACCTGTGTCAAGCCCTCAGAGAGAAGATCTTGGCATGTGAAGACAGGGTTCCAGTCATGACAGGCTACTTTGGTACCGTCCCTGGAGGATTGATGGACGGGGAAATTGGCAGAGGTTACACTGATCTCTGTGCAGCGTTAGTAGCTGTTGGAATGAAAGCTGAGGAGCTTCAGGTCTGGAAAGAGGTCGATGGTATATTCACCGCAGATCCTGGCAAGGTACCGACTGCAAGGCTTCTTTCGAGTATCACACCTGCGGAGGCAGCTGAATTGACATTCTATGGCTCAGAAGTCATCCACCATTTGACTATGGATCAAGTCATCCATGCGACGCCACCAATCCAGATTCGCATTAAAAACGTCAAAAATCCAGAAGGCAATGGCACTATCATCGTACCAGATCCAGTACTTGCTCCAGTACAACATCTTCTTCGACCCAGGAGTTTTCAAGCATCCGATTCTAGGAAAACGCCCAAGCGTCCAACGGCTGTTACGGTTAAGGACAAGATTTCTGTTATAAACGTACACTCGAACAAACGATCTATTTCGCACGGCTTCTTCGCGAAGATATTCTCTGTTCTTGACAAACTTCAACTCTCGGTTGATCTTATCTCCACTAGTGAGGTTCATGTCTCTATGGCTATTCACTCAGCCAATATCTCTACTATCAATCTTGAAAAAGCAAAGGTTGCACTTGAAGAGTATGGCGACGTTAGCATTATTAGCAAGATGGCCATTATCAGCCTTGTTGGAGCAGATATGAAGCATATGGTGGGCATCGCAGGGAGAATGTTTTCAACACTGGGCGAGCACAACGTCAATATTGAGATGATATCGCAAGGTATGTGACCATTTTTTCTATATTAGTAGCATATATTGACAACACCTTAGGGGCAAGCGAGATCAACATTTCATGCGTTATTGAAGCATACGAAGCCGGCAGAGCCATGAATATTCTACACACTAGCCTCTTTACCTTCTTAGAATAGATGTTCATATATGCATGCACAAGAAAACAATTCATGGATGTAGGCAAATGGCGTTTATCGAGCTGGAAGCATTTTTTACTAAAATTTGGGTGTTACCTTGTTAATAAATGACATTAGCATGTAGATAGAGTAGAATGCATGAAATTTTCAATACCACCCTCATTGCAAACACATTAGTGCACATACCTTCCCAGACCGCAGTTCAACATTGCACCATCACGACTTGCCACAAGCTTAGATATGTACTCCATAAGGCCATCCACCGGCATAATTCAGTACCAGGGCTACAGGCACAAGGAGCAGCACTTCTCCTACGCTTTACACGTGAGCAGCAACAAGCAAGCGCATACGAAGTACGAAGTTGCAAAGGGCATACACGAGGACAGCATGGTGTCGTTTTGTGTCTCCCGAGAGATATCTGTACAAGACAACAGGGACTTGTACACCTCAGCGGAGAAAGAGAAAAAAATGGGTGCACACACGCACACACACATATATCCATACGGGTCGATGCAGGGCGGCATTGGGTAGGATCTTTCTTGAAGCATTTGTAGGGTACCTTTGGTTATCACTGCAGGAAACAGCCAGATCGATCATCGCACTGCAAGCGTTATACTGCTATCACAGCAACATGTGCTTGCGCTGTTCAGAACCCGGCCATGTTGCAGGCAATTGATTCTTCTCTGATATTATGCAGTATGAATGAGGGATTCGGTGTTGTAGGACGACTACTGCTCTGTGCTCCGACATGCAGTCCGAGGTCTGCAGTTTACAGCTGCTACAAGTACTGAAGTACCTTGCAGCTATTAAAAAAAGGCTTCTACCCGTTTAGAAACAAGGACTGATACCACTGCATACTATACGGCTTGATCTTCATGGAACATCAAATCCTTCTAGATCTTATTATCAAACAGGATGTTCGAACCTTGATAGAACAGGGCTAAGAAGTCGCCAACCTGCATGCCGACCACCTACCTCTCTACTCATTGTAGCCAGGAGTAGGCGGGAGCGCAGTTATCTTCTATTCTTTCTTACACGTACGTAGGTATTGTTTTTGATGGATTTGTCAAAAATGCAAATATTATTTGTTGCTTCACATTCCAATACGGAGCTGAATAACAGCTATCGGCTGTCCAAATCCGTCATGATCTATAGATTATAGTGAGTATGTCGCAAGGCGCCAAATGGTGGCAATTGCCATGTCTGCACTGATGTGTAGCGTGCTGGCCATCGTTGATATGGCTCGTGTGTCGTGCTATGACGGGATCTGAACTGTCGCGTGGCACTGGAGAGTGAGTGTGCAGTTTGTACCACCTTCTGGTGACGCTCTGTGTATCTTGAACTTGCAGGATGGCATTGCTTGCTTACCACCTACGGAGTACCTCCCTCAGAGAGGGCAAGGCACCTACCTACCTTTAACATTGCCACGCCTGAACGCCGCAGGATTTGCACTCCAGGACGGCGAGACGGGAACTTCTCTACTTGTCTTGCATCTTGCCTTTAGGCAATATTGTGTATCACCACACCAAGTCTTTGTACCAAGGTAGTACTCTATACAGGAACTTAGAGTAATACTTATCTGTCTACATCTTCCCATATATTGCTTTTCGTATCCATATCCTAACATGCCAATGAGCAACCCAGTGTTTCTGCAAGGCTACTTCTCGGATTATCTGTTTCTCTGGTTCTTGCGTGCATCCTGTTTTCTGTTTTAAATGGTGCTTTTGAATAATTGCTGTGTTGTTGCATAGTTCCTGATTGCACCTCATTGGGCTGCTGCCACACGTCTGTCATAAAGATGGGCTGGGTACGTATCAAAGGCTTTCCTGTCTGATACATCCTGACAACATGTAGGCAGAGAAGACGAACACAGCAGTGGCTAAAAGCTGGGTTGGCCGCCGATTCCGTCTCGAGTTCTCCGGCCACAAGTCCGAGAAGAAAGGTTCTCGATTCCTGACCGAAGTCAGAGCTGGATTGGCAACGTTCTTCGCCATGGCTTATATCATATCAGTCAATGCGTCAATCGTGTCAGATACCGGCGGGACATGCGTGTGTACGTCGACGTCGGATACTTTATGTACTTCAGATTTAGATTACCTGCAATGCGTCCAAGAGATCAATCGGGACTTGGTGACGGCAACAGCAGCAATCAGCGCACTTACATCTTTCTGCATGGGCCTATTTGCAAACATGCCAATTGCATTGGCACCGGGAATGGGTTGGTGACATCTCAGAGATGCTACTTTGAAGCTGGCTAACTAGGGAAACGAACAGGAATCAATGCTTATTTCACCTATCAAGTTGTTGGTTTCCATGGTAGCGGATCTGTCTCGTACCGGCTGGCTCTTACTGCCATATTCGTCGAGGGTCTCATCTTCATTGCTTTGACAATACTTGGTCTTCGTCAATGGTTAGCAAGAGCAATTCCTTCTAGTCTCAAGATAGCCTCCGGTGCGGGAATTGGACTATACCTCACCCTCATCGGCCTAACGTACAGTGCTGGAATTGGAGCTATTACTGGCGGAAGCACAGATCCCATTCAACTCGGTGGTTGTGTGCCAGATCTCCTAAATGCAGCGGGATCATGCGAATCTGGACAAATGAGGAACCCCACCATGTGGTTGGGAATCTTCTGCGGTGGCATGTTCACAACCTTCTTGATGATGTACCGCGTGAAGGGGGCTCTTTGCATTGGAATCCTTCTAGTGGCAATCATCTCTTGGCCACGTGGAACTCCAGTTACAGCATTCCCCTATACCGCTGCTGGCCAGGATTCTTTCGATTTCTTCAAGCAGGTGGTTGCTTTTCATCCGATCAAGCATATCGGACTCGCACAGGACTGGCATATTACTGGGGGCAAAACGGGACATTTCTTTCTGGCACTAATCACCTTCCTTTACGTCGATATACTGGATTGCACAGGCACATTATACAGCATGGCGAGATACTGCGGTACCATTAATGAGGACACACAAGATTTCGAAGGTTCTACCGTTGCATACATCGTCGATGCCAGCGGTATTACAATAGGTTCTCTCATGGGAGTCCCTCCCGTCACGGCCTTCATCGAATCTGGAGCTGGTATCTCAGAAGGCGGCGTGACTGGTCTCACTGCAATAGTTACTGGTCTGTGTTTCTTTATATCCGTTTTCTTTGCTCCGATCTTCGCCAGTATTCCTTCTTGGGCCACAGGCTGCACACTTATCCTTGTTGGTGCCATGATGTCTCGAGCTGTGGTTGATATCAACTGGAGCTACGTCGGCGACTCTGTGCCTGCTTTTCTAACCATGTCTGTCATGCCTTTCACGTACTCCATTGCGTACGGCCTCATTGCGTAAGCTTCTCTCTCGTTCAATACATATTTATCCACCTATATGCTAACACGCAAGTAGTGGCATCATCAGCTATACCATCCTCAATGGATCTGCTTGGATCCTTCTTCAAATAAGTAGCGGTACTATAGAGCCAGTCGGCTATGCTCAATCGGATTACTGGTCACCACACGTCCGTGGGGGCATTTTGCCTAGCTGGTTGAAGAGGCTCTGTCGCGGAAAGCGAGACTTCTGGCGGGAATACGATTATGATCAGCAAGACGAATTTAGTATGAGGCGGGAAAGTGATATCTTTGGATCTACTGGGACTATCTCAAGTGCACCAAGGCAGACAGCGGAATTTGCTCAAAGATGGGAAATGCCGTATCTGGAGCCGCCGCCTGAAACTGCTAAGGCATCACGAGGGCCAGAGTTGTCTGGATTCAATCCTAGGAAAGGAAGCAGAGTAAACATAATAGATAGATTGAATTAATAATGAAGAGTACATCCTAATGCAAACTATAAGCAATAGGATAATGCGACGTGAACATATAAGCTAGTAGCAGTCGCTGAACCCCTAGCTTAGAAACCAATCCATTTCGACCTTTAATTGGCACCACTAGCATTTTCAGGAGCACAACAATGACCGATCTTAGAGAAGCAAACCCACTTCAAGATGCTGAAGAAGATGATTATAAATGAGGAAGCACTGCTTCAAAGACGTAGGACAACGTGATAAGAATGAGGAATTCTTACTGTTTCTTGGAAACTTCAGGATGTTTAGCTATAAGGATACAACGTCGTAATCCATCCTAGCAGACCTAATTTTATGATACTCCCATCGTTATGTTGTATTCAATCCACTATCAGACTTGATTCCCCACCGAAACTAGTTAGTATATCTACATATCAATCACGATAACATAGCGTCATGGACTATCTCCACCATTCGGCAATGATTTTTAAGACCCCTCACTCTACTGACGCCATATCTTTTCCCTCCCGTCTTTCTTCTCCTCTCGTCTTTCTCTTCCTCTCCTCTTTTCATTAATCCCTTCCTACATCAGATATGTCTCCCGCTGCAACAGAGCTCGCTCCCGGCATTGAGGTTAATGATCTCTCCTACACTTTCGCCGATCACTCCACGGGTCTCTACAATTTATCTATCTCTCTCCCACCTGGGTCACGTACCCTACTTATCGGTGCAAATGGCGCTGGTAAAACTACCCTCTTGCGTCTCCTCTCTGGCAAGCGTCTCGCGCCTACCGGCACAATCTCTATCGGCGGTAAAGATCCCTTTAAAGAGCACACAGATGGAGTCACATACCTAGGCCTTGAATGGTGCCTAAACCCCATTGTCAGGACTGACATCGGCGTCCACGAACTACTCGCTTCAATCGGTGGTAATGCCTACCCTGACCGCAGAGACGAGTTGGTCGAGGTCCTCGACATCGATCTCGAATGGCGCATGCATGCTGTATCTGACGGCGAGCGTCGCCGCGTGCAATTGGCCATGGGTCTTATTCGACCATGGAGCATCCTACTCCTAGATGAGATTACCGTAGATCTAGATCTATTATCGAGAGCAAACTTCCTTGCATTCCTAAAGACAGAGACGGAAAAGCGCGCTTGTACCATCGTCTATGCGACACATATTCTGGATAACTTGGCACAGTGGCCCACACATTTAGTGCACATGAGCCTGGGAAAGGTTAAAGAATGGGGTGCGATGAAAGACTTTGATATGGAGAAAAAAGTTGCCTATACTGGGAACAGTCTATTGGGCGAGCTGGTGATGCAGTGGTTAAAGGAAGATCTGCGCGAACGCGGTCCGAGGAACGCTGGAAATGCAGGGAAGGCATATTTGGTCGGTGGAACTGGTGGATATGGTGCTGAGAAGAAGGACTGAGGGTTAGAGAATAGATATTGGGGGTTGGTTTTGGGTTTTCAGGAGTTTGTGGCTGCATATCGGAATCATGATGGAGCGCCTCAACGCCTTCACGAGTTATACGACATTAGGTGGCGTAGGATAGAGATCTAACATTTAACATACAGCTGTATCAGTAGGAGATGCTAATAGAAGGCTCTGTAATGCGAATATTCTCAATGAGCAATCCTCGCTAGCAACAGCAAGCTCTGTGTCAGCTTTGTTATCAGTCCCATGTTCCTGTGAATCAGCCTCTATTTGCTCCCTAGTTCTTAACGGTCTCCATGAAAGTTGGGTTATTGCTTTTGTGGGAGTTAAACTGTTCTACTTTAGCATACTTTCATTAGTAGTTTTGGCTACAACATACCCTTGGTCAATCAGATGTTTCTTTATAACTTTGAGGTCATTCAAATCGACAAGGTAGATTGAGACACTTCCAGCCTCTGTGCCTACAGCCAAATATGCTGAGTTATTTGATAAAGCAGCTTTGACAAAATCAACAGCAGTTACGGGACCTTCTTCGGGTATGGTACTCCGGCATACAAAGCTTCCTTGCTCGTCCTGCCGCCCCCAGAGCTTGACTTGCTTGTCTCTTCCAGCAGTTGCAAAGGCTCTTTCCGAGCTTGGTGCCCAAGCAGCATCCAGAATCATCCGAGAGTGGCCCTTAGGGTTTGATTCCACTAGCTTATACGTCCGTTGCTGCTCTCCAGCCTTGTCTACTATCTCAAAAACTGCCCACTGCCGGTCTCGGCCAACACTGAGAAGGTACCTATCGTCTGGAGAAAATTGTAGCCCGGTAACTGTAAGAGAGTGTGCTGTGAGCGGTGGTTCAATTTGATGCCAATTTTGTGTCTCAAAGAGACGAATTACGGCATGGTCAATTGAGCTCGCTTTGCATGCTGTTGCAATGATCGAACCATCGTGACTTGCTGCAAGGGCAGATATTTCATAGCCGTGACCATAGAGTTTTTCAATTTCAGGCCACAAGGTGTGCCGCGATAGGTGATCTTCGAGAGGTGGATGGTCGATACTAAGTGTAGACTTGTGGACCAAGGACGAGGGGGCAAGAACTTCTCTCTCAGCGTCTATGTTGTCAATCTCCTTGTTATCGTCAACCGCTTCTATTGCTTTGTTAGAAAGCCCTAGAGCAGGCATGTTTGCTGCATCAGGCATATCTTGAATATGAGATCCCTCAATTCCACATAGCTTCCTAAGCAGATCTGCCACGGCTTTGGGCTCATTGAAGACTCGTAGGAGCTTCTCGTCTGCTCCAGAGACGAACTGTGACTCCCCTAACGAATCTATACAGTTTAGATCATAGCCATGTATTTGTGGTCTTGCCATCTCATGCCACGTAGCTTGATCCCCTCGCTTCCATTTTGCGTGAAGTCTTGTAGTCTGGTCGGAACTGGTCGAGAGCAGATACTCACCACGTTTAGACCACGCAATGCCTGTCACCGATTGAGTGTGTCCACTGATACCAATGTCTTGAATCCACCGATCTTGTTTAGTCTCATAATTCCAACGTCTCCAACTTCCGGTCCTTCCTAAGCAAACGACAGTTTCGCCGTTCGGCGACCATAGACCCATCCAGAAGCCTCCCGTGCTACCAGTTGCTGTGGTTGAACCTTTTTGAGCACTAATTTCACCAAGCCTCGCAACAGTTACCCAGACTCCAGAACCAGTATCCTGCTCCCAGATTGAGAGAGAATTGTCTGCGGATGCTGATAGCAATTGCAGGCTGCTGCCGTTGTGCTTCCATGATGTGCTAAAAATCCAATCTTCATGGCCTAACAATAATGCTTCAAAGGTAGCAGAATAATCCGTTCCTCCAGCAGTGAAACGATGAGCCTTGTTTGACAGGGACTTTCCTGGCAAAAAAGCGCCCAGAGCTGGATCAGAACCCACAGCGGCTGCTGCAGGGAGTTCCTTGCCCTGATGTATCCGCCAAAGCCGGATATATTTGTCCTGGCTGGCAGAAGAAAGAAGCAAATCACTGTCAGGACTATCACTCTCATAAGTAAATGCTAGAGACCGGATCCAACCTTCATGTCCACTTAAAGTAGCCTTCAGCTTAAACCCAACTGTCTGACTAGATGCTGCATCAGCAATGTATAACTGTATTAAGGCTGATGTACCAGCCACAGCTAAGACATAAGAATCCGCAGATCCCTTCAGAGGACCGAGAGCGAGAGCTAGAGGAAAGAACCGGGGCTTGGTTTCGATGGTCTGAAGTAGGCTGACAACTTGTGAATCATGTGTTGATATTTCAACTCTCCATATTTTCACAGTAGCATCCGCTGACCCTGTTGCAAAGATGTGCTTGCCAGGAGTAACACTGATGCAGTTGATCGAGCTCAGATGACTGTTCAAAACTTGAGCACATTCAAAGCCACCTAAGGTTCCAGCCTTAGTTGTGTGGCTCGTAGTAGGACGCCATATCCGGATTGTCTTGTCAACAGATCCAGTAATGAGTAGCAGACTCGTCCCTACCTGCAGGAATCTCACAGCATTTACAGTGTCAGTGTGTCCGGCCAGTAATGCTGTGACTCCTTTGCTTTCGCCCTATAACTATCTGTTAGCACAATCATACAACATTGGTAAGGCACATGGGAAAGAGTCTGATAAGAAATATGGTTTTGGGAATAGCTACTACAGAATTCTCAATCCAGTAGGAACCTTGAAGCTTATCATGAGCGATCTGCAAGAACAGTGATATTTGTTTATTTTGCTCCAGTCTGGATCGAAAATACGTATTGAAACCCCCGAGGGAGCACTGCTACGGGAAGAAACAGCTCACCTGTGGATTCCATAAAGCTACATTCCTATCTGAACCATATGCCAAAATATTTTGATGCCAGTCTGCCGCAGAGGGATGTCTGTTTGCGCCAGCCGCGATGTACTCGGTCATGTTGTTGATTAACCTCAAAAGGACGTTGAAATGTCGGTATTTACAAGCTACGAACAAGTGTATAAGACATGGTTACAATTTCGTTGCGTGTAATCTTTTTTCAGAGAGTCATAGTTCTTGAGCAGTTCTTAGATGGATGTACGTGCTAGAACTCGTGAGGTTGTCGATAGCTTCAAGATTTTCGCGAAATTTTGATGCGAAGTATTTCCGTCAAACAAGCCCTCAAAATGAGTATTACGACTACCGCTAATTCCACTGTTCCGTATCTCTGAGCGCGAATAGCCATCAATTAATCTTCAAAATTTTGTTAAAAAAGCTCATTTATAAAATGGTTCTTCATTTAGGCAATCGAGATTTCAAATTTACGCTAGCTTTTGTATGCTGGAAAGAGCACTACAGTGCATTGGACTATAACCACTCGTACAGCTACATCTGTTATGGATATGATATACTCCTAATCTAATTGTGCTGCATTCCACCCAGAGATAGAGCACACAAGGTCATCCTGTACGGGACGCCGAAGCACTTTAGCAAATGCATTCTACCTTTTCCAGAGCAAATTCACGCCTGGCTAAACAAACGCTTTTCCATACCGTCAAGTTCCATTCCTGACTGTATGACATTTCTAAAAGCTCAAATGGAGGATATTAAGAAGTCAGGGACCACTCTGTCCTACGTGAATTGTTTGGAAGCCATGGACCTTCTCGGGACTATCACGGTAGGCTAGAGACGGCGACAATGGAGAAGTAGGGGCTACTGTAGTTTCAGCTTGCGGTAGAATGCTGGCTGGCTGAGCTGAGTCGTTGAGTGTGGAGGAGCTATTCAGAACCGTGTTTGTTGTTTCAGGAACAACCTTAAGTGTCGAGGCTTCCCCGATCATATTACTAGTTGTGGATTCGTTGGATGTGGCAACGTTCAATACAACGGTCTCCATGGGTTCCGCAGATAATTTCTCCGGTATAGAATTGAGCTTGATGGCCGGCTTCTTTTCAGGTGTTGGTGTCTTGAGTGCGAGTTTTACGACCAAAGACTTCTTCTCCAGATCTTCATCAACCCCATCCTCCATATCGATATCATCGTCGCTGAGATCTTCAAGTTCCTCTTCATCACTCTCCACTGATACATGATCATCTTCTTCATCGTCTCCATAGTCTTGCTCGCTTGCATCATCCTCATCGTCCATCTCATCTACTGAGTTGTAACCTTCAATATGGTCTTTCTTCAGCGTCCAGTCATTGGGCCCGTAGCTTGTAGACGCTGCAGCTGCTCGTCGTGGCCGGCGGCCAATACTCTCATTGTCATCATCAGCTTGCTCACCAGTACCATCATAACCACTAATAGCAACTGCAGGAGTCTGTGTTCCGCTAAGCATACTTTCGCCATATGCTCCCCCTTGCCGTGACCGAACTTGCCGACCGCTAAGGGTGACAGTTGGCTCGGCAGGAGTATGTGTTCCAGTATTCCTTGTTGATCGACGCGACGTAGCATCAGAATAACCATCATCTTCATCGTCTGAGTACGTGTACTTCATTCGCTTTCCACGTGTCCGTCCTTCGTACATAGAGAAATTGGTCTCTGGGCGTTTGAATTGCTGCTTTCGCAGTTGACGGTACTCACGACGCTTTCTTTTCTATAAGTGAACATGTTAGCTAAATTGAATCTGTGCCCATTGGGGACCAAAACAACCGCGACACCTAGGCGTGCCCGAAACTCTACTACTAAAAGGTTCGTACATACCTCTTCTGTAGCTTCGAATCTTGGGATGGCAGCCAGAATCTTCCCACTCAGCACTCGGGCTTTTTGGCCACCGTCGGCTTTCTTCAGCTTCTGGGCCAATTCTCTCAGTTCATCTATATCACCGGCAACGCTCCACCAAGTTCTCTTGATCCCAGCAGGATTACTTTCCCTATATACTCGAAATGCCGTATCATCCAAGCCCTCAATCAGAAAGTAACGACGCCTATAAGTGTCGGATCCCCAGGGCTGAACAGAGAGTGGCTGATTTAGGTCATCTTCGTGTCTTGTTTGTTTGTGAAAATTCGTAATTAGGCCTCTGACGACATCTGAGGAGGATAAGCACCAGAGGATCAAAGTTCGTAATAGAGTAAGCTGCCAATAGTGTTAGACAGATGGAAGAAAAGTAGTGTAAGGCGGCTTGGTATAGTACATACACGTTGTGTTGGACTCATGGAAGTGAAAGTTCCACCTCCAGACAACGGATTCTTGCTCTCCCAATCCTTTGCCCATTGAGCTTTGTGTGTTTGAATAGCCTCCTCTAGCGCGCGATTGTAATGCCCTGGCCTACAATAAAATGGTTAGCTATAGTTCCAAGTTGCAAAATCTTAGGGCTCGAGTATGCCAGGGCGGACCTACTTGACATCCTGCTTGCGATTGAGCAGCAAACCTAATAGCGCACATAAAAGGTGTTCCACGTGTTCACTGGGCACACTGTCAACCACACCGCGCTCAACTTCTTGTGGTCCGAAATTTGGAAGGGACTTTGGGAAGGCGTCTGTAAAGCGCGAGCGGAACATAACGATGAACTGCGCATAGCCATTAGCAGGCACTCATAACAAACAATAGACGCGATTTGTGGCGCGCAGAGACGCCTAACACGCGTCAATAATGCCATGTACATACTGCAATATCAGGATTGTCCGATAGCACGTATTCGTGAGGGGGGGAGGGCTCCCGTTCAGGTAGCGGCGGCGAGTCCTCGACCTTAGGAGTAGTGGTTTTAGGTGTAGCTTTCGAGAAAAATCTGAGAATACCATCTTTCTCTTTTAGTTGGAGATTACTCTCATCCTCAGATGGAACGGATGACAGCTCAGATGAGTCGTCGGACATCATTGCGTTGAAGTATCTTTGGTTGCGAGGTTCTGGGGTTCTGAGCTCGCGAGGTTAAGAGTAAGTGAGGTTGGTTTCGAGCTACGGGAGTTCAAGCATGCCAGCGGGGCAGTCAATAAGGACCGTCTGGAGCCGAGCTAGCTGCAGCCTTTCGTCACGTATCTCACAGTTCACTTGCAAATTCAAGGGGCTGGCTAAGGTAAGATATCTGATATTTGCTATGAAGATGACAGACGCGTTGCCCGTCGCGAAATATTTCACTTCCTAATTTGTTAGAAATCACAAATCTTCGTTTCGCAACTCATACAGAATGAATTCACGGCTATCGCAAGCAAACATCCGCCGCGATTGAAGGTAGGAAGGACGGCCCGATCTCACGCATGATGATTCCTGGTTCCAGCAGTCGATGTGTCACGGAGCAGTGACAACAATGACCTACGCTGACGGCAACACTTGCGCAGAGCTTCTTCCATATTTATAAGACTGCTGCCGCATTTGTGGTGCGCAGAATCAGTTCTATGGAATATAGCTGGATCGATGTCAAGTCTTTTTGTTGCACTACGACCGGCCCCTAGAGGTCCTCAAGGTGCGCTCAGAATAGCTGATCACAACGTCTTGCGCTGTCTCGCTGTCCTTATTTCTGTAATGAAAATGACATAAATGGGATGCAGTAATGTGCACATCATGTACGGATGAGTACTGCGCTGGCTATTGACGGGTGTGACGCGCCACGGCGACCGGAGCGCATTGGAGGCTTTCATGCTACCACCAGAAATGAAGACAGCCACAATTTGATGTTGCAAAAATGGATTTTGACCTTACGCCTCTTCTAGGTACATGCGTACTTTAACGCAATGCAAGAAGCTGTCGTCTATTATTGACAACAGGTGCATGCATTGGTAGTAGCTTCAAAGACGTGCTTTAGGAAATGATGAATCAAATATAGATATACGTATATATATTAGGGAGAGTAAAAAAGGGAGATCTCGGGGTATAGCACCATTCGCTTATAGCTTGATATAGAACCTGCTACAATTTCGAGGTGGAAGAAAGAGGACTGGGTCCCAACCCAGGATTGGCATATCATATCTCTTGGAATGGCTTCTCGGCCAAGCCAAGATAATAAATCAATGCGAGAAACCGGTTATGAAATAACAGAACTCTATGTCGCAGAATATAACACTAATACTGCAGAGGAATGACCATGTTTGGCCGCCGAAGATGTTAAGAGTAGGGGACGATGAGCATCCCAGCTGATTGTTTGCAGACTGCTTTCTAGGCAGAGGAAGTTAGAAAGGTGCATATGCTTTAATGGGCCACGGATAAAAGTAGCCTGAAAAGTTGTTACCATTGATAATATCTGACAGTGCACAGTGCTATACTGCTAAATCTATGCTCGGTCGTTTGATCGTGGTATCGTATCCTCGCTTCGCAACGAAGGAAAAGCGTGACTTGACTAAACTAGTCCGGATAAGGATAGCGCCCACACATTTGCCCTAAACTAAGATTTGTAAATTGAATGTGCAAGTTGCGAAAATCCGACAGCGACCCTCAAAGCAGCACTCATCATCGCGATACATCACGATGGGTAGAGTCATTCGCAATCAGAGGAAGGGCCGAGGCTCTATCTTCAGTAAGTCTACCTCTCCAACAAAAAATAACTACCAGCACAGCATTACTCGCTATGTCCTTGCATCAGAAAAGCCATACCATATCATAACTTCAAAATGCTAATTACCATTCTTTTCAGCTGCCAACACCCGATTGAACAAGGCTCCCGCCCTGTTCCGAACACTCGACTATGCCGAGCGACACGGATACATTCGCGGAGTGGTGAAGGATATCATCCACGACCCAGGACGAGGTGCACCTCTCGCAAAGGTCGTTTTCCGTGACCCATATCGCTTCAAGCTCCACACCGAGACCTTCATTGCCAATGAGGGCATGTATACCGGTCAATTTATCTATGCCGGCAAGAATGCTGCTCTGACTGTCGGAAACGTTCTCCCTCTCGGCTCAGTCCCAGAAGGTACCGTTGTCTCGAACGTTGAAGAAAAGGCTGGAGACCGTGGTACCCTTGGCCGTACTTCAGGAAACTACGTCACTGTCATCGGCCATAACCCAGATGAGGGCAAGACCCGTGTCAAGCTTCCATCAGGCGCAAAGAAGGTCATCAGGAGCTCTGCTCGTGGTATGATCGGTATTGTTGCAGGAGGTGGAAGAACCGACAAACCTCTCATGAAGGCGTCTCGTGCGAAGCATAAGTTCGCTGTCAAGCGTAACTCATGGCCTAAGACTCGTGGTGTTGCCATGAACCCAGTCGACCATCCCCACGGAGGAGTAAGTTATTTTATGCAATATTTGTTTTTCTTTCCAAATACTGATTGTGTGCGCAGGGAAACCATCAACATATCGGAAAGGCATCCACCATCTCAAGATACGCCGTACAGGGACAAAAGGCTGGTCTCATTGCTGCTCGGAGAACTGGTCTGTTACGTGGTACACAGAAGGTCAAGGATTGAGGAATTGGTTGACGGATTTCATAAACTTTCGGACAGGCTGGCTTTGCATCTATGTACTTCCACTGGAGCACAGCGAGGACGAAATAAAAATTTCAAACATGCCTTATACCATATGCCTAAATTGTGATATCGTTCTAAGGGCGGCGGCAAGAAGTGATTGATCAGTATACATCCCGTAATAGGTTCTAATTGGACGGGAGACTGCCGCCGATTACTGATAGAAGGGCTTACCCATTTTCTTAGTTGGTTAAGAAATATGCCGTAGTTTATTCAAAAGGTATACAGCTACTTGCAATTTAACAGTGAGTTGTAAGTTTTGATCAGGCAGTCTATAATTTTTCGTCACGCCAAACTGAAGTTCACGACGAGACCCCTCTTGCCCCACCAAAACTACATAAGCACCACCCAACACCTTCAAAAGTACAATCTCTTTAGCTACCGTCAGAATGCCTGCACACAAAGATTATGCTCTCTTCTGTTTGGAGAATCCTCTCCTTGGTACGTTTCAATTAAATATAAGCCCATCAATTAGACTAACAAGGTTGAACACCAGACATCCAGGTCGTCGGCGACGAAGCTCTCCTTCAAAAGTATGGCCTCAAGGCCAACGATGCGATCCTCGCTGAGGAGAAGCATCTCGGTCTCTATGAAGACCTCCTAAACAATTACGACGCAAAGCTCATCGCCGGTGGTGCTGCACAGAACACCGCTCGTGGTGCGCAATACATTCTCCCGGACAACTCTGTCGTCTTCGTTGGTGGTGTCGGAAATGACAAGTACGCCGCCATTCTCCAAGATGCAGTCAAGCAGGCTGGCCTTCGCGTCGAGTACCGTGTTGACGCAAAGGAGAAAACGGGACGCTGCGGTGTTGTTATTACTGGTGTCGACCGAAGCCTTGTTACTGACTTGGCTGCTGCCAACCACTACGACCTCGAACACTTGAAGAAGCCAGAGATTTGGAGCTTAGCTGAGGGAGCTGAGGTGATTTACATCGGAGGATATCATTTCACTGTCTGCCCTCCAGCAATCCAGGCATTAGGGGAGCTCTCTGCAAAACAGAACAAGGCCTTCGTGCTGTCCCTGTCCGCGCCATTCATCCCACAATTCTTCAAGGACCCACTTGATGCCAGCGCTCCATACTGGGACTATGTCATTGGTAACGAGACTGAGGCATTGGCCTATGCCGAGAGCCATGGTTTGGAGACCAAAGATATCAAGGAGATTGCCAAGCACTTGGCTGAGCTCCCCAAGGCGAACAAGAAGCGTGACAGAGTTGCGATCATCACACAAGGGACTCTCCCTACTATTGTGGCTGCTGCCGGAAAGGATGTTAAGGAATATCCAGTTCGTGCGATTAGTAAAGAACAGATCAACGACACCAATGGTGCTGGTGATGCTTTTGCTGGCGGCTTTGTTGCTGGTCTAGTCGAAGGCAAATCATTGGATGAGAGTATAGACATTGGTCAATGGCTGGCAAAGCTAAGCATCCAGGAATTGGGAGCTTCGTAAGTGCACCGAATTCTTATTACTTCATATTCAGCTACGTTCATCATCATGATCACACATACTCTGTGCTACATCCTAAGGCAACAATTTCCCATTCATCTTATTAAAGAATCAACTTGCTTCCCATCTCGGACAGACCCGAAACTAACAATCAACTCGCAGATATCCCTTCCCCAAGCAGACCTACAAGTCTTCGGCTAGCAACTAGATTCTCGCTGTTATTTCCTATCAGATGCAAGGCATTTAGGAGGTGTCAAGGGTTCAACACCATGATGGCGCCAGGGATAAAGCGTCTCTGATTACATGATGACATGGCGATCCTCCACGATCAGACATAGCATAGCATACGTGTAGAGTAAAAGTATTTAGCATTGGTGCATCAATGTCAATACTTCAACGATGCTCTTTCGTGGACGTGGTAGCGTGAAGTAAGTCGTAGATTAAAGCCATTTTTCGGGCACTCGAGATAAGTGGTCATAGTTTGACCCATCTCTCTTAGAGGAATTGAAAAGAGTTTAGCCTCCTTGTCCACCTGGGGGTGTAGGGCCAGGTCCTCCCCGCGCCGGCTGACTTCCATCCCAAATGGAGCTTTGCAGCAATGCAGTCCGATCAAAATTGCTGGCACCTGCATAGGCCGTACTGGCGTTGCGCGACATATCGTATCCACCAAGCGGACGGCCAATAGTCTGGCCACCAAAGATAGGCGTACCTTGATAGATGCTGCTGGATTGAGAGAACTCAGACGGAGACGAGAACTGTTCAGCCAATGGCCGTTGCAGCTGTTGACTAATATTGTGCCTAGCAGTAGACTGTGGCAGAGGGGCAGGTGGCGCAATATCAGTACCCCAGGCGTTGCGTTTCTTGTTACTATACCCGGTTCTTTGTTCGAGAGCGGCGGCGGCGGCAAATTGCTGTCGAGAACTCTTTAGCTGTATGGATGAAAGCCGTGTTGCTGTATTAGATCTATCTGGGCTCGCGGTCATGAGCTCTCCCGGTTGTGGTGAGAAAGCCGAGTTGCCAAAGCTAGGGAAGCTCGCAAATTGCGTCGGGGTCCCATTATGATGAGAGATAGGACGGTTATTAATCATCGGTGCAAAGAGCTCTGCTGCAGTGCTACTGTGCATTCCGTAGGATGTCTCTTCGCTGACCAGGCTATGGGTGTTTCTTTCGCCTGTAGATGGAGTAAGGAGGTCATCCACCATGCGATACATATCTGTTGACATGCTGGCATGAGAATCAGAATGCGCGACACTCGGCGGTCGATGGATAGCATTGCTATGGGATAATGGTTCATGAAGAGGTTTTGGGCCGCTAACAACGGTTGGAGCCTCGGGACTCACAGCGGACATATTTATTGTGTTGGTATTGACCGGACTCGATAACGGAAGGCCTTCCTCCCTGAAACGGAATTCGCCGCCAACAAGATAGACAGGGTATGCGTCGTCCACAGCAAGTATCATGCCATCTCTGAGCAAGTCCCGAATTCGAGCAAGCATTTCAATATTTGGCATACTGCGTTCTATGCCAGGATCTGTTGTGCGCGGCTTGAGTCCCGCCTCGTTGGTATAGATCTCACAAAGCGTGCTTTCCCGGAAGGGCTTGAAACCAACCGTATCTGCGTCTTCCTCTAATAAATAATCAACAGTTGGAAGGTTTGAAATAGAAAATGTAGCCACAAGTAGTGTTAGGGTAGAGCAGTAAATCGACCACATTTCTTTGATATGAACATTCAAAGGTGCGTTGCTTATCTGAGCAACGATAATAGGCGCTCTCATGACAAGCCAGGTGCTGTACTGGCGAAGAGCGGGAAGAATTCGGCGGGTGACAGCAGTGATACTCTCTGTATTATTTTGCTTGACTTCCCCAGTGACATCGGGAATATCATTTTCATCTCGACACCCACCCAGTTCTTGTTGCAGGAGCTGTAAAAGTATGAAGAGCATTTTGACATTAAGCCGAAGAAAGAAGTAATAAGATTGAAAATGCTGATCGATCGATACTTCTATATGATCTCACACGTTAATATATATAGCAGAGGGAGGGTCTTCCTGTCACCCACCTTTGACTCTTTCACCTGCGAAGTATTCGGCAGCAATGTTGATCAAGACGAACTTATCCAAAATATGCTCTAGAGACTGTTCCTTAAGGATCACAGTCATCTGACTGAGGACTTCGTTTTCAAGCTCATCGTGTCCAGAGAACTCGTCTCCTTTGTACAGCTTTGCATGAAGTCGAACAAACCATGATACTAGCGGGGCTACTGCTGCACCAAGCTTGTTATTCAATCCCGGTGCTACTGTTTTCTTACCTCCAGTTGTCCACTCGTTCGTGATCTTCTTGAACTCGATTGCGAGGTTTCCCTGTGCCATAGGATTAGGCTCGTTTACGGCTAGGGCACGATATAAATAGTAGACCGCGTGAAGGTGGTCTCCATCCGAGAGAGATATCACCGCCATTTGGTTGAAGGCATTCCCAGACTCCGGGTAAAGATCATTTGCGAGTCGATAGTGAGCTAGAGCAGTCTCCCAGCTACGGTCCTTGGTTTTCAAGGTATTGCGATATCGAGAGAGGTCACCCAACCGAAGCAAAGTGGAATGACAGGAAAGACGTATGCGATGCATCGTCTCATCAGAGACATTAACTCGATCATCCGCCGTAAGTGTGCTGAGTTGAAGTCTATGGGCAACCCTGCGTAGTTCTGCCATCCCGGCAAAGTGTGAGGCCAGGCGCTGGATGTAACCCTTATAGAAGTATTGACTGGTCTTAAGAAAGTCTGCATATCGTTTCTCCCACTTGCGCCTCTCGACCACGTGCTTCTTATGCTCCTCAGTCTTGTATCGCGCAATAATTTTGCGATAGCGATTGTTAATGGCACTGTGCGCATCCCATAGACTGGCCTCGACAGCCTTGGCAGTAGCATAATCGAAATCAAGAAAAATTGTCGTTTCCGAAGCGATGCGGAGCCTACGGACGGTATGTCAGCATATAAGGTAATACTCAAAGAGAATACAGCGTACTGGTGTATCAGGTGCTCGATGTCTTCGATAAGGGCATCCTTCTCCTTCAACTTGCTCATAAGCTCTCGCTGTACTCGTTGCGCGAACCTGAGAGGAAAGTCAGGAATATGAAAATGTGATACGCAGATCAGGGTGACCTTACTGCCATTGTTGCTCTACATTGGGTGCCATTATGTCTGCTGTGATAAGTCTTTTCTCGACCCCACGGTCCGACTTGGTTGTTAGATCTCCGAATCGAACTTCACAGATCGAGAGACACTGATGAGGAGATCCATTAGCTGCGGTGGAGGGAAAAGGTTATAGTCGAAGCTTTTAGCCGGCTTAGCACGAAGCTCATTAAGAAAATCGGAACTTCTAAGAATTCCGGGCCCAAGATGCAAAAGTGAATGCCAGTTCGAAATGATGATTCAAATGAAAAAAATAACGAGCAAGGTGCCGCCAGGCTGAATATAAGTTCAACGTCGAACCCTTGGCATACAGATAGGCGATACGCTATGGCCACCTCGTCACAAGGCTACCGCGGCGATCTATCTTACTAAATGCTCCCACAGTTTAATTTCAGCCTCGAGTGATTGAACACGACATTTTCAATTTCCACAGTTACATGCACTACCATACATATCAGCCCAAATGTTCTGAAGCTATTGTTATAACTGATATGCAGCGGATTACAGATGGTCAAACGCTCACGAGAAGACTCTGATGCTCCGTCTGCACTCACAACCCAGGAGTTGTCAACAACAACTGCCACCTCTCTGTCCCCCGGCATTGTATCAGATACAGAAGTCCATGGTCACAACTCCGTGAAGCTCGTCCACATCGATCCTAACAGCGGTGAAGCTCCAACCGCCATCGAAGTAATGCGATGCTCACTCCCACCGCATCGACAGCCACTCTCTTTTGCCTCATATGAGGAGTACGAAGTTCATTACAACAAAACGCATGTTAATCGATGCGTTGAATGCCGAAAGAACTTCCCAACTGCATATTTTTTAAATCTACATCAAGAGGAGAACCATGATCCACTGGTTGAAGCCCTTAAGAGCAGAGGAGAGCGGACTGTGAGTAGCAATTGCCTGGATTTCTTACTCCAGGGATAGTTCTGATCTAAATAACATCTCATAGTACTCCTGTTTCGTTGAAGGTTGCGACAGGAAATGCTCGACCTATCAAAAGCGCCGTCTACACTTAATTGACAAGCACATGTTCCCGAAAGATTATGATTTCTACGTCGTGAACAATGGAATCGACCGCCGAAGCTCTATGCTGATATCAGGCAGACACAGAAGACGGAGCTCCGCGACGCAACACAAGCTCGGTATTGGTGGTACGGTGAGAGGGCGGACTTCGACGCTCGAAAATATTACTAGAAGCAGCAAAGACGGCAGCAGATCTCTATATTCGAATGGCGAAGATGAGCAGTCTAACACGCAAAGTCTCGAAAACGAGACTACCACCGACACAGATGCTAACATGGATGAGCTGGCTGGGACTATGTCTGCATTGAAGTTTGTGCCTCCTAGCGTTAGGTTTGGGAGAGGGAGAGGTAGAGGCGGCTTCAGTAAGAGCTGACATGATATGACGAATAATGACCGAGGCTAAATTCAGAATCGAACGCACACCCCAGGCAAATATCCACAAAGCACGGTATTGCAACTGTCGTATCACGGCAACAGCTTTAGTTGGATTTCCTAAATTGTTACAGAGATAAAGCTGTTTCTTCTAAATCTCGATAATTGTGGTATTACAACAGCTTTGGTTGGATTTTCCCAAATTGGTACAGAGATAAAACTGCCTCTTCTAAATCTCCTGTCGAGGTTTCAGAAAATTATCCTGTTATTTCTTGGTGCTATCTTTAGTGTTCACAGGTGAGCGGGTTTAGTTTTGAAAGTAGCCCCAGACTAGAAAAAATATCCATAGACGTGTGTACTTCAATGTAATGCTAATGATTGCATGAATCAAACTAAAATGGCAGTGTTATGGTGGCTGCAATCAATGGTGGCAAGTACTAGTTTCGAAAATATCACCATAGCAGATGCTATGTCCAAATTTCATCGATCAAATGAATATGGCACCCCAGTCCATATGTTAGCAACCTGAGGCATGTAAATCACTCGTAAATTGGGTGCTTCTCTTAAAGAAAGTATCGGCCCCAGATATATGAGATTGTAGAGTTAAGCATCTCCATGCACACACAATTCTATTGACAACCACAGCCGCATTGCGTCTCATAAACCAGAAACCCGTTTCGCCCACACGTCAGTACCATCCTGGATCCATTAAACCTAGTACATCCACTAAGCGAATCCTCCATCCATGATATTGTATTTTCTCATGCCCAACGCCTATATTGTCAAGTTGAAGCTCTAGTAGCTTGACGGCGGGTAAGATAGTGTGTCAACCTTGTAATTTACAAGGTCTTGTCTGACGTAGCAGAGTCGACCTTTGCGCGGAGGTTGGCACCCGTAGAGCCTGAGAAGTAGCGGGAGAAGACTGGCTGCATGAAAGAACGGAAGACAATTTGCGCACCGCTAGGGAGCCACATTAGAATATGGTGAGCAAGGCACAAAAGAGCATGACATACCTGGTCTGGGGGAGAGAAAGCCAGAGAACGAAGATAAACTTGAAGGTGTAGTAAAATGGGAACCAGTATACGGCACTGATGAGGCTCTCAAAGACGCTAAATCGCTTAGTTAGGGTTGAAGAGAAGCTGGCTGTCGGTCTACTTACGTCAAGAACGAGAATACAACCCAGTACTGCGAAAAAAAATTAGAAGGAGTTGCAGGGTGAGGTAGAGCAGGGTGAGGTAGAGCCAGGACATACTGTCAACCATTGAGTGTCATCAACCTTGCTGGTACTAAAGAGCGCCTCGAGGGAGTAGTATCCGGGAATGATGAAGCCAGCAAGGTTGGTAAGGAGCTGTCCTCCGAAGTTGAAAAAGATGAAGAAGAAATATACAGCTGCAAGACCAAGAATCAAGTACACCTTTGGCACAGAGGTCTGTTTCTCGAAGTTGTTTAGGACAGGATACTTGGAAAGCTGTGAAGGAACAATTAGCCTAGGCGTCAAGGATGCAAGCTTTATGTGCCAAGGCAATTCGATATTCCACTGTGCAATTATGGATGGTGTTTATGACAGATTTCATAGACTTACTTCCTTATCAATCTGAGAGAGATGGTTCTGGGTTCGGTCCTGGAAAGACATCTTGGATTGGAGTTAACAGTCTCTAGGAGAGCCAAAGAGCCGAATAATAGGTGTCTCAGGAGCGATAGGCTTGCTTATGTATTGTAAAGGGTGATTTGGTTGATGGTAGGTGTAAATTCCTATTGTGGTGAATGGACAGCTTTGAAGGAACAACGGGTGACATTACCAGAATCTCTGTGCAGTGGCCTTGATGACGCTGAGCTAATAGGACAGAGCTCATTTCGAGTCTAGCGTCTTGTTTAATAAGCGAGTGTTTGTTGCCGCATTAACCCAAATAACTGCATTGCAGGTAAACAACAGCAAAGAATAGAGAGATCAGCTCGACGCCAACCTACCGACGCCTACGTTCACTCGTGTGGATTACTGATTAGCATTTGGGTAGTCCATATAATTACATTGGCAAAAGTGTACCAGGTATTCTGCGCGCAACGCTTGCTCACTTATCGCATATATAATCAAACAACAGTCGACAAAACAAAGGCTCCAATCTCCCTCGGATGATCTTGGATAGCAACAACACCTGTAGTACTCCGAAACAGATATCTCATTATCATTATGGGTGAGTTATTGGGGACTTTTTCAAAGGCATTCTCTTGGCGCGATCATATTATTGTTGAACTGCCGCGACAAATGCTAATCATCCACCAGACTTATCCCAGTCACAGACCGAAACGATACCGGCAAAGACTCGGTCACGCTCAAATACTGCTGTATCATCAATGGGAAGAAAGCGGCCGCAGTCAAGAGCATCAACTACTAGCATCCACAGCACGGCAACTCAATCTGTTTTTGATCAGCAACTCGGAGGTCAGTCTGCCGAGTACCAAAAACAATGGTATGAACATCAACGACAGCAGCAGAGGTTTGGAGGTATGGACCACCAAATGACCCCTGAGGATATGGTTTTACACTCGGCATCACAGCTACAGGATCTACGCGAATATGGTATTGATCCCGCGCTCGGCGCCGCTGTGAATCATACCCTGGGATATTCGCAGGACGGACATTATAAACCTGAGATTGGAAGACGATCTCTACCAGCTGACGGCTATGGAACGAGCTTCTTGGACGATGATAGTCCAGTGTTAGAAGGCCGCAGTGATGAGCAAGATGACGTTGATTCAGTCGCGGGAATGAATGGAGCTCCTAAGAAAGCCTCCAAGTCAAGTGCTGCCAATGAAATGGAAATGAGACAATTATTTCATACAAACAAACATCGTAGCTTACCAGAAGTTGCGAGCGAGTTGCATGGCAATGAAAGGGGCCCTCAGTCCGAAAGAACACGCCAAGTGTTTGCTATGCTTTGGTAAGTTTTATAACTCTACTAAGAATTGGCAAGAAACTAACAAGGGTGTTAAATAGGATCAACCAAGTATGTGATAAAGGAAAAGGTTCTGTGCCAAGGGGGCGAGTTTACGCAAACTATGTTTCTAGGTGTGCAACAGAGCGCGTGACAGTTCTGAACCCAGCATCTTTTGGCAAGTTAGTGCGCGTGCTCTTCCCTGGTCTAAAGACCCGGCGATTAGGTGTTCGTGGCGAGTCAAAATACCACTATGTCAACTTTAGCCTCAAGGAAGACCAACCTGATCTGATCGAAGACCAGAACAAGAAGTATCAACCGATGAAGCTTCTTGACGAACCTACGCGGGTTGCCAATAACTCTCAGTGAGTCCGCTCAAATATTCCACATGAATAATAACAATTTGCTAATATAACTCAAGCTTGCAAACGTATCTCCCAGCAGACCGAGCTGCATTCCCTTCTCCTGGCTTTTCTCATGCTCCGGAGCCGCCAACAAAACGTAATCCTGATATGCTACAGTCGCGCAGTCTTTACAATCAACCAGTCCTCCACAGTATACATCAGCTGGACTCAACTACCAGCAAAATGCCCCAGAAACTCCGCTTTGCTCCTCCCAACGAGAACTCAATGCATGAGTACGAACCCATCTCCCTGCCGAAAATCGAGTCATATGTGCCATTAGGAACTGATCCAGACTCTGCAACCGCATTGACTGCACTATATCGGTCACACTGCACTTCGCTCGTTGATGCTATCCGCTTCGTGAAACAGAAGACGTTCTTCCATCTTTTCACATCATTTCACGGGACACTCACAATGCCGGTTCAAAAGCTTTTCGCGAATCCTAGCATTGCACCATGGATCGAAGAGTGTGATTTTGTGATGTACCAGAAGATGATAGGCTTGTTAGGACACCTAACTCTCGAAGTAGTTCCGCAGCCTATTTTGGACACTCTACATGCAATCTCGGAGCGACTCGTCCCTCATATCCAGAGCTCTTTTCAGAGCCAGCCAGTTCATGTCGTGCAGGCAAAGGTGGCTCCAGCAACACTCTTTGCCGGTTTGCTTGATCGCATGTGCAGAGTCAACCTTACCGCTCATGCCGCAGCGAACATGCTATCTCATCCTCCAAATCGGGACCAGATGTATGAGGATTGGATAACTATGGTTCGTCTACGGAAGGTCGCAGAATGCATACCTACAAAAGCTATGGATGATGTTGTGATGCTGCTCTTATCAGAACTGCGTGAGCTCCTTGATCCGGTCTCGGTTCGCTGGGAAGTAGAGAGCCTTACACCTTATGGTGAAATTGCTGCTCGAAGTGGTCGGCAGCAACAATCCAATATGCATGTTGATGCATCTACAGAGAATGTCCTTGATCGTTGGGTCAACTTTCTCGTATCCATTCCCAGTAGATTTCCGTATGCTAGTCCTGCGGAGATCATCTGGTGTGTTGAAAGGATAGGAACTGCAGTAATGAGAGATTTAACAATACGGTCGGGTCAAAGCTTTGGATCCTGGTGGGTGACAAAGTGTTGGATAGATGAAATGATTTCATTCATGGCCGAAAAGGGCGGTTTCATGGAATATAAGACATCACGCCTACAGCGAGATGCAGCCACCGGCCAGTCTCAGAGAAACGGTGTTGCAGGCCAACCTCCAGCCCAGTACAATAACGGACCAGATGACTTTGGTCACATCACACATAATGACAGTGCTAGTAATCATAGTATCTCAATTCCAGGTCCAATGGATTCAACAAGCCAAGCAGCTATGAACGCTGCTGCTGGTCACGATGACAGTGGTATTGGTATGCGCACGCCTGACGATGAATTCTCGATGAGCAAGTTTGGCTTCACCGATGCTCAGATGAGCACACCTAACATGGACGGAGCAATGCATCTGATTACGACGGCGTAGTTTTTCAACTCACCTTCGGTAGTCTGACGCGTATATCGGATATTCGAATACGCCATCTGCGATTCTCAATGTTTGCATTTTGTGCTTCTTCTTCACTCTAGGGATAGGAAGGCTGAAGTCTTGGGACCTCATGACATTATGACATGGATGGCGATATGATGGGTTGTAGGCTGGTAAGGGAAGGCGTGTATATAATAAGTTTGGTGTGATCTAGGTTTGTGGTAATTGCGGTCTGGGAGGCTGGTAATTGTTGGTACACGTTATCGAACTGATGCGTTTGTTTTGATTATGCTATTGGTCTTTAGGTTTCTGGGAAGGGGGCTGTTAGTCTTGCCTGTGTTTGTAGGCAATGAAGTCATCATGTGCTTTTAAATGGCTCGTAATATCTGGTATAATGATACTTCAATGTCAAAAAATATACCCATTAACTTCTTAAGTGTGACAACCGCCCAGTCTTGAATTATTCAAGATTAATTACAATTAACAAATTTGAGACTGGAAACCTACATGAGTTGTTTCTAAGTTCTAACGTAACATTTCCTCGCTTTTCTCTTTTGCTACTTTTCAAATGCCTATACAATATTATAAATTAAAAAGAAATTTACTTAGGGGTTGGATTCAAAATAGAGTATATCATTGACTTGATAGGGCTTCTATGAAACATTAAATTTGATTATTGAACTATTAAGGTTGATCCTTTTTATCACTGATGTTGTATAATTAAGGAGGATGAGGCAGTGGGGCGGGCCATCCTATGCGATCATCCCCTGCGTCTATCTAAGATATTTATAAGGTAAGGTAGTGTAGAAGCCTTAGCGCATGATGACAACGCTTGGCACTCGTGTGAAACTTAAGGACGGCGTCCAAGGCTATCGAGGAGTACAAATTATATATTAAAACGACCGTCGTTCTTCCAACACTCGTGCCATCCACCGAGCCATCGGCTTGCGACGCCATTGATTGATTTCTTGCCCACAAGGAAGGTCTGTCGACATCCAACGAAAGACATTGCTCTGCCCAGACGGCAGAGGGCCAGTCCACGGCCTGATGCGTGCAACATCCTCTGAGCACAATGCCATTCCCAAAGCTCACTCTCCTGCAATCACGCCTAGTGGCGTCTCTTGTTGCTTCTATTCTGGTGCTGATACTGTACCTTGCTCTCTGTTCACCTCACTTTGCATATGCCTCTGATGTCGACTCGATAAACCCAGAAGATCACAACCATGAAAGACTACTCAATTATTACATACTGGACGATGAGTTTACCGATACCGAACAGGAGGAGTTAGGATATGACCCCGACTTTATTGGAGCTGATAGAAGTATTATCGGCAGGGCGCAGGCTGGCACAACTGCCTTGGCGAACAACGTACCAGCCCTGATCAACGTCCCACAGGGCTCTACAGTTTATTATGTCTTCGAGAACGCTACGTTATGGGGCGCACTGTCTGAAGCAACTGAAGGATTACCATCAGCTGTACGATTTCGTAGAAGAAGCGATGAAGCTACCGGTCGCATCGGCGATTTCGAAGATGAAGATGCGGAAGAACCCTCCATTTACGAAAGGCAGCTTGGAACGAGAACATTATATATCACAATGAACACTTGTCTTCAACCATACAATCCGAATGATACAACAGGGTCGTTAGGCCCCCCTTCGCAGTTGGATCTCTATGTCTCCCAGTCCGAGAACAATACAGAACCTGGACCCGACAAAGCTTCGAGCGACCAGACCAAGCAAACCGCGGAATATGGCTTTGCGAACGTTACAGTACAAGCATCTGGAGATGTCTACATTGGCATATCTGCGCCAAACACAACAGGATATACAGGCGTCTACAACATTCAAATTGCCGCATCCATCGATGCTCAATATCACTCTTATAATGGCTCAGACCCAAATCTTGTGTTCGTTGATAGTGATACTAGTTCTGCCTTGTTGACAACGAAGAACCTGACCCTCGATACAAATGGCACCGTCTTCAGTGAATGGATGAGCCTTGCGCCTCCATTCGTCATCTTCGCAACTAATCGGAACCACACAGTTATTTCTGGTGTGCAGAACTCGTATTGTGGCCTCGAGAAATATTCGCAAATTGCCGGAACACAAGGCGGTGTTCGCACAGACACGGTTCAGACTAGCATGACAAACAGAACACTAGGGCCATACGCAAAACAACAGTTCTACTTTCAGGGGTTGAATGGAAGCTCGTCATATTACGGTATGTTAGCAATGACTGGTAATTCTACCGATGCTGGGTCAGGGGTTGTGGGTGGCGGTGGCCATGTGTGGCAGACGATGAAATTTTCAACACAATCTGGTACGTCTTACTGCTCACTGACGACTGTATCCCACTGACATTAATTAGACGGCAATTGTATTGTGGTATTTAATCTTACCTTTTGCAATACAGTGGCATACGCTGTTCCAGGAAATCTTGATACTTTTCAGAATGTCACAAACTTGGCAACATTTTACGACAATGCTGCTGAGGAGCAGTACTCGAATTTCAACAAGGCCCTGGCACAGGTTCCTTGCGAGATTTCAGCGTCAGGACAGTATTCGTTGGCTCGAACGTGTTCAAATTGCTCTGAAGCATACAAAAACTGGCTCTGCTCGGTTACCATTCCTCGATGCATGGACTACTCCTCACAGATAAGCTGGTTGCAAGAGCGCAATGTTGTTCAGGAGTATCCGAACAAGACCAAGCTCCCAGATTCCATTATCAGCGCAGCCCAGGACCTTCTCTATCTTAACTCGTCACGGAACCCGAACATAGACCTATACGTTCGGCCTGGCCCTTACAAGGAAATCCTACCATGCGAGGACTTATGTTATGACTTGGTGCAGAGCTGTCCGGCCTCACTGGGCTTCGGCTGTCCTCAGCCTGGAATGACGGGATTCAATTATAGCTACGGAGTCAGACCTGATGGTTCTGCCGAGCAGGAGGGCCAGATCACCTGCAACTATCCAGGCGCCGCTTATGACCTGAGTGTTGGTGCCATCCAGGCAATACCTTATGCATGGTCTATAGCGATTGCTGCGGTTCTATGTGGCATTTTGAATTTGAGATTTGATTAGAGATTTGATTAGAGATTTGATTATACAAAGGAGTCAATGGTCGGTTACATGGACCAGGAAGGCATGGATGGCGTCAACGAACTCTGGCCATTGGCCAATCAGTGATGAGCTGGGTATTTCGAGTACGTGAGGTAGCGCAGTTAGAGTACATGAAGACTTCTTCATGATGGCTCCTGCGCCGATTCATTATCCGCGAGCGGTAGAAATCTTAGCCCCCTGTGCCCGAGAGTGTCTGGGGTTGCTAGTTGAGGATTAATTGATCGCTGGATGAAACAAAAATTTGGGTGGAAGAGCTAGGCCAAGTAGCTTTCTCGTCGCCGCGGGCATCGCCGACATGAAATGACACGTGCTCGATTTTCTAATTGGTTGCAATGATAATGGCCTTAAGAGGCAACCATATATATACATATCCTGGCGATACGAAACGTCTTCTTGCAGTCTGCTGCATATGTTATGTAAATGCTGTATAATATCTCCTTGCATCTCTTGTGTACGGAAGCACGTGCTATGTACATGTACGTGCATACCCGGGTATATATGATTTGCTCGAGTGCCGGCAGTGGGCGGGCCTCCTGGGCTATCGGCTAGTACAGCACAGTAGGAAAGCAAGGGCACAGCCTGCCAGTTAAGCTGCCTTGCCTCTACTGTACAGAAGTGCATGATACCGTAGCGCGGGGTGCCCTGGCGGGTGTCAAACCCCGAGGGTTTCAAGCACCCGGAAACGCAGGAAACGCAGGAAACGGAGAGACCCGATGCTGGACGTCGGCGGCTGGTCAGAGCCAGCACTGGTGCGCTGTGAAGTGCAGTGGGAAGGACAGGATGTAGACAGAATGTAGACAGGACAGCCCGAGTTGGAGGCCGAGAACGGTTAAGCTTTCCGGCTAGTGTTAGGACATGCCTTGCGCACAAGCGCATACCTAAGGCAGAGTCAGGTGCCTCTATAAAATGCCGATAATAGGTTGCCAAGGTAAACCCACGTGCCTGAGGGTGCCTGAAAGTGCCTGACCAGCTTCTGTAGCTGCCTTGCCGTCATGACGAGTCGGACGTCGCGCGCTAGACGGGTTAAACCTGGCATGCCAGGCTGCCAGGCTGCCAGGGTCCGGCTACTGTACAGTACTGTACTGTAGATACCTCGGCCAGCCGTGCGTGCGTGCGTGCGAAGCAAGGACCATGTGCTGTAACAAGAAAGAAAAAAAAAAGACCGGGCAGTTCTAGCGCCGCCAGTCGCCCTCGCAGGTGTGCTGTTCAATGCGCACATCTCTGACGGACTAACGGCCATGATCCATGGCCGACTGACGATCCCGGACGACGCTGATGCTAATATAATAATAGATGCGGGCGCGTCTTATCAGGTCGCGTAGAGGAAGCCAACAGCCGATGCTGGATGCTGGACGCGGAATCCTGAATCCCGAATCTGCAGAATGGAAAAGATACCGAGTTCGGTGGAGTCTCCGTCCTCGCAGTACGACAGTATATACAGTACAGTACTGTGCTCTACGTATCACGGGGGGTCCTGTACCTAATCTTGATCAGTCACGTCTCGGCGAGGAGAATGTGCGCGCTGATCCATGATGTCAAAGGCGCTCGCTCGCTCAGCTCTGCCAGGGCTACCTTCCTGTTACAAATTGCACGCGCCTGGGCCGCTGAATGGACAATCCGCATTGTTCGAATTCCTGCCATGTCGTGGACGACGCGCAGACGGCGCAGGCCGGCGCCGAGTCGAGATACACAGAAGCGTGTGAATGGAGCGTCGCCGGAGTTGCACCAAGGAAGCTGATGTAATATTAAGCGCCCTCGATCTTCTTGTTTCCCGAGTCTCGATTCCCGATCCTCGAGAGTCGGGAGTCGATGAAGCCATGAAGTCGATGAAGCCGCAGGTCGAAACGAAGAGGAACTGAAGCAGACAGCAGACTGAACGATGGGCCATGCAGGCCCATGCGTGCGTCATGCGTTAGGCGACGCGTCGGTGTAAACAAAAAAGACGCGTCGACGGGCGAGCGAGGGACTCACCCTCTCTGGCTTGGTCGAGGCAGGAATCCCCTCGAGTCCTCTTTCTTCTTCCCCCCCCATCCTGCGCATTTTTCTTTTCTTTTCTTTTTTCCCTTTTTTCGCTTTTCCTTTTTGGCGCCGGTGCTGACTTCGCCCACGGCCACAGCCACGCCTGTCCGTAGGCGTGGCCCGCCTCCCGCACTTGCCGTATAGTCAGCTGTCAGCGCATTTCCCATCATTCATGCCGGGGCGGTGCTCGAGTATGGAAAGGTAAAAACCTGGCGACAAGTCCATTTCGCAGATGGGTTTCCAGCCAACGGAATTGGCGCAACGGAGCATATCTGAGGGAAGCCAGGCCTTAGGAGCCCACTAATTGGAGAATCGGGCCAAGTGCTCGGCGCTTGGGCGGCCAGGACGGGGGGGGGGAGAGAGAGAGTAGCCTGGCACGGCTGGTGCTCTGCCGTACGAGCCAGCAATCAATGGGCTACAATGGCGTACAATCACGATTGTCTTGCATATGGGCCGGGCAGGCTTCAGCGAGGGATCGAGGGTCTGGGCTATAGGTTATAGGTTATAGGTTATAGGCTACAGGTTATCGGCTACAGGCTACAGGTTATAGGTTACAGGCTACAGGTTATAGGTTATAGGCTACAGGCTACAGGCTACAGGCTACAGGCTACAGGCTACAGGCTACAGGCTACAGGCTACAGGCTACAGGCTACAGGCTGTAGGGCGGGAATCGGATATGTGGGCTGTACTGTGGGCTGTACTGTATGCTATGCTTGGACGCTGCGGAGTCGGAAGGACGGACGCCAGCGTTCCTCGGATCCAGGCTGTGCACGCCAATCCTCGCATGCGGCACGGTATATACTTGTACAGGATAGATGCACAGTATACAGGCAGTATGTTCTGTATATTCTGTGTGTTCTGTGTGTTCTGTGTGTTCTGTATATTCTGTATGTTCTGTATATTCTGTAGTTCTGTATGTTCTTCTGTATATGTTGCAGCGGGTCACGTCCAGGCACCAGCGTAGTGTCGGGTCGGGTAGGCCTTTGACGCCTTGGCCGGGTCAGGCACGCGGCCTAGACGGCGTGGTGCGGGACGTGACGGCGCTTGTGCCAACGCGTGGAGGGAAGGCAAGGGACGGACGGACGGACGCCATTGCCGTGTCGTGCCGTGTCGTGTCGTGTCGTGTCGTCCCGTGTCGTGCGGTCCCGTGCCAGCGAGGGCGCGTGTACAGAGTCCAGAGTCAAGAGTCAAGAGTCCAGAGTCAAGAGTCCAGAGTCGAGTCTAAGTAAGTAAGGGTACAGTCAGTACAGTACCTGAGGGACTGAACAGCCCCCGTCCCTGCCTGGACCGGCTTGTATGGGTACTCTACTGTACTCTACTCTACTGTACTCTACTCTACTGTACTCTACACTACACTACACTACAGCAACAGTCCCGCACCTGGGCTGGCTGGCACAGATACGGCAGGTCCAGCGCACATGTGCTACCGCGAAAGCTTTGACTCGTAGCCTCCCAACGGACCGCCAGGGGACTTTGCAAGGGACCAGCTCGCCCGCCCGCCCGCTGCCTCGCCTCGCTGCGTACAGTACCGCCTGGAGGGAGCAGCGACGCTGCCGCTGGGCTGCCGCTGGGCTGGGCTGGGCTGGGCTGGGCTGGCCTGCTGCTGATAAGTTATAACTGACACTGAAACCGACTCTGCAGAGGCTACCATATCATTACGTGCCTCGTCGTGCCTGCCTGCCGTGCTCGTCGACCTTCACACGCACTCTATCTACACTCCCGTCATCCGTCATCCACACACACATACATACATACTCTACGCGCCTGCCCTCCGCCTCTCTACCTCCCTAGCCGCGGCCAGTCGTCTTCTTCCCAGTGCCCACCTGCCACACCGTGCACACCGATAACCTATGACCTATGGCCTATAACCTATGACCTATAACCTATGGCCTATAACCCATAACCCATAACCTACCTGTAGACGAGGCCATCCGAGCAGTACTCTGCCTACACCACAACCCACCCTGCCTTGCTTCGTGCAAGTCACGGATTACAAACTACAGCGCTCAAGACTCGGCAATATAGCAGGAGAGAGGAGTGGTAGTGGTAGTGGTAGTGGTAGTGTAGTGGCCAGTCTGGAGACTTCCCAGCAGGAAGAGGCACACGGCACAGGCACAGGCACAGGCACAGGCACGGGTACAAGTAGCAGCACCAGCCCACTTCCAAGTGCCAGTACCGTCCAAGCATGCCTGAGTATCCGTATCCCGGAGTATCAGTATCTATATACCTGAGTATCTATATTTCTGAGTAGCATCTATATACCTGAGCATCTATATACCTGAGCATCTATATACCTGACTGTCCCGTCCCCGTCCCCGTCCCAGCTGCCCACCCTTCCCTCACCTCGCCCGCGCCCGCCTTGCTCGGCCGAGTTAGGCTGCATCTCTCTTCTGACGCTCCAGCTCCACCCACTGCATCCACCCGCCCACTCCCATCGCTGCATCGCTGCCCTGCCTGCCACTTGTCAGGCTCCGCAGGCTCCTCAGGCTCCGCCCTCCCCTTCCAGCTCCCGTTTTTCTGCGCCGGCATTTGTGCAGCATCTGCCTTGCCTCTCTCTCCCTGCACCATCCCCGCTCTGCACGTATCGCCCTCACCTCACCACCTCACCTCACCGTCACTTCCCAGCTTCGCAGATGCTTACTCGGAACCTCACTCTTCGCCAACCTTCCTGCCGCTGCCGCTGCACCGCGTGCACCCGCTCGACGTCTCCCGCGTCGTCCACCATCGCCGTCGACATCGACACCGACATCTCGCCGTCGCCGTCCTCGTCCACTCGGCCTTTTGCCTGCCTCTCCACTGTCTTCGCTGCGACGGAGCCACGGAGCTTCATTGGCGCTCCTCCTTGCTTCCTCGACCCGTCTAAGCGCGGAATCCATCTGACGTGAGTAATCTCGGGCTACAATCCGCTCACTTCCCCCACCAGCACACGCTCAGACTCGGAGTTCTGTTGAGACGAGCCAGTCTGCTCGCCGATACTTCTCTCGCTGCTCTATATTGAAGGCTTTTCTGGCTATCGACCCCGAACGCTGATCATCAATGGTACAGACCTCACTCAGCCTTCCTTCTTACGCGTGACTCCTCGACGTCGCCATCAATCATCCTCCGGAGCCGCGTTGTCGGCTCTCATGATGTCGTCGACGCGTTATCGACAGCAGCAACCGTTGCAAATCTATCAAGACCCGGGCTCGTATGACCATGCCCCAATGCCGTCCATGAACGACAGCACCGTATCCTCATCACCGCTCCTCTCGGTGAAGAATGCCTCATCGAGGAGGAGCATTGTCTTCAACCCACCACCAGCCGCACCAAACAAGTTCTCGCCGCATAAATCGGCTCAGCAGACCTCCAGTTCGCCGTTGAGGGCACCCTTCAGCAACAAGTTGAATATGATAACCATGCCACCACCTGGGGGACAGGACTATCAGACAGACTCACTGGAGAAGAAGCAGCCGACTATGTCCAAATTCAAGACTGGCCCGCAGAAGGCTCTCTTCACCACCTTTTCCACCATTCACCCGGCGGGAAAGGAGAACTATCAACCGCATGTGGCCTATTCAGCTTCTTCATCCTACAATGATGGCCTGTCGGCTGCCAACTACTCTCTCGAAGGGATCTACGACCAAAAACCTCATGGAAAGCGCGTACTCATGGAGGCCCCACCTATCCAAGAAGCGCGACCGTTCAAGAAGGCGCGGATGGAGACGGAGCCTGTTCCTGCGCCCGAAGCATTTCCAGTACTCCATGATGATGGTAGCAAGCCGGGACATAGCTACGCGATGTTGATTGGAATGGCAATCCTAAGAGCCCCCAATCGCCGACTTACACTTGCACAGATCTACAAATGGATCTCTGATACGTATTCATACTATAACGCGTCGGAGCCGGGCTGGCAAAACAGCATTCGCCATAACCTGAGTCTGAACAAGGCTTTCGTGAAGCAGGAAAGACCCAAGGATGACCCAGGAAAGGGCAACTATTGGGCTGTCGAGCCAGGCATGGAGCACCAATTCTTCAAGGACAAGCAAACAAAGAAATCCTCTGGTATCGGCGATAACGTGCCTGTTCTCTCTGCCACAGTCGCCCCGACTGCGAGACAGGAAACTCGGCAGTCCTCTTACAAGGCCCAGACGCCAGCTCCTCAAGAGCTCCCTCCTTCTTCCGCGTACATGCCAAGCGAACCAGCACCTCAAACCGCTCCCGAGCCTTCTTCAGACGCCACCATTCCAGCCTCTGATGCCTTTGCACCAGAGGAGGAAGCAGAGGAAGAAGGCTCCTACATGATGCCACCGCCCTCTCAGCCAATCCTCTCATCTCCTCCACCCAACATGATGAACTCCTCACCTCCCGTCGCTCGCCGTGTACAAAGAAGGGATGATACCCCTCCGCCAGTGCCTCGATTTCCAACGTCGTCGAGGACGCGCTCTCACAGACGTAATTTTGCTTCCATGGATGACTCGGGCTATTTCTCTTCTATCAACTCATCTGCCCTACGTGGGCTGAAGTCCGATCACCAACTTACTTCGGAAGCTGATAGGCCGAGGATCAAGCGTGGACGTGCAGAAGAGGAAATCGCTCGTCTTAGAGGGTCGTCATATGACAGCCCAACCAAGGCGCGTACGCTCATGGCACAAGCAAGTTCTTTTCCGCCTCCATCATCCTCGCCTATCCGACGCGGTTTAAAGTATGATTCCTCTCAGATGCTCCCACCACTTACACCTGCCGTTAAGCTCAAGGTACCCGAAAGACCACCGCCATCTGTATCTCCAAACACAAACTTACGGATGCACCGTGATCGAGTCCGTCAATTGGTTGGCTCGCCTGAACGTGGCATAACCTGCTTGGATGAGAACTTGCCTTGGAGTCCAGCATTCCAGCTTGATGATGGGCTGTATATGTTCAACGAATTTGGTACAGAGTTCGACGTATTTGCAGACTGCGACTCAGATTTACCGGCAACTCCAGGAACAGGGTCACCCGAGAAACGTTCAGTTAGGAGACCTCGCATAGACCGTGCTCCCCATTCGACAAATGTGTTGAAGGAGGCCTCCTTAAACACCAACACTAGCAAGAGTACTAACTCAACGCCAATGTTAAAGTTCACACCATTACTGGCACCTTCCGCGTTTGAATCACCCTCAAAGATGCTTGGACTCGGCTCCCCCACCAAGTTCCAGTCACCAATAAAGTTCCAGTCCCCGGCATTGAGTATTAGCGCATTTGATCTTCCGCAAGAGGACTTCTACGGGGCCGAATTCCTTGCCGAGGATGTTACAGAATTCTCTGGTATCGACATTCTTCAAGGCTTCCAAAAGATTGGTGCTGGTGGCAGAGGCAGCCGTCAACCCAAGAGCGATAATACAAGGCCTGGTATGAGCCGGAGTTTCACATCTCGATTTTAGAGATTCATTATGGAGGATTAAGAGAGCATGGCGTTGTTGGTGATTTTCATATGCTTGCAGCTAGGCGTAAGGTTAATATGAAGGATGGAAGGAATTCTGGTGACGACTTTCACGAATGATGAAGAGGCATGCTAGGCTTGGCTTGTCTGCGAGGCGTATAGTGCAAGGTTGAAATGTTTAAGATACACAGGCTTGGAAGAGCCTGCTGGTTATACTGTTTGATGATAATATGTCTGGACATACTTCCTTTATTTTGGCCCTTTGATGCGTTTGATCTGGGTTCTGCAGCGCTAGGGTTTTTTAGTTACTTTGGTCTTGGTCTGGTCGATTCTATTTTCACCACGCTCGCTTTGACCTTGGGTCTATTTGATGGGATGAGGTTGTACTGCAACACTCCCAAGGCCTCTCTGCTTCTGCAGATTCGCCGTCGTTCTCCACCGCCTCCAAAGTAGTTATGATACCAGCAATACAATACTCGTGCCCACTCGTGTCTTTTTCTATTGCCTCTTGTAATGGATGTGATTTAATCTGGAAAACAGTTGTTCCTGGTAGGAGTACAGACAGCTATGGTAGAAATCACGCGTCCAGAGTTTCCGCCTCGAACCTTTGCAGTGGGACGGTTTATGGAAGGCCGTATCTACTGAAAGACCAAAGTGGCGACTCGTCAAACCCCCGACACGCTTATCATCAGAAACATGGATGACTTCCCAGGGTCCCAAGATTGCAGAAAGCAGATGTCAATTTTTTTTTTGAAATATGAGGATTGTACAAGTTCGAGCAGCTAGCTTTCCCCTACCTTTTTCATCTATGCCCGGACGCCATATCGTCGCGCAAGAGTCACCAATGCATGCCCGATCATCGCAGCTCCCAAGCCAACCCAAACGCCTCCATGGTATCATTTACGAAATCCCGATATGCCTCCTGCCTACCCACTCCACAGAGCGTCCGCGCGCGCGCGCGCGCCCGCGCCCGTGCTCGTCGGGGACGAACGCTCGCGGCCCGGGAGACGGCGTGCCGCAGCCGGCGCCGCAGAAGCCCTGGGCGCTCAGTCGCTCGACGCGCAGCCCCTGCAGCCGCAGCTCACGCACTCGATGTCCTGGTCCTCCTTCAGCTGGGCCTTGGGCACGCGGCAGATGCACGTCGAGTTGAAGTTCGTCTCCTTGGTCTGGATGCAGCGGAGGCAGCAGAGCTATAAAAAAAAACATATTGTCAGCAAAAGAGGTCCCGGCTCCCCAGTCCCGCACCGCGGCCGGCTGCACGACGTACCTTTGCGTACCCGTCCCTCTTCCACTTCGCGATCAGCATGGCGTCGGCGTAGCCGTTCTTCAGCAGCCAGTCGTAGAGCTCCTTGCTGATGGCCTCCTTCTCGTAGTACAGCTCGTACACGTACCGGCTGCGCTGGTGCGAGATCTGGAAGATCGGCCAGTGCACCTGGTGCCGCGGGATGTTGGTCGAGGGCGCCGCCTCGGCGTCCTTCATCTTGTTGGTGAAGATCAGGAGGTCGTCTTCGATGTCGCTGAAGCCCGCGGGCGGCGCCTTGCGTTTCGACGCGTGCCGGATGGGAGGCATCGTGGCGGAGGCGGACGTGCTGTGCCGGCGGGGGGTGGGAGGAGGTGGATTGAAGCACGGGGAGATGGGGGTTGTCCGAGGGCGTGGTTGGACTCGTTAGGTGTGGTTTATTATCTGCAGTGTCGTGGCGGGGTTGGAGAGCTCAGAATTATTCTCAGCCTTATGCAAAAGTTCGCCTCAGGCTGGAATGGCACAGCACGTGACCCGCGAGGCTCACGACGAGATGCCTCGGTTGCGGCCCCGGCTGTCTGCTGCTGATCTTACCCCACAATCATAAGCTACGGGGTTGCTTGTACACAAATGAGCCCCATGAGCCTCGTTCTGAAGATGTAGATGCTCTTAAGGACAATTAAACTTTATTTATAATTAGACTATAGATCCAGAGAAGATGTCTGACGCCGTGGCTGTCGAGTATAAGGGCAGGATTGCTATCATAACTCTCCGAAATACGAAGAAGCTCAATGCGTTGAATGGAGACCAGTATTACGAGCTTGCAAGGCTTATGAGGGAAGTCGCTAAGCATGATGAAGTATTTGTTACCGTTTTGACTGGTCAGGGTACCTTTTTCTCAGCGTATGTCTTAGCATGATACTTTGTTCATTCAGATATCCCGAGCGTTACTGATACGATGCCGTCTCTTTAGAGGTGCCGATGTCACAATCACTAGAGACCAGCCAGAAGGTGTAGACTTACACCATCATTGGCTCCAGAAGTTCGTTGCGAATAACCTGAATATCACCCAGGCCTTCTACAGCCACCCCAAGATCTTAGTCACCGCCCTCAATGGCCCAGCTATCGGCCTCTCCGCTGCACTCATTGCTTTCTCTGACTTCATCTACTGCGTCCCACACACCTTTCTCCTAACTCCATTCTCGAGTCTTGGCCTCGTTGCAGAGGGCGGCGCATCGCGAGCATTTGTTCAGCGGCTCGGCATAAGCAAGGCCAACGAGGCACTGATAATGAGCAAGCGGATAACGTCTGAGGAACTGCTCGCAACGGGCTTCGTGAACAAGGTGTTTGACTGCAAGAAGGGCGAAGATGCGAAGTTCCACCAGTTGGTTCTTGATGAGATCGATGAGAGGCTAGGGCCGCATCTGATTGGAGATAGTTTGATCCAAATCAAGGCGTTGATCCGTAAGCCGGAGAGGGACGTGATGGATGCGCAAGGGGTAACTGAGGTATTTGCAGGGTTGGAGAGATTTGTCTCTGGGATACCACAAGAGGAGTTCAGAAAGATCGCCAGTGGGGAGAAGAGACATAAACTGTAGACAAGTGCCTTTGTCCGGATTTAACGCCTGGATGATATCAATCGTGGAATCCCAATTATGACCCTCCTCGCTGTTTTGACCCAAACGCCTAACCAGACCTGCTGAACCAGCCTATGGCTCCTCCTTCGAGGATTTCTCCATAGCTTCTCTTAAACGTTCCTCCTGCTTCTTCCAATGACTACCTTCCTCGTAATTCTTGCTGATCCCCAAGGCATTCCTGAATCTATCACTCTCTTTGATCTTCGCTTCCGCCAACTCATGGACCTGATGCATCTTCAAACCCCTCTTGTCTTTCGTCGCGCCACCCTTCTCCAATTCGGCTAACAGCTTCTTTCGCAAAGCCTCGGTTTGCGCATCTATTTCTTCTTCGGCGACTCTATTTGTAGAATTAATTTCAAGTCTCCCTGTGCTGACGGAAGAACTTCACGTACTCTTCATCTTCCAGTCTATCTCTCAGTTCAAAGACCTTTAGTTCAACATCGCGCTTCCGATCATGGTCTAGAATTTCCTTGTCTGGCTGTCTTTGGCGGTGCTTTGGAGAATCGATGTCGTATGGTTTGAAGGTCTCACGGGGCCTGAGATGAGCGAGATTCCGCTGGACATAACCTGACGTACCACTGCCACGGGGAGTTGTGAGACCGACGTTTGAAGACATCTTTGTTGAGAGTAAATTAATTCGGGCGGATGGAGGCGTTGGAGTCCCATTCGTGAACTTGAGAGTGACAAGGCTATAATCTAAGGCGGTGAAGTTTTAGTTGTAGAGTTCTGCCGCTGCGCCGCGCTAGCCTTGCCTCTCACGTCTGGCTGACTCAAATACAGATAAAAACATATTCCCCAATTCCTATTATCTTCTATCTCCAATCCTTGGACAATACATACAATCCACCAGATTGAAAGTTCTTCACAGCCCATAAAACATCCGGATTTCTATAGCATTGCAGGACCATGCCTGGACTCGATCCAGTGGCGGGGCAGAATGAGGAAACCGAGCCTTTAACAAGACTTCCTTTTCCTCCCATCACGAAATCCCACATATTAAACTGCTCATACGAGTCGTGGTTCCAAAAGTATGTCTTAATCTTCTGCGTGTACGCGAGAGAGAGAGACTGAAAGCTGACTTCAAATTCTAAGATACCGGTCAACGACCCTTCGATCACGCATCATTCCTCTCACCCCCGCCTTCCTTGAATATCTCCGCGAAGACGGGCTTTGGCTGCCAGATGACACACCATATGAAGAGACAGAGTGGTCCACACAGAACGAAAATAAGCCGGAAGATCCAGAGTGGGAGAGTGATGCGAAACCAAATGACGCCTCTCGCTTTCAGGATGTCCACACGAAGATTCAAGACACTATAAAAGAGCTCGGTGGCTCAGTGGTACCTAAGCTGAACTGGTCAGCGCCCAAGGATGCACTACATATGGCTTTGAGCAAGAACTGTATGGAGTGCAAGTCTGCAAACGACATCTACCTGCTCCTCAAATCCAGCATATTTGTTACCCATGATCTCGAACACGCCTTTGACGATTGTGTCGACACCCCAGGAACCTCTCTGACCACTGAAGATATCCAATATACCCTCGTCCTCCGACCATTCTTCAAGATAAACACCGCCTTTGAGTTCCGCTGTTTTGTCAGAGACAGAACTATCATTGGTATCTGCCAAAGAGACCTCAAATTCTCGGACTATCCGTCGGATCTCCTAGATCAAGTGCATCAACATATCCAAGACTTCTTCACCGCGAAGTTGAGAGACACCTTCCCAGATGCAAACTTCACCTTCGACGTGTACCTGCCCGAACCCCACGACCGCGTCCGGCTCATCGACATAAACCCATGGGCGCCACGGACCGACCCCCTGCTATTCTCCTGGCTCGAGCTTCTCACTCTGCAGCTCCCCGCGCCATTACTGGGCATCCCAGACTCCTCGTCCAACCCCGCTCTCCCAGCGACAAGCAGCGACGAGGATACAGAAGACGACACCGTCGAGGAGATGCCGTTCAGGGCAGAATTCAGGGTCGTGAGGAAGGACGATCCCGAGGCCTACAACTTCGGCACGGCGCCGTACAGCGCCCATAAGCTGCCCAAGGACGTCGTCGATGCGAGTGTAGAGGGCGGCGGGGCTATGCGGGAATTAATGGGCCAGTGGGAGAGGATGATGCGAGGCGAGGTGCTGGACGATGATGATGATGATGAGGAAGATGAGGACGATGAAGAAGATAGACGGACTACCGTAGCATCGTAGTATGAACCAAACGGGCTTGTAATATGGAATGAAACTCACATTGGCGCCTTGGTGGCTCCTCCTATCTCCTATATGCTTTTATTTCCAGCCTGTGGTAGTTCTATAGTTGCCCCATTTCTCCAGATATCGCTACTACAGTGCAACCGCACTTTTAACTTCATATCGACTGCCACCGGCGTAGGCAAGATCATTGAGCTAGGCAATCACTTGGCTAGATAATCACTAAGAGAATCACAATATAGTAGAGATATTAGAACTGTGTTTGTATTTGAAGCTGGCTGGTAGGGTTGAATTGAATTAGATATTTGTACAGTTATTCTCACACGCTCACACCTCCGACACAGCCCATCTGAGAACCGTTTTACACAAAAACGCGTGGCGACGAGCCAATGTGTAAAAGCAGCATCTCGTCCGGATCTGCCTCCCCACGAGCCCACTGCCACTTCTGACCGTCTCGATATCAACCTCGACGAAAATACAACATCAGCCAGCCAGGCTCCAAGAAAGGTATCAATTATGTGCGTAGTCTCCATGCTAAGCCAAAGCTCGGTTTGTAGAAACACATAAAAAGCAGTGCAAGTCCACCTCGACCAACATTAAAGGAAATCGAGCTGTCGAAAACCGAATTATTGACACAAAGCTTTTAAGTTGCCCCTGGACCTTGATCCATCACGCAGAGCGTCCCGCAAGCCAAAGGAAATCTCTCTCGCAATATTGAAAAGCAACCTGTCTTCCCGCGCACCAGCAACCAAAAATGCCATGCGCAGGAAAAAACGACGATAACACAAATTAAAGGGCAAGATCTTCCCGAGTGGGACCGAATGCGGGACTGATGTTCTATAAGTCGATCTGAGGTATCATGACTGAGAAAGCAACTTTTAAGACACGTTTGGAATGAAGACCGCCGCAAATGCATGGAGAATGGCCTGCTGGTCTATGCACAGAGATTAAAAAGCAAGGCACTTTTATGAACGTGGATGCTCAAGCGCCACCGTCCTTCTTGTCAGCTGGTGTTGGTGTAACCTCGGCCTTTGACAATGCTGGAGATGCCTTGACTGAAGGAGGAGATGCTGGGTGCTCATGTTCCCCCGAGTCATTCAACTCTTGGAGGGCAGCGAATGCGTTTACGTGAGTAGTTGGCTCCTTCTCCTTCTGTGGTGGTGTGCCTGTCCGCGAAGATGCTCCAGAGTCCTCACCTGTTCGAGACAATGAGCCACCGGGTCCCATCTTCCGACCACTGTTGCTGCGTGATGAGAACATCGAGGTGGGCGCAAATGACATTGGCGCGCCGCCTTGTCGGCTGGAAGACTTGCTGCCTAGACGACGAAGGTCATCAGTTGCGACAGTATTCTTTGTGTAATCAATAGGGGGCTGGTTGCCATATCCGCCGGAAAAGTTTCTCGAATCACCGCGACCCATTTGCATGCGTCCACCGCCACCACCGCGCTGGTTGCCACGTTGGTTCTCAGCAGCTTTGTGTGCTGCTGCAGCCTCAGCCTATCAAAGTGTTAGTACTACGGCAATTAAGACGGTGTGGATGAGATCTTACCTCTACTCTGACTTCTTCAAGAGTCTTAGGTCCCTTGTTGTCCTCTTTCGAATGCCAGCGCTTCTTACGCAAATCAATAATATCCATAAGCATGAAACACAGACGACTTGGTAAGTCTGGAGTATCTATCATAGCTTGAATACGAGAGAAGTAGACATCCATCATTGGGCGACCCTTCTCGGTGCTGTCGAGGTTGCCGCCGATGGTCTTGAGCAACTTGGTGAGTGACTCAATCTCAGCCTCGTCAGGAATTCCAGTGTAGTCGACGAGCTTCTTCACACACTCGTGCATGATACGCTCTGTAAGCATACCGAGCTTATAAAGCTCTCCAATAAACTGGACAAGACCAAGACCACGTCGCTTAGCAGCCGCGGCAACGTAGTATTCTTCTGAGAGCATAGTAGCTTCCTCGTTCTTCTCCTCGCCACGCTCGCCTTCTGGCTTGTTGCCCAAGTCCATCTTCCAGCCACGCTCGAACTCCTCTTGACATCTGTTGAGCAAATACTTCCGGAAAAGATTGCCCCCCGAGACGACATTTCCGTTCTTGTCGAGAATGCTTTCATCCTTGATGTCGGCACTCATAGTCTCCAGCATACGCTTGCAGAATTTAGCGTACATAGAAGCCCAGTGAGCCTCGTCGGTAGCTTTCTCGAAGGTAAGCTGAATGACTTGTCGCAGTGTGCGACCGTCAGCCTCATCCTTGGACTGTCCTGCAATGGCAAGGATTTGATCGGCGATCTTGTCAAACTTCTCGGGTGTCATCTTGTTGAGAGCTGCCTTGACCTTGCGCTGTACCATGTCTGGCTCCATGTGTCCAACGGCACCGGAAGCACCCGGGGCAGGTCCAGCAGCACCGGTGGCAGAGGACTGAGCCACGATACTACGAGGCTTCCAGCCAGAAGCAGTAACCTGGATAGGCTTTAGATCCATACCAGCTGTGAGAGGCATCGTCTTGGCAGCCTGAGCTTCATGTTTGCTATCTTTGTAATCGTTGCGCTTGCTGCCTGTACGCTGTGAACGGCCTGATTGCTGGTTGCGTGGTGATTGTGGCATATTGCCCATGTTTGAGCTGGAAGGAACTCTGGTCATAGGGTTGCTTCCAGGGAAGGCACCTCCAGGACGATTGAATGATGCCATTGGGTTAGAGCTGGGTCGAGTAAGACTGCCCGAAGACATAGCGAAACGCTGTTCTGAAGTTGTTCCAGGTGGCAGCGGCTTCGCTCCACCAACTGCGCCGAAAGAGCCCATGGCGAAAGCTCCAGGAGGGTTTCGGTTGGAGCTCTGTCTGGGTCCCATACTACCTGCGGTTCTCGATGAGCCAGTGCGTGCGGAGCCTCCATCACCATCACCAATGAGTGCCTTAATCTGAGACTCGAATTCCATACTTGGTTTCTCGGTGAAAACTTTTTGAAATTGAAGCAAGAACTCTTTGTCATACTTGAAGCTCTTGCCTTTAGACGTGACGGCAGAGTTAAGTGCAGGGTTTGGTGAGCTGATGTTGGGTGGATAGAGCGAGGAGTTGATGACTGTGAGGAAACGAGCTGACTTGAGTGACTGGAGGGCTGCGCTTGGTTGCGGTGGTTCGATCGGCTTGGTGTTCAGAGGAGCAAGGTTAAGGGCGGGAGGCTTGCCACGTTTCTCGCCTGCTGGAACCTTTGGTGGTGGGCCCATAGAATCATCCGAGGCAGGGGTAGATGTTCCACTGTCACCGCCCAAGGTGAGATTTGAAAGCTTCGAAGCCAGCGTGCTTGGAGTTGTGGGAGCAACTTTCTTCGAATCCTCGGAGACAACTTCCTTGCTCTCAACCTTGGCTTCAACTGCGGGAGTTTCTACAGCTTTCGCCGCTTCAACCGGAGCTTCAGGCTTCACGGGTGCAGCCTCTTCTCCTGCGGCCTTCTTTTCAGCTTCAAGGCGCTTCTTCTCACGTTCATCTTCCAGACGCTCCATCTCACGCTCTTGCTCACGAAGCTTGCGGTCATTCTCTTCAGCAGCTAGCTTGTTCTTCTCGGCATTCGCCTTGTCGGCGACCACCTTCTCAGCAGCGCGCTTAGCAAGCAGTTCAGCTTCTTCCTTCTCACGACGTGCCTCGGCCTCCTCCATCTCCTTAATCTGCCTCTCAAACTCATCCTCCTCATCTTGCTTCGCCTTGGCTGCCGCAGCCTCCTCGGCAGCCTTAGCATCTTCTGCAGCCTTGGCATCATCCTTTGCCTTAGCATCCTCCTTCAGCTTTGCCTGAGCCGCGGCGGCAGCCTCATCATCCTTTGTCTTGTCATCCGCAGCCTTGACGTCAGCCTCGGCAGCCTTCCTCATCTGTTCCTTGAACTCGAGTCTGATCTGCTCTTGGCTTTTGACTGCAGCGCTATCGGTGCGCACATGCTGTTGTGGAGTATTTGATTTTGGTGGGGGCGTAGGCGTAGATGCGATGGCAGCTGGGGTCTCCGAGCGGTTGCTTGGGGCCGGCGAGGCTGGCGGTTTGGTGTGAGGAAGCTGAACTACGTCTCCATCTGCATTCTTGATCACGATGGCGGCGCTCTTCCTCGGTCTTTGAAACGCCGGGGAAGATGTGGTGGCGGGCTTAGGCTGCGGGGTATGAGAATGGATTGTTGACGGTGCCATTGACGGAGTCTGTGGCTGACCCAAGCTTGAATTTGGACGCTCAGAGATCTGCGAAGAGGTCCGAGACATGGCCTGTGGCTGTGGCTGATTGTTATACTGGCCGGCAATGTAGGGTTGCTGGTAACCAGGCTGTGGAGACTGTGGTTGGCCTGGGATTCCTTGCATATATTGCATCTGAGGGTACATGCCGTAAGGATTGGGCATGGGTATGCCAGTCATGCGATCGTAGCCTTGAGGTGGGTAGCCGCCGTAGTTCTGTGCACTTGTTAGAAGACGTTCAAAGTTGCCACTTGCAGGCGAGAGATCTAATTTAGCAGAGATAATAGGAGTAGGATGAAGTTCAGGCAAAGGGGGGAAGATAGTCTGGCCAGAAGAAGGGCCCTGCTGAGGGCGCTCTGCAATCTTCTGCCTAGCATTTGGGAGGGCCGGGTCAAAGTGCTCTCTTGATGGCTCTCTGACCGGCTCTCTTGCTCGCCACGGCTGCTGAATATACTTATTGAACGGTTGCTGGCCAGTCTTGAGATGCTTTGACTTCTTGCCTGACTTGAGAGAACTAGAAGAATTGGTTGTAGAAGAAGGGTGATTTACTACTTGTTGACCGCCCATGTAATGCTGCTGGTAGCCTCCATACTGCTGAGGTGATTGCATCGGCATCGCCTGGCCCATGTTTGGAGTGCCTGGTATCGAGTTCGCCAAGGCCGGGCTGCGGGCTTGCTGATGCGGCGAGTTTGGGTACTGTCCCATAGGTCTTCCCTGACCTGGGAATTGCGGCGGCATGCCACCACGTCCCTGAGAAGGAGCGCCTCGAAACTGGGGGTTTCCTGGGGAGAATCCACCCATTTGCTGAGCCTGATATGAGCTGTTGTATCCCCCACGACCTCTTCCTCCCTGAGGTTGGAACCCGCCTCGAGTGGGTGCTCCGATGCCATTCTCGCCAGATGGGCGCCGGTCGTGACCAGGCTGTGCACCGGGAACAAGAGGACCATGAGGAGCGGAAGGCTGTCGCATATGACGCTGTGACGTGGTTAGTAGAGCAGAGATAAGGCCTTCTTGATATGCAACTTACATCGCCATCGCCGGGGAGACTACCAAACGTCACGCCATTGCTCTGAAGGCCATTCGGAGGTCTTCCTCCACCACTAGCTGCTGGTTGTGGGATCGGAGAGGGTGACTGAGCAGGCGAAGTCACTCTCGGGTTGCTGGGGATCGCGATGGGTGCCGAAGTCGGTGACTTTGCGATCTGTGGCGTACTATGAGATGCAGCAGGAGAGTCCTGCAGCGATCCAAACTGGATACCTGCCTTCTGACCCGAAGGGCCTCCGTTCGATACGTAGCCACCGTTTGCGTTGATAGTAACCGAACCCTTTCGACTGTGATCTGCCGAGCTTCCGTTCAGCACACTGCTGCTGTGAGCAATGGCCGGGGTTGCAACTGCCGGAACAGCAGGAGGAATGGGAGCTCTGCCGTTCACCGGCGATATTGAGCTCGACTTTCCATGCTGCTGAGCCGGCGCGGCGTTTCCGACTGCCACGACTGGGGACCGGGTCGAAGAGCCCGTCGCAATCGGCGGCGACGAGACTGCCTTCTTGGTCGCCGAGGCGTAAGACTGAGCGGACTGCGACGCGTTGATGGTATTTGAGGCCGGGCTGGGGATTTGCGTGGCGGAGACGGAAGTCATTTGTCTGCGAGAAATTTCGTACGACGTTGGCTTGGGATGCGCGAAGATCTTTGCGAGAGCCGTGCTCAGTGCAGAACCGATCGAATGTCAAATCCGACGTGTGCTGGTCGAAGGGGAGGCCTCGAGGAGTGAGCGGAGAGGGGATTTCTCACGGCAAGGTCACGAAGCTAATCGGACGTCTGGTGGGAAAAAAAGTGAAGAACAGGACCGGCAGGCCTGCGATTCAAAGGAGAGTGGGAACTCGCAGCAATCGTGTGAACGGCGCTGGCGAATCTCAAGACTAGGTATGTAACGAAATCCGAAGCTCTATACGCGATCTCTCTATTCGATGATGAACAGAGGCCGCAGTTGAGGTGTTGTTGTGTTGGTGTCAAAAAGACTTGGGTTGACAGAATGAGGGAGCGAGTTTTTTGAGGGAGACCGAATCGCTTGCCAATCCTTGGCGGCAAACGCATGACCCGCCTTTTATTTAGGTGCTATTTACGAGTGAATTTTGTGTGCTGGGCGCAGGGCGCAGGGCGTGCGCGCAGTGAAGTGGCCGTCAACCAGGAGCCACGCAGAAGGCCTACAGGAGGCCTACAGGAGACCGGCAGGGCGGCAGGGCGGCAGGGCGACAGCAGGCCTACAGCAGGAACCCAAGATACCGATCCTACGTCTGGGACTCAGGGTGCTGAGGTCCTACGCAGACCTCCCAAGGCCAAGTCAACGGGTTTCCCTGGGGGGGGCAAACGCACACGCAGCAGTTATATCACTCCTACGTACACCGGGCACATCACACACGTATATGAGGAGCACGTAACCACCAGCTGCACACCAACTCGTAGCAATACTTGCCAGCCTGCACTTTTCGTGTCTGCTGAGCGTGTATGTACTTCCGTACAATACAGTGCGTACATACACGCACACCACACGCCCACAGTGCCGTTTAAATGCCCTGCCCCTTCAGGAGCAAGCAACTGCATCTACTCCGTTGGTCGTACGCCCCAACATCTGCTCGCCCAGGCCCCATACTCTGCGTAATGCTGAGTGTTGAATAATAGCCTCCTTCACCAAGGGCACGGCAGGAAGTGCACTCGCTGTAGGGAACGGTCACTAAAACAATCATGACAAAAGATCCCCAGCACCCAGCAATGGCCAAAGAATATCCAGATCCAGGTGCGCCGTGAGCTTGGAGTGCAGCGCGGAGTCGGAGTTGCTGGTACGAATCCAGCCTGCTGCTCGCAAACCCACCAGGGGGACGAGGGAAGTCTCTTCTCTAGTCGCACGTCGTCCCGACCCCTTCAAACACGCGACTCCTGTCTGGACATCTTCCAATCTGGGAAATTGATCCCAGCATAGCGCGGCCGAGGCCAGTGCCAGTCAGCCCTGCTGGCTGCAGCTGCCAGATCAATTGCTCGGATTAGATGAAGACCCCCGTATGATTCCGGCTGCAGCTCGTCGCGAAAAAGAACGGCTCTGGCAATTTTTTAATGTTTTTTTTTTATAGCGGAGAAAAGATAGTGTCGCGGTCCTAGGAGGTATTCCGGACAAACGGGGGGAGAGTAGGCCCATTGGGCTGCCTCGCACCAGCCACGGCTCGACCCAGCTCGGCGCAGCTCAGGCCACGCAGCGAGCAAGTCGTTCGTTTTGGCCGCAGGCCCGGAGAGCAGAGGCAGAATCAATCATCCTCTGCATCAATCGTAATCAGGCCGGACCTACATATGTACAGTACATCTAGTACAGGTTATATATATAGTACATACAGGACAGCACATATAGTGCAGTGCATCTACTATGGTACATACAGTATAGCATGCACCCCGTACTCGGGCGAGGGACTGTCGACTGACTCGACTGACCGGGTTGACCCGATGCCGATGGACTCCATTCCAGCAGCTCTGGGCCGATCGAGGTCTGCGAGCCAGTGTACTGTAGCTAGCAGTGTACTGTAGCAGTGTACTGTAGCAGTGTACGTACTGTAGCAGTGTACTGTAGCAGTGTACTGTAGCAGTTTACTGTAGCAGCGTATGTATAATGTACTGTAGCGTAGCAGCCAGCGTATGCACTGCAGCAGTGCACTACAGCAGTGCACTACAGCAGTGTACTGTAGCAGTGTAGCCGCAGCGTAGTGGCAGCGTAGTGGCAGCGTAGTGGCAGCGTGCTAGCAGTGTGGCAAGTGTGGCAAGTGTGGCATTCGACTCATCGTCTCTTTGCCGCACAGGCTGGCTGTCCAGCCTGTGGATCGTGACGGAGCGTGGAGGGCAGGTTAGGTGCGGTGGCTCAAGCGAGGCTACGCGACACATCGTCGCATACCTGAGGAGTTGAGGGAATCGAGGAATCAGGGATTTAAGGTCGGCTGCCTAATAAGGTGCGGTGCGGTGCCTTGGGGTACAGAAGGGCGCGAGTTAGCTGGGGACATTGGGGACATTAGTGATGGGACATTAGTGACATTAGTGACATTAGTGATATTAGTGATCACTGGAGGCACTGTCGACACTGTAGACACTGTCGACACTGTACAGGATTCAAGGTCGGGCATTGCAGGCCCATCGGCGATCGTGCTCGGGAGGTGCCGTACCTCTAAAAGCAGTTACTTCTTTCCTTCTTTCCTTCTTTCCTTCCTTCTTCCTTCCTTCTTCACCTTCTGCTCCGTCTTCTCTCTTCTCTCTTCCTCCTGTTCTTTTCTTCTTTTCTTCTGCTCTTCCCTTCCTTGCTTCCGGCCGAGCCTAGCCTGGCCCGACAGCCCACGGCGCCCGGCTACCAGAGAACAATGGAATGCTGCGCCGTCAGGCTGTTATCGATAAATGGCAGGAATGTACTGTGCGGTAGGGTAGGCCCGAAGGGGCTGTTTGCGCCCGCATGGCATACTACAGTCCGGTACAGACAGCCAGAGTCGCCACAGCTCCCATTCTTCTGAAGATCGACTGCGAGATAGGCAGATGGCCAGGCAGACAGGCACGGAAGCAATGTAAGATACTGACTGTACCTCTTGGGCCGCTCTCATTCGCCTGTACTATATGCTGTATACACGTACCACACTGCACTGTCCACCCCTCCTTCTCTCCCTGATACATGTGCCCTATATGCTATCCTGTCGCCTGTCTGTACCGTGTCTGTATGGTGGTATCTCGCTCCAGCTTTAGCCGTTCTACCGTTAACTCGTACTGGGCATGTACTGTACAAGACGCTCAGGTAAGGTATGCCACTACGGTACAGTAGCCTGCTGCTCCCCACAGGCTACGCAGCCAAGGGCGGTCGCGGGTCGTCAGTCCGTCCGTCAGCCAGCCAGCTCTGCTCTGTGCTGTATAGGACTGTACATTCCCTCGCCTCGTCTCCTCTCCTCTCCTGCATATCCCCTCGCTCCAGCGGCACAGTACGAACGAGGGATTATCGATCAGACAGGCAGACAGGCAGACAGGCAGACAGGCAGACAGGCAGACAGACAGACGGACGTTGAGCGATGCAATGCAGCATACACGTCTGACTCAGATAAGAGTCACCACAGCAAGACCGACTGCAGCACGATCCGGCTTACACCCCTCAACAGACCTCTCTCTCTCTCTCTCTCTGTATGTGTATGTGTATCCCCCCTCCCCCTCTCCCTCTCTGCGAGCAAGCCCTGCATGTATGCGGCGAAAAAGACGCAGTGCGACCGCTGCAATGCGATGATGCGAGCATGTCATGCATGCCGATGGATGTAACGGTAACTCTTCGCCATGGCCTGCACGAGCACGAGCACGAGCACCACGACATCCAGCGACGGAAGAGAGGAGCAGGCTGGGCCTGTATGCTCTCGCTCACCTGCTGCTTTCCTACAGTAGAGTACTTTACCCGATAACCCTTTCTCCTCCGTCTAGCTGCAAAGGGATCGTGCATGACGGAAGAACTCCTTTCATCCCTAATTTTCTTCTTCTCTATTGCCCGGCATCCAGTCTCACGTATAGGGAGACAAGCGAGGGGATCGAGTGAGTTGCTCGTATACAGTACCGGTAGGGGAGAGATGGATGTGGATATGGATGTAGATGGATGAATGAATGAATGAATGAATTATCCTCGGCTCTACGGAGAGAGTAGATGATCTATATCAATCAAGTGTACAGTATACCATACCAGCTGTATCGTATCGTATATACAGCAACCGTACATCTCAACCCTATACCAGCTGTATCGTCTCGTATGTACAGCAACCATACATCTCAACCCCAGACCACCTCTCCTCTCCCCCTTATCCGCCGCCCATCTCACTACCTCGCTGGCCACCCACGGTCCGCACGGCTGCTCCCATGTCGCCATCCCATCCACGCACGGGCACGGCTATGCGGACGCCCCACAGGCCGGTGACGGATGGTGCGTCGATCTGGCAATTACTAACAAAGGCAAGCAAACAGCCAGCCAGGCAGGCAAACAGGCAAACAGGCAGCACCCAACCCAACCCGCCCGGAAGACGTCACATCACGTTCCGCTCGCTCGCTACATAGGGTACCAGTACAGCACAGTTACAGTAATCGATTTAATACCGCAGCGCAGCGCAGCGCGCTAAAAGCCAGCCGCTGCACCGGCCGCCGCGTCGCCCATCTCTCTCTCTCTCTCTCTCTCTCTCTCTCTCGTGGTCATGCAGCGTCTGGAGCAGCGGCTGGCTGGCCGAACCAGACCGGACCGGACGGAGACGCGGACGGCTCCCGTACTCCAGCATGTGATTGTCACGTGTGGGACCGGGTCATGGATAGAAGGGGGGGGGAGTTATTGTAGCTGGCTGGCTGGCTGGCTGGCAGGGCGCCTTTTTTGTCTCCTCTCCTGTCTTTCGGTCTTTGTTTTTTATAGATGTGTGTGTGTATATGTATACGTTCATGTGTCTATATATCTATATATGTATATATGGCGCAGGCGCAGGACCTGTAGGCCGCCGAAGAAGCACGAGGGGGGGTGGGGAGGCGAGGGAGGCAGAAGCGGCAACACGTGCCGGGTTGATCGACTGGCTGGCTTTTTTATAGAAATATATAGAGAAAAATATAGAACAAAGAACAAGGAACAGACCTTATCTTGTCTCTTTTTTCTCCAATCGCAGCTCGCTCTCTCATGCATACAGTAGCTTCTCTATGTGCCGCTTGCTCCTCTCTGGATAGCTCTCCAGACTCGCTCTCGGCACCCTCTCTCAATGAGGCTTGTTGTGCCAGGCTTGACAGCCTGCCTGTATAAACCTGCCTAGCCTCTCTCCGTCCCCCCAGAGTCGGTATATGCCAGGACGGGACCGACGTGATGGCCCGTCCCTCCCCCGTGCTGCTCTCCTGCCCCCCCCCCCCCCCTCCCCTGTAGTCTACTCTGTATACAAATACAAGACGAGACGAGCCGAGCAGGCCTTCTCAGCCCACAAGACCAGGCCCCAGACGGGCAGTGGCGATAGGGCATTCTGCCTCGTCCTCTCTTGCGACCCGCCGAGGCTGCCTATCCGTGCTGGTTCCGAGATCTAGCCCCGATCGACCAATGCAGCCGGCTATACGCTAGACATGACATCAGGAATAAGGTTTCGAGAGAGAGAGAGAGAGGGAGAGATAGAGAGAGAGAAAGACCCCCGCTCTAGCACCAGCCCATGTAACGACACTCGAACGAGCCAGGGCACCTGCCCACGCAGCTACCGGAACGCCATGCTGCCCATCCCAAGACCAACAAGATCCTACCCTCCCCAGCGCTCCGATTCCTGTAGCCCTTGCAAGCCCTGTCCCTACAATCCCGCAAGCGCCAACGCCTCCTCTCCAAAAGTCACAGCCAGGCGCGCGCCGCCTTGATACATCGGAGCCATCCAGCCGGATCGCTCTCGCCAAGCGCTTCTTCGCTCCCCCTAAGTCACATCAAGTTGTTTTGATCAGTGAGAAGGACAGAAGAGGCATCGATGGCTCCGTCTGGTGCAGATTCTAAACAGTCCTCCTCATCAGTGACCAGAAAGAAAAGAAACATCTCTTTTCGCACCGCGGTGCTTTCGCTGATATTTCTGCCAACCTCAGTCCCGCTGCCCACGCATGCTCCCTGTGCTCCCCTACTGTCCTCTAGCCTTAACTTCCGAACCCGTCCTTCGAGGTGCGACGCCGGCGCCGTACCGATTCCACGGCCTCTTCCTCGTCCTTCTCCGGGCCGCAACCGCCAATCGCAGAGCCACGTAGAATCCCGCGATGGCTAGCATGAGGAGCACCGCCGCTGCGACGTCTCCAGCTGAGATGCCGAAGAGGTCTACTGTTGCTAGATCCAGCACGTTCGGGCCCTGTTCGATGATCTGGCAATATCCCCGCTCCTCCACGCTCGCTCCGCCCTTGGTCAAGACCAGATCCGAGCAAGGCCTCTGGCGGAATACGGCCGGGTAGTCTGTAATCTTTGGGTAGCTGCGCTTCGTTTGAGTAGCTCCCATCTTGGCCTGTCGCCTCTGTCGTTATCGTTGAGCTGCTCGGTTCCGGAATTGCTTGCGTATGGATAGTGTACAGAGAGCGATGTGATTTCGAAACTTGAGCGCGAGGGCAGAAGTCTAGAAGATGTCGAGAGTGTCCATAAATCGGCTGTCAGATCGGAGAATTATTTTGGGTCACACATAGTAGAAAAGACGCTTCTTCCGTGTTCAAATTCTCTACTAGGGATGTTGGGGGACATGATCCGTGTTGGGAGAGCAGGATTAGTGAAAAAGGCGGCCATGCCCTATGTAGCATGCCCTATCCTGAACGTTGGGTTAGACTAAAGGAGTCGCGCCCATTTGAGCTCAAATTATATGCTTCTCATCGATAACTGACTAGGATTTCTATACACTTACAAGCTGCTAGTGTCTCCCCATTTCATGGACGACAAATTTCGTTAGCAAGGCCATGTTAGGAAATGCTGCGATCATCGAATACCTAGGGTACCTATAATTGAGTCTTGCTCTTGCTCAATGTTACTTCTCAAGTATGATACATGGCAACTCCTGTCCGATCCAGGGATGCAGTACGGCTCAGACTCTTCCAAACGACCCAATTCCAACCCATGATGCGCACTGAGACGGGACATCAACCAAACCATCGTCCGAATGTCTCTACCGACATAATTCTCCTCCTATTAACATAATGAGATAAGTGCATGCATTCTTCCCTGTTGAGATACTGAGGTATCAACTTCTCTGCCGCGCTAGTTTGTGAATTTGAATGTTTGCAAGTCTGCTGTAGTACACTAAACGGGGTAAAGGTATTTCTGCCTGATGTGTGACGTAAATCGCCGTATATATGGTAGATTCTCTTGCTCATCCAATGGAATGTGATGAGCGACCTGCGCAAAAACCACTCAATGCCACTGGCTTTGCCCCATGAAGCCCTCCTCCAACGTACGATCTTCAAGATTTCGAATGAAGTCACGATTATTCCTTGCCCCTCCTTGCCCTCCTTGCGCCGCTCTGCTGCCGCGCCTCCGCGCACTGCCAGGATTTGCATCCGGGGCACCTTCGGGTGGTGGTGGGTAGTAGGCCGGGCTCGGTTGTAAACGAATAGGCTGCGTGGGGTCTAGATGACTGGCGACTCTTTGGATAGCTGGTGGAATACCGCCTTGTTGCTGCTCCATTGTGGTAGCCCTTTGCCGCCCTGACCGGACGGTAGCTTGGGCATAGAGGCTCTGTTGTTGCTGGGGGTTTGCATAAGGAGCTGGTGGCATTTGAGCAGGTGCTTGTTGCATCATACCGACTTGTCCGTAACCACCACTCTGCGAAGGGTATGGTGGTGGTGGTGCCCCCTGGTGGCTGGGGTTTGGAGAGTACATATTATTATTGTTGTACATTGGTGGCGCCTGAGCATGGACCGGCTGAGGATACTGGCCAACGGGCATGACACCGTGCGATGGTTGCGAAGCATAAGCTTGGGCATTGTGTGCTTGTGCAGCTTGGGCGGCTTGTGCGCGTTGCTTGCTTAAGGCTTCCGCCTGCTGCTGTTGTTGTGTACCAGGGGCCGGTGATCTATTTGCTGAGCTTGACTTTAGGTTCATCGGTGGCACAAAAGGTCCTGTGAACTTTTGCTGGGTGATGAATGGGTGAAGCTTTGCTTGCTGTGGCGACCACCGCTCTAGAGGATTGATGTTTAACAGGCCTCTGACGAAATCGATAAATGCAACCCTGTTGTTCATTTCTTGTGTACGTTAGCAAGGTAAATTGATAAGACATGTAAATAACGTACCTCGATCGACTTCGCTCTGCTTCATGTTCTTTCTAGGCATTGCGTAAGACCGTATGATCTCTGGCAATGTCGTTGCTTGGAAGTACTTCTTGCTCGGCTGCTCTTTGGTTCCGTGCTCTCGCGAATACTGTTCCATGCTTTTGAGGTGATAGGTCCTCCTGCCGTAGTCATCCACATCATGTCGCTTCTCGAAAAACTCTCCAGACTGCTTCCCCATTTCCAGCATCCAGTTTGGAGGATTACCAAGCATCTCTGTAATTCGAGAGACTTGATTATATTCCGAAGAACCTGGAAAGAGCGGCAGGCCAAGAAAGAGTTCCACGACAATGCAGCCCAAAGACCACATGTCAATAGCAGACGAGTATGGTAAGCCTAAAAGAACCTCCGGCGAACGATAGAATCGGGACTGAATATAAGTATATACCGTCTGGCGCTCATCACAAGCAGATCCGAAATCAATGATCTTGATGATAGGACTTTCAAGGTTCTTGAGCAGAATATTTTCTGGTTTAAGATCACAATGTATCAACCTTGCCTTATTCAACAAGCTAAGCCCGGTTAGTAGTTGCTGTGCAAACACCCGGACAAGTGTAGTGCTGAGTCCTCGGAACTGGTTCTGCTTGATAAGCTCGTACAAGTTAACGCTCAATAGCTCGAAGACTAGACATAGATGTTGTCGGTGAATGAATGTGTCTTTGAGTCGAAGGAGATGGTGGTCGTCATTTTTGTCGAGCTTGCTGTTGAGCTGCTACTTGTTAGATGGAGATACAACTATGATTAAGAACACAACTTACCAAGTCTAGGACAGATACCTCCATCATACTCTGGTTGAAGTATGCTGTACGGTTTTTCACAACCTTGACCGCGACAACTTCCTGAGTCTTTAAGTTTTGGCACTTTACCACCTGTCCGAAAGTTCCTTGCCCGAGTACATCTAGAATTAGATAGCGATTCCTATAAATATCATTAGAAAATGCTGCTGCCTTACGAATAGGGGGCGCACTTGTGTCCAGTCTCCTCAGAACCCAAGATATCATTGACATATAGAATATAGTCACTATCTTCGTTATCAAAGCCATCGTTTTTTGTCCCCTTGCTGGGCTTGGTAAGAACACGCCGCGGGTTTCGTGACGACTCGTATTTGAAGCTAGGATTGCATATGCGATAGGTGGAAGGGAGATGTGTTGTAAGAGCTTGTAAAGGCTATGCAGCTGTCAGCATGTGTAAGAAGAGCGGTTTGTATATACTTACACTGATGAAGCCGCCTTCGGGATTTGCTCTACGGAAAGCAGGTTGCGCATTGATCTTCGGCTGCAAATCAGATATCGATCTCACTTTCGAGAACTCAGGGACTGGCCCCCGGCCTGGGGGGCCTTGCGATATTTGAGGCGCTGGACGGCGTGGTGACTTAGGATCGTTACCGAAGAGAGCATTTAATTGCGCTGTAGCTGATGGTGGATAGCCTTCTTGATTCGCCGAAAACGGTGTTATGGGGGGTAACTGTTGCGCTGGGGGCCGATTTGAATAGTATGCATTAGGTGATGAATAGCTCCCAGGTCGCGTAGGTGACTGTCGGGAGGTATATGGGTTCAGACCTGCCTGCGGGCTTGCTGTATATGGCGTCGAAGGGGAAAGAGTCTCCATGGGAGAATATCGCTGAGCGGCAGTTGACTGCTCCTGTCCGTTAGGAAGCGTCCCACCTCGACTGCCACTGGAAAGGTGCTGCTGGTGGTGCGGCCTCATAGGGTATTTGACCCCGCTGTATGGATCTCCAGCATCCTGCATAGCTACGTCGCCGTTCCCGTCTCTCGTTTGGGGAGTCGCAGAAGGAGAAGCTCCTACAGACTGGCCATGGGAATTCGAGCTCAGACCGCCCTGGTATTGCTCGTATGTATAGCCGACGGGAGGTGGGACACTGCCGGTTCCATTGTATTCCCGCGCTTGGTGAGGATGGGCAGACCCGGTGTTGCTATTATATCTGCGGGGACCTGGAGGAGCATTATTCGTATACGGCTGCCATTGATCCATTGTAGCTAAGAGATGCTTGGGAGGCTGGCGCTGTCACTGACGTGGGGCTCGAGGGGTCGTAATGTCTGAGAAGACAAGCGCTGCGGCTCACACGCCGGACGCAGCGACCAATCTGGAGATAACGCGTGCGAAAGCCCCCGGAGACCTCGTTGTAAAGGCAGAGATAGCCTGTAAAAGTAGAGCACTGAGTATCAAGGATTCATGGTGTTGCTACGACAGCGTCACCCAGGTGTGAGGTAAGTCGTGTTGGTTAGGTACCGTCAGGCTTAGCGCGAAAGACGACGGCACAGGAAGGACTGGGAGGCGAGAGGCACAAACCCACAGCATACGCAATGCCAACGCGCCGGAATTCTTCAGGACCTGGGCTGTCTACTCTACAATCGCCCTGCGTTATATTTCTGCCTCTGGACGGTGTTCTGTTTACAGTTTGGGGACGGGCAGCGTGCTTTCATAGAGTATCTTGGCCGTAGAGGGATTTTCCGCTAGGAGCGCTGAAAACAGACAGTCTCGAAGCATGGAGGTGCCCAGCTGCCAAAGGCGCAGACAAACGCTTCTACTGCGCGCATGTATCTCGATCTCATTTGGCGGCCGACCGCCCTTTCACCAGAAGATCGCATCTGGCCACTACGAGGAAGACACATCGAGCGCCCTTCCGAGCCCTGAAGTCGAAAGCCATTTATATTCAGAAGTAGCTGAAATGCTTATTTCACCTGCATGTGACTAAGCTTACGGGGTACAGCTGCCATTCCAATGCTTCAGAGCCCCAGCGCAGGACGGCTGCACAGAGCGCCCACAAGAATCGGGCAAGTCTGTAAGCTGATTAATGATGCCCGCTTCCGCACGCTCTGGTGACTTCGTATGTAAAAGCTGCAGTATATGCTGCCACTTAGTCGAGTAGTCTGGCGACCCGCGAGCTCTAATAGAACATGCATGCGCTCAGCTAGGAACCTCGATCGTCTTAAGCCCCCTGGACCTAAATTCCAACAACCTGAATTAGCGAAGTCGCCAATGGGCAATTTTGCACCGTCAACTACTCTACTGAAGCTGCCCCAAGTCTCGTGATTCTCACTACCAGCGCTTCAAAGCCCATTTTGCTTTGAATAGACAGCCAATGGGCGGCGCATCTGATTGGACCAGCCACAGTCAGCGGAGGCTCCCTGGCCGCCTTAGTGCAGTGCTACCGCTGGGCTAGCATACGGATTGGATGCCTTACGAATCAGGACAGGCGAGGCTACTGAGGAAACTCGGGAATGACGTGAAGGAGGCCTGGAGGAAGAAAACATCTGCACTCCGTTCAAACCTAGAGCAGGCGAGAGCTCTTTTCGCTGCCATATACTCGGCACAGCGCCCTCACTACGGCCTGTCTTTCCTCTTCACCTCGCTCTTTCATCTCACACTATTCTACGAAACTAATCCCGCCACGAATCCAGCAAACCACAGATGAGTAGACTCCGCCACATACCATAGACAGCGTCCGCGATGTCTCCGCCAGCGGACAGCACGCTTCAGCTCCAGTCATCCGTAGCTCAGGAGCCGAGAGACGATCCCGCTGAGCTCCGCCGCGAAGCTATATATACTGCCGCTGAAGCTGCTGCGGTAGCTGCAGACGAGGCTGTGGAGGAGACGAGTGAAGTCAGCCATGTGGAAGCCATAGACGAGGCCAGCGTCCTCAAGGGATTGACCGAAGGTGTTCGCAACCAGCATGACATTGAACGAGACATCACATTTCAGGCAAATCTAGCATTGATTGAGCAGGAGGACGAGCGAGATCACAAGCGGATTGACAGGGCAAATGCCAACAAGGACAAACTTCTCTCGCAGAGGCGAACGCAGAAGCGTCGACTTGACACAGTAGCTCAAAACCCACTGCAGAGAAGACGTCTCCAATCCGAAATTGACAAAATCGATGTTGATGTGGCCGCACTTGAGAATGATATTATCGAGATACAAGCGCGGATTGATTCGAGGCATAAGCATGATGACGATGTCGATGGTCTGGAGGACGAACACACTGGAGGAAACAGGCGAATGCCCAATGAGAGCCAGAGAGATTTCCTCATTCGCACTGGCAAGATCACCCCGTTTTCTCGAATTCCGCACCGGGAGACCGAGGGGCACAGTGGAGATCTCACGGAGGTTCTCATGGATGCTGAAGAGGAGGCCGAAGGAGAGCGCGGAAGCGAGGAACCGGCGGAACTAAAATCACATCAGAATCTAAGGCTTCCTGGCTTCGCCGAGGTGGTAGAAAGTGGTACAAGTACATCAGCGGCTGGCGAGTTCTCTTTACGTCCTCGCAAGAGAAGACGGATTCAGGATACGAGCACAGAAATATCGCCTGATGTCTCAGATAGTGACCAATCTACCCCCTCCGCACAGCGTCGTACCGACTCGGAATCGCTCGACACATTTACGCCCGACATGACCGACTCTGACCTCTTTCCAGGTGCTACGCAGGAGCACGGTGACGAGAATGGTATTATTGATATCGATCGCCCTCAAAAGAGAGGCAATCGAAAGTCAAAACCCGAAATTGAAGACCTTACAGGTATCGACGATGGGAATGAACAAGTTTATCAATCACGGTTACAATCGTGGGTGGAAAGACGAAGCCGAGCTCGCCAAAACAAGCAGAGGGAACTAATCCAAGCTGGAAATGGCAGTGAGGTACAGAGAGACCCTGACGATTCAATAGAGCCAGATGACGAGGAGGAGTGGTTTAAGCCAAGCCCGGATGCGCTCGACCACCAATTTGAGAATGGCTTGAAGCTCCCTGGCGACATTTACCCAGCCTTGTTTGATTACCAAAAGACCGGTGTTCAATGGCTGGGGGAGCTATACGAACAGCAAGTCGGAGGTATCGTTGGTGACGAGATGGGTCTTGGGAAGACTATTCAGATCATATCATTCCTCGCAGGCCTACACTACAGCAAGAAGTTAACTAAACCTGTTATTGTTGTTGCACCTGCCACCGTGCTTAGACAGTGGGTCAACGAATTCCATCGATGGTGGCCACCTCTACGTGTCTCCATACTTCACACTTCTGGGAGTGGTATGCTCAATGTGCGCAACGAGGTACACTTGGAAGATGAAGAGGAGACTGGTTACAGTCGGAATCGGATAAATAAGAAACCCTCGAAAGCTCAGAAGTCAGCTAGACGTATCGTGGATCGAGTTGTTCAGCAGGGCCATGTTCTTGTCACGACCTATGCAGGACTGCAGACTTATGGTGATATCCTCATTCCTGTCAACTGGGGTTACTCTGTCCTCGACGAGGGCCACAAGATTCGCAACCCAAATACCGCTATCACAGTTTACTGCAAGGAGTTACAGACTCCGAATCGTGTGATCCTATCAGGTACACCTATGCAGAACAATCTAGTTGAACTTTGGTCGCTCTTCGATTTTGTTTATCCAATGCGCCTTGGCACACTAGTCAACTTTCGTAACCAATTCGAGATCCCAATCAAGATTGGAGGTTATGCGAATGCCACAAACTTGCAGGTCTTGACCGCGACAAAGTGTGCAGAAACTCTGAAGGAGGCTATCAGTCCATACCTTCTACAGCGAGTGAAGGCCGACGTTGCTGCTGATTTACCAAAGAAGAGCGAGCAAGTACTGTTCTGTAAATTGACTAAGCCGCAACGAGAAGCTTATGAGGTCTTTCTAAGCTCAGATGATATGACCTCGATCCTGAATCGCACCCGGCAGTCATTGTTTGGCATTGATATTTTAAGGAAGATTTGTAATCATCCTGATCTCCTGGATCCAAGGCTTAAGAACAAGCCTGGCTACAAATGGGGAAGTCCCAATAAGTCTGGCAAGATGCAAGTTGTTAAAGCTTTACTTGAGATCTGGAGAAAAGCCGGAGACAAAATACTTCTCTTTAGTCAAGGTGTTCAGATGCTAAATATCATCGAAGATTTTGTAAAGGGTCTTGATGGATTTAATTATCTTCGCATGGACGGTGGCACAAACATTAAGGACCGCCAGTCGATGGTCGATCGGTTCAACAATGATCCGGATATCCATGTCTTCTTATTAACGACTAAAGTCGGTGGCCTTGGAGTCAACCTGACGGGGGCAAATCGTGTGATCATATTTGACCCAGACTGGAATCCTTCTACCGATGTTCAAGCTCGTGAGAGAGCTTGGCGCCTTGGCCAAAAGAAAGAAGTCACCATTTACCGCTTGATGACAGCGGGTACGATCGAGGAAAAAATATATCATCGTCAAATATTTAAGCAGTTCTTAGCGGACAAGATCCTGAAGGACCCGAAGCAACGGCAAACTTTTCATATGAAAGATCTCTATGATCTCTTTACCCTCGGCTCTTCGGAGGACTCTACGACAGAGACCAGTCAGATGTTCCAGGGTACGGAAGTTGAATTTGATAAGCACCGCGAAAGCATCGTTCAGCCAGCTACAGCTTCGAATGGCACTGGTTGGGGAGGTAACGCAATTCCGCCGCTCAAGGTACCCAAAGATGAAATTTCTTGGGGTGGCGCATCATCGACCACTACTTCACAAGAAAAGCAACCAGAAGTTATTGAAGAGCATGAAGTCCGTAATATTACTGGCGTTGCGAGTCTCGAAGTTTTCCGTGGCGATCCTTCCGAGAACAAGTCTTCAACCGATGAATCTCGCATCATGGAAGGAATATTTGCCAGGTCCGGTGTTCACAGCGTTTTACAACATGACCAAATTATCAACGGCAAGCGTGTCATTACTGCTGATCGTGGTATGATTGAGCGAGAAGCGAAGAAAGTTGCTGCCGAAGCTGCCGCAGAATTAAGAAAAGCCGGTGAGGCAGCTCGGAATGTTCCAATCGGGACTGTCACCTGGACTGGCGAAGTTGGAGAATCTGGTAGACCTGTAAACGTTCGACGAGGAGGCGGGCCTAGCTCTTCTGGTATTCTATCCAGCTTGTCTGAGAGGCAGGGTCTGAATACAGGGTCGACCAGCGCCAGCAGTTCGAGGTCCGGCACGCCTCGACTAAATGGCGACAGGAGACCACGAGGCAAGGACTTCTTGAAACTCATTCGCGATTACATTCGAAGGCAAGGCGGCAGTGTGCCATCTCAAATGCTTGTTGTTCATTTTGGCAATATGTGTAGGACTTCGCAGGATTCTGCGGAGTTCAAAGCGATGCTGGATCAAGTTGCCACATTGAAGAGAGGTTCAGGGACAAGAATGCGAGGGAAATGGGAGTTAAAGGATGAGTATAAATGAATATGGGATGGAAAAGGACCGGCCGAGATGATGGCGATATCAATGGGAGGCAGGAACACTTGATATCAAATCAAAACGATATTTGCATTTACTTTAGCGTGGTTGGCGTTGGGATGATGGATGAAGACAACCTCACATTTACACCATGACGATGTTCTCATTATAATGACCGGGAGGTGCCGGATATCACAACAGTAAGGACCATCTTAGTCTACTCAGATATTATAAAAAATATCAGGCTTCAGGAGGCTTTAACCATTCTCACTTGACAGTAACACTCGTGATAAACCGATAATAATGTTCGTGTTACTCATTTGTTTTTGTGTTTTTGCGTTTCCTTACTATCCTCCGTCATCTAGCTTACCCTTGTCCTTAAAGTACCTAAAGCTTACGCTCGCGATTATACCTATGTAAGATAATCAAGCACTATGAATCCTCAACACTGTAACGTACTAATGTACAGTGAAATGGTCCTAATGTACTCTAGCGCCAGATTTGGTTTAGTCACGTGCATGTAGCAGAACACCACGACAGCAGGGGGTGGCTCTCAGTTAGAAGATCTCAGAACACAAGATGTTACGGATCAATTTCTACATTTCCGGGCACGGTTACGGCCACGCTACACGTTCTGCTCAGATAATTTCTGCGCTTCTCGAGGCTAACCCGTCAACACAAATTACGGTTATTACCACCGCTCCCAAGCATCTCTTTCCGCAGTCGGATAGGCTAAGCTTCTATATTCAAGAGGTTGACTCAGCAATTGTCCAGCCTCAGCCGTACACGATTGATGCCATCGCCAGTTTCAATGACCTCCATCGCTTCCTGGGCGATGCCGAGTCGGAAGAATGGCAGGCCAAAACAAGAGCATTGATCGAAGATACGGAGTGCAATTTGATCTTAGCTGACGCTCCATTTCCGATGGCATGGGCACATCATGCTAGCAAATTGCCTAGTATATTGATCTCAAACTTCAGCTTCGATGCCATCTTCAATCTGTTATTGACATATTTACCACCGATTGAGGCAAATGCACAAGTGAGCGTGCTCCAAGACTTGCAGAAGCTATATTCTACATATAATTACCTGATCCGACTACCTGGATTCATATCTTTCCCTTTCGTCGAGGCGTCCTGGAGTGAGAGCGACAAGAAGACCAGAATCATCGACGCGCCACTTGTCTTCCGCCCTCCAAAGTCCACTCGCCGGGCGGTCCTACAGACGTTAAACATCCCCGCATCGCTACAAGACTCAAAGATTCTCCTGGTCCAGTTCGGTGGCCAGATACTTAATTCCTCGTCCTCTAGGGTCCCAGAACTGCCTGAAGGTTGGATCTGCCTGTCATCTTCGAGGATCAGCGACCCCAGATTCTTCCAATTCCCATTGGACATCTACTCGCCTGACCTAGTATCAGTTTCCAGCGTAATCCTAGGCAAAATTGGTGAGTACCACAGAATCCCATGTTACAACGGCCCCTATTGACAGTCTACTAGGTTACGGCACTGTGTCGGAATGTGTAGGCATGAACAAGGCATTGGTGTACGTGCGTCGTCCAATGTTTGCAGAAGAGCCTGGCCTGTTGCAATATATGAATGCGCGTGGTACTTGCGTGGAGCTTTCTGTCCAAGACTACGAATCCGGCAATTGGGCTACCGCAATTGAGGATGCGACGAGATCTCATGAGAGCTCGAAATCCATCGAGGTCCAGGAGGGAAGCTCTGAGGTGGCCAAGATTATTGAAAAACTTGCACAGCAATGATACTCTAAGACTTTGTTGCCGGAAGGATCTCCTGAGCCACTCTGTTAAACATCCAAGAACGATTATACGAGAACGCCATGTACAGTAATTGGCTGCTAGAGACTAGAAACAAACCTCACGATGGAAGGCTTATCAGTGAGGGAAGTTAGTATAAGGAGTATTCGGTGCGGCTAAGACAGCGTCTCTTCTAATATCAGCTTGGTCTTTGGAGAGCATTTGAAACTTAAACTATAAGCTTGAATAATAGATTTCCTTACTCACAGGACCTGCTCTACAACCACGAAGGATTTCAAAAGTTCCAGAGTAAAAATGACCATAACCAGATATAAGGTCTTGTCCTTGGTAATGATAGGCTAGAACTCGGACCATTTCCGAAGCCAGCTGGGTCTCATCACCTCCCACGGGTCGCACCACCCCAGAAGTTGCTTGTTTATAATTATGAGTAATTACAATGTAATTGAAGATTTGATTCCTTATAAGATTTGAATGTGGTACGATGACCGATTATACAGGCCCCTCGACGACTTGACTCACTGGCAGTCCATGTGAACCTCGGTCAGCCAAGGTCGATAACGGCTAAAATGCGCTAGATCGAGGCGTTATGGAAGAGGGCTAGATAGGGTACTACGGGTATTTTATGCTTATAGCAACATGAACTGGACCTTGGAGGGAGGGTGATACCATCCCGTTCGCCATCATTTCGAAAATGATACAGTATTTCTCGAGTCTCTGAGCTCCTATGATAAAGACCGTCCGGGCATCTGAGAAATAAGTTGTGGCGTCGGTAATAGAGAACGAGCGGGCGACCACACGCTGCCAAAGTCTCCAAGTGCCGGCCGTTAAGGTTCTCGCAACAATTCGCCGGTAGATAAATGGTTGAATAAACTAAGGCACGCTGGGTTTCGTGCTGTTCTCTTACGCCGAGCCTACCTCGCCCACTTTACGACGGTACCATCGTACCATAAATGGGCGAGTATCAAGCTGGCTCGAGTGCGGACAGATGAGAAGAGGCCAGAAAAAGATTTGAATCCCAACAGCTGTATCTGCGAGTAGCGAGACAGCGCGGCCGAGGGGCGCCAATCGTCATTATACATAACACGGGTGGTGGGCCGTTGCTGGCGATAAGATACGTGGTGTACCGTGCAGAACGCACTTCCGTAGATATAGATACCTTCAATACTGTACTGCACTGTACTGTACTGCATGCACTGTTCTCACTCCGTAGGCGCCTCCGTACCTGGGCCGCCTCGGTGGTCACTGCGAATCCGATGTGCGCGTGGTGTGCGATGGGTGGTGTTGTGGTGGAGTGAGTGCTGATGAGTGCGTGCTATGGACTCGTACGTTTACCCTCTAGTACACGAGGAGTCCGATACATGGTAGGATCTAGCATTCACCCTATCCATGCACCACGGATATCGCGATTTGCGGTATATCTTAGTGGTATACCACTGTATAGGTACTGGCAAGGTACGTAGATAGCAGATATGGGCAAAACAGTACTGAATATGGCTCACAATATACTCCGTACGGTAAGCTGAGGCAAGGAAGGTAAATCCTGACATCTGGGTGCCCTCAAGCTACGGAGTTAAGCTAGGATATCTGGAATGAAACGGTGCTGCTCCCGTTATATAATATACTGTATGTCCTTAGGAATCTACGAAGACTATAGCACTGTACCTACCTGCCTACGTACTTGTAACCTGCCTTACCTAATCCACCCTACTTCGACTACCCACCCAAGACTAAGGTTATATTCCCCATTCCCCATTCCGCCTGACCTCTCTACCCTCTACATCCCCATCCAAAGAACCGCTCTTACAATCCGATACCCGGCATCTCACTCCATCTACTCTCCATAGTTTGTAGCCGCAGCTTCCGGACGCATGGACATAGAGATTCACGAAGCTTGCTCTGTCAGCACATCTCTAGACCGATATTGCGACCAAACGGGAACCTGCCTCTGCTGGAAGCCGACAGCAATAATACGATAGCACAACACACACGCGCCTTGCGAGGGCGAGTCGCTCGACACGATCTCCTTCATGCCCGAATCCAAGGACGATTCATCCTCCGGCACCACCCGATCCCCGTCCTTGGAGTCGATAACCTCAAAGGTGGCTCCCGACCCAGTATCAGCCATTGGCAGCCCGCTTGACCCGCCAGACAACTATCGGGAACTTGTGCGCCTGTTACAGTGTCCACAATGCTCGTTACCAATAAAAGAACCTGTGTCTCTCCCGTGTGGGAATTCTATCTGCCGCAACTGCATCCCAGAGCTCCATACGCGCCCTAATATATCATATCCGGCAACAGCGAGACGATTACAAGCCTTCACGTGCCCGTTTTCCGAATGTAGGCAGGAACATGCAGAGGGAGACTGCAATCTGGACGTTACTATGTCCAAGATTATGGGGGCTGTGAGAGCAGATATGGAGGCATATAAACCAGACGCCAGTATGGAGGCAAAGCTACTCAAGGGAAAGGATGAAGAGAGCACAACAAAGATTTTTAGGAGTACACTTCTCCGCGGAGGGAGATTGGCAGCAACGTATATTATGGCAAAATACGGGAAATTAGCATACGATTCAGAGGTGACATACCTGACGGGTACCGACGCCGCATATGATGACCGGCACCTGGATGTTTCGGTCCTCGAACATTTAAAAGAAGCCACAAGATCCGAAATTGAATGCCAGATCTGCTATGCCCTATATCTTGACCCCTTAACAACCACTTGTGGACACACTTTCTGCCGGAAATGCCTTCACGGAGTACTCTGCCACGCAAACTGTTGCCCAGTCTGTCGACGGATCTTAGCTGTCTCTCCATCTCTCATGCCAGAACAACATCCAGCTAACAAACGCCTCACTTCTCTAATATCCAGGATCTGCCCTGATGGCCTTGCCGCACGTGCCAAAGCTGCCAAGCAGGAAGACATTGATTCCGTGGGCGGCTGTGATACTCCACTCTTTGTCTGTACCGTCTCTTTTCCTGGGATATCGACCTTCTTCAATATCTTTGAACCTCGGTACTGCCTCATGGTCCAACGGGCCGTAGAATCTGGGGACCGCAAATTTGGAATGCTACTCCCCAATCAGCAGCGGATACCTCAAGGCGATTTTGGATCTGTGCCCTTCTATATTTACGGCACACTTCTATATATTGCTAATATACACTCGTTCCCAGATGGAAGCAGCATTATTGAGACAGTGGGTATATCCCGCTTCCGCGTAAAGAAGTATGGTACCATGGACGGGTATCTGGTCGGACAAATAGAGCGTATCGATGACATAAGTCTAGCAGAAGAAGAAGCCAAAGAAGCCTTCGAAACAGCTTTTACCTCTCATCCTCATGCTCTCAGCGCAGCCGAGAATTACGGCGACCCTCCAGGCGAGGAGACTACCAGACCACCTTTGCCCAGTCCAATGGAAATAGACAGCATGCCAACGCAAGACCTACTAAAAGTCGCCATAACCTTTATCCGGCGAGTGAAAGAGGCCAGGGTCCCGTCCTTCCGCGTTCGCCTGCCCGAGTTCTACGGTGAGTCTCCACCCGATGCCGCCCAGCTCCCGTGGTGGTTCGCAAGCGTATTACCGATCTCTGAAGCAGAAAAATACAAGCTTCTCACTACATTCAGCGTCAGAGGACGTCTAAAGATCTGCGTGCACTGGGTTGTGGGGATCGAGGCTCGCACATGGTGAGATTTGGCTCTCATCGAATAATCTTACAATCCTTGATATCTAACTCCTTCAGGCTGCGGAGATCGAGCTGTACGGTCCTCTGACTCGCCGTCAGTCTGGTCATCATGCTGTCTAGCGTGGCCACTATGCTCTACGGGAACTGGAAAGAGGCGTCGGTAGCCTGATTCCCAGACACGGAAATGATTGTTATAAGGTGTTCAATGGGAATGAATTATGAAATTGGGATCTTGAAAGGGGTCATCAGAACGAACCCACGGCGGCTGTCTGTTGCATAAGCGTTGCATGAGCGTTAGAGGAGAGCGGGCGATAGATTACCTTGGACATGCATGTTGTGTATTTTGTTGAAGAGAAGAGCATAGAAAGTCATCACTCATGGTAGGAAAGGAACCTACTTGTACTTGTACTGTATATACACAGTCGCCAAAGTCCCGTACACTCTGTTCTCGCGTATCTTCACTTCAGATGCCCAAAATACTCCCTGCGAGGCTCGCACTGCTTAAGCGTTTTCATGCCTATCGAAGGGGTTATCACGGCTCGCCCCTCGTTGGCTAGCAGAAGCACAATACACTGGTGTTGTGAGGGCTCGTATAGTGCGAGTAGTCGGAGCCATGTGTGTGGGCTATGCATTCATGATCCATATGAGAATGGAAATGCATACCATTTATAAATTTACAAGATCTTTCTTTGCCTGATATCCAAGGATGCACCTTGCAACGATTCCAACGAATAGATTTCCTATTAAAAAAAACTTCTTTTCCTCTTTTTTTCTTCTTTTGCGTAATGTTACATGTTGAGCAGGTGCAGGAGATGCTGATACTATCTACCTTCACTAAATATGATAAATAGGTAAACGCCAGTATAACATTTCACTGCTGTTTTATATACAAAGCCAAGAAGAGCTCGGCGGGTTTCTCTAGATGTTTCGATGCCATTCCAGGACCTGGACCTGAAGGACCATTAGGGGTTCGGCCGTAAGAGATGCATGACATTGCTCATCTGTATCCGCGAGGTCTGTCTCCACCCCTGCCCCTCTCTCTACTATCACCTCGTCCTCGTCCGCGATCACCTCTTCTACCAAGAATGTTGTCGCTGTAAAGTCCCCGGCTACCACCCTTAGAGGTATTGTCATCAGCATCTACGTCCATTTGGTCGTCAAATCCGTATGAACCATCTACAACATCGTCTCTGTCGTCCCGGTCATAATCACGTCCTCTGTCTCGGTCTCGAGGCTCATATCGATCTGACGCCGCATATCTTGCAGATAATCGAGAGTCGACGAGATCAGCACGGGGCCCAAGGGGGGCAGAAAAGGTAGGATCGGATTGTGTGGTCAGTACAGAAGGGAGAAGATTCGTGGGACCGGCCTTGATGTAGAGATGGAGGAGGCGACCGTCGGCCTGACGTGCGTTAGCTCTAATGCCTATAATAAGGACCATAGTAACCTACCGTCTGGTTATTGAACGTGTCTATCACATTATCTGCACCTTCTCTTGTCTCAAACACAATCTCCGCAATAACAGTTGGCCTTGCCGTGATGATACTGCATTTCAATATACTACCGCCAACAGGAGCCATCGCGCTCTCAATATCCGCAGCCGTTGTGCCCGGGGCAAAATTTTGCGCCCTGATGGCACATGGTCCTGCGATTCCGCGTATTGAAATGCCACTTGCGGGTTTGGAGTTACTGACAATGTTGAATTGGCTGTTTATAGCAGGCGACGAGGCTGAACGGTTAAGAGCGCTATAAAGGCGGGCCTCACGAGCTGTACCAATAGCCTTCCCTCTACCCTGTTGCCGTCCCCCGCGTGATCCAACATTATTGTTTGCGTCATGAAGATCGTGAGTCCATTCAGCGTCGACATTGCCTTTGGAGGATAGCTTGGACGGGCCATTTGGCTTCCCGCCTCTGATCGCGCCCGCTGGCCTAACTGTAGTAGTCGAGATAGAGCGCTATGTAAGAAATGTCAATAGAGTCTCCGGCTTCAGATCTCTCATTTGCATACCTTTGCGATGCCAGCTGGGCCAATTCTGCTGGCAAGGGAACCGCCACTCCCACCTTTGCGAGCAGTTGCTGCCGCAAATGGAGCACTGGCGCGGCGACCTTTGCCAAAGATCTGCTTTGCAAGTGCTTCGTTCTTTCGACGCTGGCGGTCTGCGAGCTTGTCAATTCAAGATCGAATGGCGATATAGCTATAGCATGAGCTTCTTACCGGCTTGTATAATCTCGTCGAAATCGACGGCGGTTTTGTTACCTACCATTGTTACCCTGTAATGTTAGTATGGCTGTCGCAATCAGTAAATCCAAGAGAACGGCAGATAGCCCCTTAGATCTAATTTTATAAAGGGTTGATAAGTTGAGTGCGAAGTTGCCAAGTATGAAGAAAGATGTAGGGCGCGTCTAATTATTGAGGAAGGTTTGAAGTTCGAGATTGGAGATACGCGACTTCCTTTCTCACCTCACGTTAGGCTTTAGACGAGGCTGCAGTAGGTGCTTTCCTACCTTAAGTGATTGCTTTCTATATTTTCTCTTCAACAAATTTCACGAACACTCTTCAAACAATTATTGTCACGTTTTGGTAAAGGAAGGTAACCATACATTGCAACCGACTACACTATAGTTGCTTCCTAGAGAGGCATCCTTCATCGATTCTCAGCCTTTCCATGATAGTACATATTTGATTCCCTGGTTTTTTCAGGGAGGGCCATTTGAGAATTTCTAGTTTGTCTCAAGGTAGACTACCATTCCCAAGGGCTCACATTTAGACATCCCTTACTAGTCTTGTCTGATAACGAGCTTGCTAATTTTGGCCTTAAACAGGGAATCACCATGGAAGAACTGCTAGCTAGATTCCGGGCAAGACTGCCTGAGAATGCTGAGCATAGCATCCGGTTGACAGTAGGAACTAGAGGTTCAAATGTTGATATCCAGCCATTATCAGCAACCAAAAGCCTTAAACGAAAAAAGTCGGTGTTTTCTTCTTTCCATGATCTCTTCATGCCCCCCGGCAGCGAAAGTTCCGCTGAAGACGACACTCCCCAAGCGCAAGCCGAGGAGCGTCAGACAGTAACATGGAGTCTCTTCTCCTCCATTCGAGATACAATAGGAAGAAAGAATAATCCAAGTCAATCTGCAACGACTCGCTGTAGGAGCACATCACCTTTCAAAAAACAAACCGAGATAGGTAAATTCAAAGTATTCCAATACACATTATGTCACGGGCTAACGAGCTAGGTGTTAATGAGAACGGTACGATGGTAACAAGACGAAGGAAAAGTCTGCACGACCTTCTTGGGACGGTCGGAAATAAGTTGTCTTCAAGGCATCGAGGAAACATTGCCCAGGAGGTCCTCACACAAAACATTGAAGCTGGACCGCTCAAGATCCAGCCGGATGAAGATATCTTTCTTTTCAGCCTGCCTGACCCCGCAATTTCAATAGAATCTCAATCCATGGAACCCGCTTGTAAAATTCACAACCCATATACAGGTTCAGACCAACGGAAAGACTCGGCCGTCGTGATTGAGAGTACCCCCACTCTCCCTCCAATGGCGCCCGAGCGACTACTCAACGCTCGTGTCTTCCCAGCAAGTTTGGATTCGTCTATCTCAGAGGATCATACATCGATAAGCTGGTCTACTGTTGACAAGGTCATAGTAACAATGGAACCGCCCAGTGATCCATACCCACACGACCCGGCCTTCCACGGAGATTGTGCTTCCACCCTCAATGTGAACAATGCACCATCGCCTAATACCGATGGTGAAATGGATCGAATGAAAACTCCAGATTCATATATAAATGCACTCATCGAATCAGCTGAGAACCCGCTAGTAATAGAAGAACCATTCTCTGCCCACGTCGAACAACTCCACGGGAGTATTAAGGAATTGCCTCCTTCACCGTCTCCAGAAAATTTGAAGCCCGCGGAAATCATTGAATTTCTGCGAGATATTAGTCCAGAAGTACATTCACCACTTCTCTCAATGTATGACATATATTTATGCGACCATCGTTCAAGAGCTAACCAAAGATTAGTATCTTGGAAGAGGAGAAAGCGGACTCGCCTGTCTATGATGAAGTTCTTGAGAGCTCAACACATTCAAGTGACATCGACCTTTATCCGTTATTCAAATGCAGAGTACAGAATATAAAAGATAGATATAATGCTATGTGCCTTGGTCGGGACTTACCCATCGGCGAACCTTCGACTCAAGAAATCGAGCACAGCCTCCTACCGAGTGAAATTGGGACTGCGCAAATAAGCCAAAATAAATGGTCCGTCGATAGCTCAGAAACTGACTCCGATGACATGTCACATTTCAGCTGGGATTCCAATGAAACGGAGTTTTGGAGCGTAGTGGAAAGAGGCAAGCAAATGATGAAAGAAGTAAGTTCCATGTAAAGACTTTCTTCAAGTCTGGGTTCCATAATACGCAGCGCTCTTTCATCGCTTTAATTACTCTTACCGTTGGTCAAATATTCACATGCCATTGAATCAAGCAAACTTGTCCTAAAATTGACTGGCATCCTCTAGGAAAAGCTCGCACCATGCCTACATTGCGATATCAATCAAGTCATGGCTCATCGAAACATTAATCCTCACCAATCCATCCTCTCCCTACGGCAACGAACAAATGTGAGAATACCAATGCCGCAAGATCAGGATCTTGAATGGGCTCAGAAGCAGGAGAATTGTCAGCAAATTAACGAGCATGGTTTCAATTTGACGCCTGTAAGTAATCAAGCCGTGAGGACACATATTGACCCAGGCTTTCTTCAAACTACCCAGGCTAGCTGTATTGAGTCGATTAATGGCGAAGTATTAGCAGCTGAGATTTCAGCTGCGAGAAGCTTTTCAATTGGACCACATCACATCGAGTTCCCTCGAACCGAGTTTTGCCCAGGACTCACGAAGACTTATGTTTCCAAGAGTGAGGCGCTTGGAGACCTGTATCAGAACACCAAAGACTTTTCAGACCATTACCTGTATGACCGTGCTTCTCGGACAATTTACCCACATTTGAAGGATGGCCCTGAGCAAATATATTCCCGCATAGACAACGGAGGGGATAGGCAGTTGACGGTTTGTTGCTTGACTATGCAGTCCTCTGAGTTGGCCCAGTCATGTCCGCTGGACAACAATAACCTTACAGGCTGTAACGCAGACCCTTGCAGCGAGCAAGTCCTTGGCACTAAGTTCAATGAAACAATCGGCAGTCCAGCTCGCCTTGTATCTGCTCATGAGCATTTTAAGGGCGAAGATTCGAGATTGAGTCCAGATATATTACGATCGTTAGAAGATGAGCTGAACCAGACTGAGCCTACTTTGCAAGAGAAGGATATGTATCTCCAACACAACTTCGAAGATGAGATTTATCAAATGGAAGTCGCCCCGGCAACAGCACAATCCTGTCTAGGAAGCAACTTCTCGGGATCTAGCACTTCTCTTTCCCCGCCACAAGAGGGCAAGGGTAATGTGGAAATAAGCACTGCGACGAAAAACTCAAACCTTAGAAACAGTTATTCGGGTTCGAGCGTCACGCTTTGCTATTCACAAAACAGAGAGGACATCCAGCCGAACTTGTCTGTCTCCAAATCCTCTTTGATGTTAGGAATTGAGGACCTCCAGCTTGCGAAAGTAGAGCCGATCAAGACCTGGGGAGATCTTAGCAAGTCGTTTATGGACAGATGTCATTATTCTAGCGTAAAGAACTCAAAAACACGAGCAGAAGCGGCAGTCCAAAACCATTTCACCTTGTGTAGCGCATGCTCGCAGGGCCATTATCCGTCATCAATAACATTGGAGCACGAACAGGTGTCTAGCAGTGTTATTGATGATTTGCCCACCTCCACACATATCGAGGACATAGCTTCCACCATGGAACAGCCCTGCGATACTATTCCACTGTTTTCGTCGGCTCTAGATGAGGCGTCTGGAATGAATGCCATTGATATCGGATGGAAGGGAACGGAAGGAAATGATGATTGGTTGTCATATCTAGACTCGAGGATTAATTCGGATTATAATACAACGAAGGAATCCAATGAGATCTGGAGAGAAAGGCAGGAGAAATTTTATTATTGCTGGCCTTTGGTGCAGGGGAGTACAAACCGGCCACTTCTTGAACGACAAGTTTCTGATTCAAACACTCCACACCAAAACAACGAATCTATTTCTTTGGAATCCATTATTATTACCGAGCCTTTCATGTCATCGGTGTTGCGCTCCCAATTAGCACATGATATGGCTCCTATCCAGGTCTCCTCTACGAATTCTGAGGCTGATGATTTTGGTTCTGGCATGGCACCAGCTTCAGGATCCAAATTCAAGCAAGGCGGGGCTCCTGCGACCGGTATTCTCAAGGAGATTGGAACTAGTATTGCCAAACCCCAAGCCGTCTCGAGCTTTAAGAAATCGCAAAGCGTCGCTCATGGCCCTGTTCCCCCTAAAATATCTCGTGAATTCCCAACTACGAAAGACTTTCGTATCTTTATAGAGCAAAACGATGGAGCTGCATGCCCGTCTGAAGTCATAGAGGCGAGAATAATTGGGAAGGCAGCTCATCTAAGCGGTCTCGCCAAGCAAAAAGATAGCGGTTTAAGTCTTGTACCTCCTAGAGATGTCTCTTTCCACGATTATTCTATCCATATGTCTACACAACAGGAACAAAGTTCAGGCCCAAATCGAATACACGGAGCAGTAGTGGCAACTGAAAACAAAAAGCCCACAAGACCACGTCAATACATCCGACGCCGCCCAAGAGCAATTCGCAGACCTTATAAGCTAAGTTATAAGTCAAGCCCACCCATATCAAGCTTCAAGGAAGTGACGCCAAACATGCTAAGACCTTCGCCACTATCAAGCAGTCAAAACTCGGAGAGGACGTCCCCAGCCGCCAGTACCTGTAACGAGATAGAGACTGAGGTAGAGGAAGGATTTGGCGAAGAGTTGCGGAGATATAGTCATCATCACCAAGAAGAGGAGATCTCATGGTAAATATACTTCTGAAACTTTTTATTATACGCATAAGCTGCGAGCACGTGCGGGTTTGAGGCATTCATGAGAAGTGATTAGGGCCGGGGTTTCCTTTGATTTCCTTGTTATGGACAGGCTTTTGTTGGGCACAAGGGCCACATTTTCACTCGCATGGCGAATTGTTAGGGACGATTGTGGTTTGATTGCGCGCAAAATCCTCGGAGTTGGAGTAGTTGGCGCATCATATCAAGTCCCAGCATTTCTTATCACCCACTAATGAAGTCTTGAGATAAATAGTGTTTCTCAATAGACAAAATTTATATTATGTCCATCACTTTCATTTGATATGACAATCCTGAGCCGGGTATATACTTCGTGAACTATGTTGTACAGTACGTGTACAATGTGGCACACCGCACCACAAATGTAAGGTCGAACATCGCAGTTATTCTCACAACAGTGGAGCCTCAATACTCCTCTTTCCTGGGACGTGCCCACTTGTCTAGAACCCTTCCCCAACCAGATTTAGCAGCTAGCGAGAAACCCCCATATGAAATTGGTAGATAATATGTCTTATTCGAAATGTAAGAGCGCGAGAGTTATGGATTTCTACTCAGGTCCTGCCGAATTTCTTTTTGAACAACTTCCTACGTTGTCTTACTTCTTACTCCCGAGTTCTGTTAGGGGGGCCTCGACTGGAAACCGTCCTGGCGAAATTTCGTGTCTGGACAGAATATGGTGTACTAGCCGATGTCTGTTCATGTGAAGTTTTGGCTTCGTTTTGGTTGCTAGACGCTGGTAGGGATTGATTCTTATTCTCAAGGGGCTTAGACTTGTATCTTGTCATAAAAGCTGCAAGCTTACTACGCTCTCCCATGAGAATTCTATATTTCTCTCGAGGAACCATCCCATGGTTCATCAACTTGTCGTAGCAGCTAATCATCTTTCCAGTAAGAGCCATTGCCGCTAGTCTGTACTCTGGTGTCACAATTTCCTCGTCATCATATTTGCCTGGAACAGCCCTTGGATCGCTATATGCAAGTACTGCTCTGATATTGATAAAAGATGGTCCCAGAAGCTTCAGTGCGAGCAATATCTGTTCCCCTTTAGCAAAATTTGACTCGGCATGATCTCCGTTGGACGAAATCAGCTCAGAATATGCTGGTGCTTGCAATGCAACATCCAGGTAATTGTAAAGAGTAACAAGATCCAAATGTGAACGTGTTTTATTCATCAAGTTAAGAATCTTGGTAGCATATCCAAAAACTTGAGAGTTATTCTTGTCGCGGGTGCAAGTCGCCATGGCAATACGAAATGTCTTCTTTTCTAGCAAATAATGCGGCATCTCTTCGAGTAATTTCACCACTCTACTGCTTGAGCGCGAGACGCGCAAGAGGCGAAGGTAGTTGTGGTAGTTGTCTCCGTCCGGGTCTACTTTGAGCTCTTGAGTAAGGACTTGCCAATAAATTCTAGCAGGTCGAGGATCCTTCACATGTAGTGTCCTCAATGCCTCCATTATGAGTGAAAGTGTATTCCGGCCGGGTTTGACATAGCCACTTCCTCCATTAGACGGAGCCGGTGTGGTTACTTTGAAGGCGTGTCGAGGTGTCGCTTCTACCTTTTTCTGCTCTTCCGGCGCTGTCTGTTCGTGGACTTCGACCTGTTGACCATCATGAAAAACTTGCTCAGAGCCAGGGCTCACCTGACCTTGTCGTGTCGGCTCGTTCTTCTGATGAGCTACTGTCTCAAGAGCTGGAAGATAGCGAGGAATATTCATCGTCTGTTTCAGGAGAGAAAAAACATCATCAACATCTCTATCTTCACCGAGAAGAAGGAGACGGCCCATGCTGCAGACAAGCTCTTCATCAATCCGTATATCACCCAGTCGCCAACGAGTCACGATGTCATCCCACATCCGATATGCATCAAAAATTGCTTTCTTCCGAGCTGGTGCCAATTCCTCTGCATTTATTTTCCCCAAAGGATCCCCTTGTACATTTCGGTGCATAGCATTGAGGATGATCGTGTATGTGAGATTGTTAGGCGCTCGCAGGCCTCTTGGCTTCAGTTTTGCGGCAATGCCGAACAATGCATCCATATCTTGTGCACGTGCGCAGACATTTAGAACAGCGTTTGTGTGGATTATATTGGGCTTCACGGGTGAATTGTCCGCATCCATAGAGTGATATATTGATAGCGCTCTCGAAAGTGACCTCTTGTAATGTGCTGACCCAGCTATCCCACGAAAGAGGATTGTGTAAGTGTGTGCATCAGGAGCCTGCGCACGTTTCTTCATCTATCGAACTCGTCAGTATAACCAAAGATATGATGCCTTATACATAGCATACGAACCTCGTTGTAGGTCTTAATCGCGCCATTCAACTTTTCCCGACTGAGTTGCCAGTTTATGAGATGATTCCAGCTGACTGTACATTGAGTGGTTTTACTAGCAGCTCGTACAATTTCTTGCGCTTCATCAAATTTATCTTCTCTAAGGACTCCAAGAACATGATCTGCGAGTTTCAACGGGTCGCCGAGATATGTCAGATGTTTCTGTAAGGCGTGCTTTGTAAAATGTGCTCCTTGGTTTTCCTTCTTGTTATCTGGGGTCACCCCTCGTGAAGCCAGCCATTTAGCCCTTTCAATTGCTCGAGAATCTGCTCGTCCATTTGCTGTCTTCGGCTCTCCGGCGGGTGGTTTCTGTCGCCAATCGTCCGGGCTTTCTGCCGCTGCAGGACTTATGGTATGGGTAGCTTCCGCAATCGATTTCCGTGTGTTTGGCGTTGCTCTAGAGCCTGACGCTTGCTTTTTTTCCTTCTGCGCCTTTATAGACCCTCGTCCTTCCCAAACTATCCCTTTCTGTGTCTCAACGATCGTATCGGTAACGAATGTTCGAGCTGGACGTGCTACGCATCTTAGAACAGAAAAGCCTTTCTGGTTAGGCTGGAGTGAAAACGAATCACTTAAAAAACTTTGGATGTATCGCCGCATACAAGGTTGGCAGCGGAACATTTCCATCGGTGGATTTGATATTTCCAGATCTTCAGGCACATTAGTCGAGGGACTTTTTTGATGTCATCTCAATTTCAGCACGTGATAACGAAGCTTAAAGAGCTTTGTGCATTAGCGTGACCGGGATCGCGTCTCGCGCTCTGAAATCGCGTTGACGCGCTGGAGACGTTCGGCTACCCAACCACCATTAAGCTCAACCTTGGTATGTGAGGATACTCTCTTGCAACATCACCTTCAACATAAACATTATGAGATAAATTTACCTCCAGATTATCGGTTTTGTTTTTTCTCGTCATGTCGAAAGCAGCCAATGCACGATCAAAATTTGCGGAACTTCGCGCCCTCCGAGAATCAGGCAAGAAGCGACTCGATAGCTACGAAGTGCATCAAGAGGCGGATTTATATGAGGAAGTAGACGAAGATGGATACAAGAAGGTGGTACGAGAACGTCTCAATCAAGATGATTTCGTGATTGACGACAATGGCGAAGGTTATGCAGACGATGGGAGGGAGGACTGGGATCGAAGGCCAGGTTATGATACAGAGAGCGAGGAGGATTTGCCTGTGAAGGGCAAGAATGGGAAAGCTGGTAAGCCGTGTCTATTCTGTAAAGCTATGCCCTGCTGATATAGTTTACAGCAAAGAGAAAACGTGAAGAAGACAGGGCAAAGAAGGAGACCGTGGACAAGGGAATCAGCAATTACTTCACCAAGGGGCCAATCGTAGCGCAGCCAAAAGCTAAGGTTGCATAATAATTAACGAGGTTCTTAACCAATGCTAACGGTACTATAGCCTATCAAAACCAAGGAAGATGATGACTTCCTAGCAGAACTTCTGGGCGATGTTGATACGAATATTCCCCGTCTTATCACCCAGCCTTCGAAACAACAAAGATCACAAGAGCGTCGCAAGGCCAGAGCTCTTTCTCCAGCAGTAGAGGACGTCAAATACCCCGCGGCTAAGCGTGCCAAAATCAACGGTAACAATCTCCCTTTTACTCCAGTTGGAGACCTCGATTTCGCAGACGACACCGACTTCTTGCACAATATAGACGACGATGTCCCAATGAGTGATCCTCAACCTTCATCTCCCGTGGCTAAAGCTGTGCAGAGAAAGGCACAAGTAGCTATCAAGTTAGAAGAAGAAGATGAGGACATCATGGAGGTTTCTCAGGCCGACGGGATTGCTGCTACAAGTGTTAACATGTCTGGTACAAGACCTGTCCTTAAGATTATCAAGCCCGACCCATATCCTTCACCAGCCAGCTCGTCACCGACTCGAGCACCCACCCATAGTCATGATGCCTCTGCTTGGAACGACGTAACCAAGAAGCTAAATGTTATAAGTAGCACCCCTTCAAATGAGGCAATAACCTTTGGCAAACTTGACTTCAAGGATGCGATTGAAGAGGATGGCAGTCTGAGAATGTTTTGGTTAGATTATACAGAAGTTAACGGAAGCCTCTGTCTCTTCGGAAAGGTGCAGAATAAGAAGAATGGGTTGTTTGTCAGTTGCTTCCTAAAGATTGACAACATCCTCAGAAAACTGTTCTTTCTGCCGCGAACGCATCGTCAAAGTCACGGGCTGAATACTAAAGATGAAATCGAGATGAAAGATGTATACGAAGAAGTTGATGACTTGATGGGGAAAATGAGTGTCGGAATGCACAAAATCAAGCCATGCACGAGGAAATATGCCTTCGAGCTTCCAGACATCCCAAAGGAGGCTGAATACCTCAAACTGCTCTACCCTTATACTAGTAAGTATCACATATTTGCTAAATGCTCAACTCTGACACCAACTTAGAACCTCAATTGCCCATTGATCAGACTGGATCAACCTTCTCTCGCGTTTTTGGAACAAATACTTCAATCTTCGAACAATTTGTCTTGTGGAAGAACGTGATGGGTCCGTGCTGGTTGAATATTGAGGACGCTGATTTTACCAGTCTGAAGAACTCGTCATATTGCAAGCTAGAGGTTGAAGTTACCAGGCCTGGTCTCGTAACCTCACTGAGCGAATCGGATAATATGGAACCTCCGCCGTTGACACTCATGAGCATAGCTATGCGTACAACACTTAATGTTAAGGACAACAAGCAGGAGATTTTAGCTATCAGTGCTCGGATCTATGAGAACACCTTGCTCAGCGACACAACGCCTGCAGAAAAACTACCTTCTCGGACCTTCACTATTATCCGTCCGGTTGGCGCCTCTTTCCCAATTGGATTCGAGGAACAGGCAAAGCACCAAAACCGAGGTCTAATAAAGATATGCAAGCAAGAGCAAGAAATCCTTAGCTTTTTCCTCGCGCAGCTGGATCGAGTGGATCCTGATGTGCTTATTGGACATAAGCTTGAAGGTGTGGACTATAGCATCTTGTTAAGTCGTCTACAAGCAAGAAAGACACCTCAATGGTCTAGGATTGGAAGAATGAGACGGACACAATGGCCAAACGCCGTTGGGAAAATGGGAGGTAACTTCTTCGCTGAACGCTCGGTCATATCTGGTCGGCTACTCTGTGATCTCGCCAATGATTCCGGTAAATCAACAATGACGAAATGCCAGTCCTGGAGCTTGACCGAAATGTGCAGTATATACCTGAGCGGCAGCAATGTACGTAGGGAGATTGATAACGAAGTCGCGCTCAAGACATGGGCAACTACTAAGGATGGTTTGATCGACTATGTCAACCACTGCGAAGCAGATACATATTTCATTGCCGCTATTGCTCTGAAGGTGCAGATGCTTCCACTCACTAAAGTATTGACCAACTTGGCAGGAAACTCATGGGCTCGAACGCTCACTGGTACCCGTGCTGAGCGTAATGAGTACATTCTTTTGCATGAATTCCACAGGATGAAATACATCTGCCCAGATAAGGCCCCCTCCAAGGGCAAGCAAAGAATGGAGGAAGAGAATCAGGACGAGGAGACAGGAGACGTGAAAAAGAAGGACAAGTACAAGGGAGGTCTAGTTTTTGAGCCTGAGAAGGGACTCTATGACAAATTTGTCCTAGTGATGGATTTCAACTCGCTGTATCCCAGTATCATCCAGGAATTCAATATCTGTTTCACAACAGTTGATCGATCATCTCTGGTATGTGCTCTTTTACCAGGTCTATGGTGAACATTATATTAACACATCATAGTCCGACGACGAAGAGAAAGTCCCCGAAGTCCCCGCAGACCAAGATCAGGGTGTCCTGCCCAAGCTCATCGCAACCCTAGTCAGTCGTCGTCGGCAAGTCAAGAGTCTCATGAAAGACAAGAACGCAACTCCTGAACAGTTGGCTACTTGGGAAATTAAGCAGATGGCTCTCAAACTAACAGCGAACTCCATGTATGGCTGTCTCGGGTACACAAGGTCGAGATTCTATGCAAGGCCACTGGCTGTCCTCACAACCTACAAGGGCCGAGAGATCTTACGAAGTACGAAAGCCTTGGCCGAGAGTAACTCTCTGCAGGTCATTTATGGAGATACTGATTCAGTCATGATCAACGCAAATGTTGACAATGTCGCTGATGCGTTGAAGGTTGGTAACGAGTTCAAGAAAGCCGTTAATGACCGTTATAAGCTGTTAGAAATTGATATAGACAACGTCTTCCGTCGTATATTACTGCAAGCCAAGAAGAAATATGCTGCTATCAACCTGGTGGAAATCGACGGCAAGTTTGTTGATAAGATGGAGGTCAAAGGTCTTGACATGAAACGAAGAGAATATTGTGCTCTGTCAAAGGAAGTGTCCTCGAAACTTCTGAACGAGATCCTCTCGGGCGAAGAGATAGAGATTGTCATCACTCGAATCCACGACTATCTACGCGAAATATCGACAAAGATGAGAGAAGATTCTGTGCCTGTCCAGAAGTATACGATATATACTAAGCTTGGAAAGCATCCTAAGGAGTACCCAAATGCCGATAGTATGCCCCAGGTCCAGGTCGCACTAAGGGAACTTTCTCGTGGCAAGACAGTCCGTAAGGACGATGTTATTGCTTACATTGTCACTGGCGATGGCAAGTCTTCTTCTGAGCCAGCAGCAAAGCGGTCGTACACCCCACAAGATGTTATAAAGGGCGAATCCGGACTCAAGCCAGATGTTGAATGGTACCTGTATAAGCAGATATTTCCACCAGTTGAGCGTCTTTGTGCCAATATTTCTGGCACTGATACCGTCCGCTTGGCAGATTGTCTTGGCCTTGACGTTCGCAAGTACAGCATCACAAACAACACCTCGAAGGGTGGCAATGAGACTGAAATCCACCCTCTGGAAAGTCAAATTGATGATGAAGTTCGCTTCAAAGATGCCGCTCGCCTCACCTTGAGCTGCAGGGCGTGCAAAGGATCCTTCGGCTTCGAGGGCCTACTAGGTAGTATTGATTTGTGTTCACCTAACGGGATTACTTGCCGGTGCGGCAGCGTTCTCAAGAATCTGTCCGTTGTAGCTCAACTTGAGCATCAAATTCGACAGCAAACGAGCAAGTACTACGAAGGTTGGCTAATCTGCGATGATCAAGCTTGCGGTACACGCACAAGACAGATGAGCGTCTATGGTCACAGATGCCTAGGACCAAGAGGGTTGGGACATGGCTGCTTGGGGAAGATGCATTATGAATATACGGAGAAAATGATATACAACCAGCTCCTATACTTCTCGACCTTGTGGGATGTGGAGAAGGCCAAGGAGAAGGCCAATGGGCAAGACAGAGGTGAGTTAATCGATTTCCAATCGGAAATCCAGTAAGCTAATTGTAAAAATAGAACGCGTTATGGCTCTAGCTGGACATAACAAAGTGAGATTCGAGACACTGAAGGGAGTGGTGGATAGATATCTGGACAAGTGTGGAAGGCAATGGGTTGCGATGGATAGTCTCTTCGGAAAATTGGGATATTCCGCTTGATTAGATATTATTCTGTCATGAGGCGTTGCATCTTGGGTTGAAGTGAATAGTGGCTGACGGAGTTATGGGAGGAGTTCGGTGTCGTAGATGTCTCAGTTACAAGAATGCCCAAGACAATATATATTATCACGATCTTGCAATGACGAAATGTCCTACGTCAAGGTTGACAAGGCATATGCGTGTAGTGGGTAGAGTGTGATTGAACGGAACAAGAAGTGTCCTGTTCTTATAAGCAATGTGCCTCGTAGAATGGAATGAGAAGCATGGCGAAGGAAGAAAAGGGTCGACGGAAGATTGTGAAGGCTATGGCTGGAGGCATGCCTGTAACATTCAAAGAAGTAGAAAGCCGCAATTAAAGGATGCCCTCTTGAAGTACAGTTACATCTCCAGCATCCCAAGCACAAAAGCGTCCACGATATCGCAGCCATCCAGTCTGCACAGAGGCCGGAGGGTGGGTCGGGGGCAATGTAGCGAGTGCAAACTCTGCCTAAAAAATTACGAGACGAAAATTCGTGCAGTCTCTTATAGCAGAATAAGACTTCCGGACCCCAACAAACCCGCCTGGGTAGCTCAATCGGTAAGTCCCAAGCAGCATGCATCCATTCGAACATTCGAATATCCGATTCTAATAACCATCGCAGGTAGAGCGTGTGACTCTTAATCTCAAGGTCGCGGGTTCGAGCCCCGCCTCGGGCTCAATCCCCGAAGCTCTGTCTTCTGACAGAACCTCATCTTTTTTTGGTTTTCTTTCTAAAAAAGATTTCTTTTGGTTATTCTTTTGATTATTTATTTTGCCTTTATTTTTATTTTATTTTCCTGGCTTCTGATCTCGGTTACTATTCCCCCCCCCCCTTTTTTTTCCCTCTTGGGAGGCCCAGTTACACAAGCACATGGGACTTTTAAAAGCCTTTTCCTTTTCGCTCGTCTATTATAGGCCTCTTCGGTTCTGATATTGGGGTTTTTCGCGGTTCTTTACAGCGCTTCGCTTCACTGTTTTGGCGGTTTGGCGAGCCGGAAGCCAGGGCCGACATGCCTGGAGACAAGCGAGTTGTAGTGAATCCCATGATTGTCTCTCTGGTGTATTCTGTACGGCGTCTTGCTAGAATGCTTGATGGTTTGGGACTTTTAAGTGAAGCTCATTGTTTATGTGTTGGATCCCTCATAGATAAACTATAGGTCATCAAGCTAACCACATTCACACCGAGTGGCTAAGAGCCTGAGGTGCTACGAGCTTACGAATTAATATTCTTGTGGTGGTAATTATATATTTTGAGACCAAAATAATAAAAAATAAAAAATAAAAAATAAAACATCGCGAACAAAATCCAATTAAATAGTCATAGCAAACATTTTACTCTCTTAAAAGACTTCCACTGTTTCACATGGCTTATATCTACAATGGCGATCAATAGTCATCCAGTTCTCTCAGTTCATACTAAGTGAACACAACCTCAGAGTGTTATGTTCTAACATCCCCAATCCAGGCCGCCCGCACAATCTCTTAATCCGAGCCCAGAAAAAGCATGCTCAAAGGAGTACATTACAGCAAAAACCGGAATACTAATAGCATTTCGACTTCAATCTGCGGATGTACTGGAATAGGTAAACAATCTACAACGCTGATAATGCTACATAAACTGTGATGGTGCCCGTACATGATAAAAATCGCGCTCGAGGAGCCATGTCTTTTTTTTATATGTAGAATTACTAGCGGACCTGCGCTAGAAATGGGAGTTGGGCCGGCGGTTGCAGGTGAGAATGCTATGGCATTCTACATATATGGTACTTGTATGTACTGTACATATATATAGTGCGGTGCGGTGTAGATTATCTGCGATATTGCATGGCGGCGTTGATGGAGTCGTGGCGGTGCGGTGCGGCTATGTGGATAAGACTGTGGGGCTCAGGCGATGCTGGAATCGGCTTGCGAAGGAGACGCGACGATGGAGACGCGAAGATGGAAACGCCCTCAGGCCTCAGGTCTCTGCCGTCTCCGCCGTCTCCGCCGCGAGAATGGCAGCTTGGCGGAGTGCTTAATCCACTGCTATTGCCAGCGTTAGAGCCCTGGCATCTTCAACCCACTGTAAGCCTCTCGAGGTTCTTCATATGCATATATAACGACGCGGCATCCGTTTGAGTTCTGGCATTACTAGAGAACCTAGCTGCCTAGCTGTCTTGCAGTAACACGATTCTCCAAAATACCATATCAATACCATATCCCTTCCTTAACCCCTCCACGAACAATTTATCTGTTGATTCTTCCCCCCTCTCCGTCAAGGCTTATACGGAGGCAAACCTCCCTGCGCCTGCGTCTGCGGAGGCGTATAAGCAGGCAGCTGTTCCTCAGCGCAACCGGCCGACGCCTCCGCATCTCCTACAGTAGTGAGAGGATGCTCTCCGGGTTCCTTGCTCTGCTCCGCCGCATGTCTGGCCCGCGTATTCTTGGTCGAATATATCAGGCATAGCAGAGCGACAACCACCACAAGAGCACCTATAACAATACCGGCAATTGCACCAAAGCTGATCACTGATGGTGTCGGTTTGCCGGAATCCACCCAATCGTCGCTCGGGACCGTGACTACTTCGGGATCGTTCTTGCCAAAATCTCGGAGCTCCAGCGCAGGTTGCGATACGGGTGTGTTAGAGAGACGGGTGCTGAAGCAGCCGTATGAACCATGTACGATTTGCTTTTGTATAAACGACTTGAACGGGCTGCAGTCGAGGTTTCCGGAGGAGTATACGAGGAAATTTCCACGTGTATGGCGAAGTTTGGGAAGTATGAGACTGGTGGTAATTAGTAAAGATGCTAATATTCATGTGTGATGACGACGCAAGACAACTAACGAGGTAATGTCTCCAGTGATCCTCAGAGAGCCACCGATACTTCTGAGTGTCTTGGCGGATAGAGTATACAATGAGGCTGCATCTGCAGCAACCAAGTCGCCGACTATGGTTTCAATCCCATCAAGGGTCACGGGGCCATCGTAGTCTGAAGCTATTGTAACTGATCCGTAGACCACCTTACAAGATGCAGCGAGAGCACTCGCATCGCCCTGCGATCTAATGAGGTTTTCTGACTCGAAGCATGATCGCGCAGGGATAAGGAGAGAGGCACAGTTGATTGGTAGGACCAGGCCCAGCAGCGCGATAAGCAGAGACCTCAACATGATGCTGAGAGAAGCCGAATCGTTGTAGCAAGGTCTCGCCGAAGACGAGATTGCCAAGATGGCATCGATGTAGAGATTAGAGACTTCTCGAGGTCGTGAACGAGACACCAAGATGCACCCACGATCACGACGGGGTTTTCAGTACGTTTCACCAGCAATGACACGGGCAGAGTCGCGCGCGCGGGGGGCGGGTTGGGGTTTCCGCGCAGCTTGGTCTTCTGTGCCGCAATCAGCTCAGCCTTGTACTTGTACAGACACTGAGCCGTATATTCATGTCAGGATCCAGAAACCTGGCTGTGATACTTCGGGCCCCTCCAATCATTTGAGGTGGTTAAAATCCTCATCCCAATGAAATGCTTCCCGTCAGTGGCGAGGACAAACTTGAAATAGTTGGACACTGCGGCCAGGTGGTGCAGTGGCCGATGACCCTGCAAGGATGGAGATAAGACGCTCAGGTGGCGGCTCGAGCGCTGGCCGTCACGTCAGACAAGCTGAAGTGGTGATGATAGCTGGCTGAGCTTTTCTTCTTATCCTGCTTACTGTCGTTGAAGCCGAGTGCTACATATTATCAGGGCTGGGTCGCTAAAAAAAACGGAACAGAGAATTTGTGATATCTACAGGCTCCAACAACTTAGGTTTGGCGGACAGGACGATTGGACCGGTCTTCTTCGCCAGGAACATATCTGTAAGTTCATCCAAGCCCTCCTTGTCCTCTCCAGCCTTCGACCCGGGTAGCAAGCGCATATCATACATGTACAGGATCGACGCCAACGATATCATCAACTCCACACACGCCAAATCCTCTCGCAACGCATGCTCTAGGGCCAACAGAAGAAGGACAGAATGCCGACTGAGCCAGCTCAACATTGGCCTTGGGATTTGGTTTCGCTTTCAATCCAACGCTCAGGTTTAAAGGAGGTGGGCTCACTGTGATTGCCCCAAAACAATACAACAAAGCGATGCTGTTTAGTGTTGGAGAGTTGAGAGCTGAGTTGTGCTCGTACTGCGTTTGACGTCTTATTTTGAAAGCAGATGAAGTGTGAGTGCTAAGCATCAGTACTACCGAACAAGTTCCCTGCTTGCAAGTTGGTTGACACGGCCACACCAGCCTATGAAGAAACAGAAGAACATGTCAGCATATGTAAAGCGTAACAACGCACGGAACCACCTTATTCACATCTTTTACTTAAACGGTACTAGAATCATCAAAATTCCTTAATCCGGTTCATCAGAATAGACTCAGCAGAGTTTGTGGCGCTGCAGATCAAGGCCAATTGCCGGCTGTAAATGCACTGTAATGTATAATATTGCATACACATAATATTTCGATTCTTGGGCTACATGATGGATTTAATCTTGGATCCGACCGCTGGCGAGTGCCACTCATGAATATCACCATGGCATTCAAAATGTCCCCGTTGAGAAATCTGGAGACTACTATGGGTGTTACAGCAAAGACCTAATGGTGCACACACGCATCTTATTCTTATCATTGGTTGACGCCTCAGACATATTGGAGGTCAGGTACATGACTAAATGAGGATCCTATATGACAAAACAACAATTGAAACTACTGGTATCAGACTGCTTTCCTAAGCACGCATTTTTCTAATGCTTTTTGATGCCACTCGCCACAAAGCCTGAAGCTGCCGTGGTTAACGTGTAGAAATATCAGAACTTTTTGGGTATACCCGTTCGAAAACCTGACGCCAAATATGCCCCCCTTCTCTTTCCGTGCTTATGCCCACCTTGAGAAATCAAATGCCTCGACCATGTTTGACTCCGTTCCATTCCGTACTTCAGGTTCTGCGGCTATCGGTTTTAACCGATCCTGGTCACTAGTGGTTGTCAAGAAAGTGGCAACGGATGACCTTCGTAGGCTATGGAAGCTATCTCTGACATTTTGGCTGTTGATGTCCTGTGAATTTGAACCACTGCCTAGAGCCGAACCAGGTGGAGACGCCATTAGAGCACCTTCAGCATGTCTAGATCCATACTTTTCACGGAGTCGCGAAATCTCTCGCAAACGACTGCGCCAAGATGATATATACTCGCCTCCTTTTTGGTTGGCCCAGACTTGGGAAAAGACGGATGCATTAAGGGCAAGGAGACGTATGAAGTCTGGCAGGGCCTCTAAGCTCATGATCTTCGTCTCTGCAGCAGGGGATATCTCTGGGAAGCCTTCCTTGCTCATGACCTGAACCTTATAGAATGCAGAGTCTGCGTAAGACTTAGAACGTGTACGTGTTGCAACGAATGAAGCACGGGACTCTGGCGTAATGACAATGTTGACAAAATTGAACTCCGAAGGAAAAGTATTGAAGTCGAAAGGGAGACCTGAATTATTGAAAATGACATTTACAAAGTCATTACCGATATGACGTTTCTTGCTGATGCATTGAGGATCATGATCTAGGTTCGTGGGCATCAGTGTAGTAACATGAAACACCAACTCAGTGACACGATCGCGCCAGGCAAACGTGTAGTTACCATCACTATTACCGTGCCGATCAAGGCCTTGAGTGTTAAAAGTAGCCCCTTCCAGCCTTTTGAGAGTACCCAATCCGGAAAGAAAATCTTGGTAATCACTGCTACCCATAACATTTGCAAGGATTTCTGTCTCCTGAGTTTGGTTCTCTCCGACGTAGATAATGCCAACCTTGTGCCCATCTAGTGGTGAGATGCGATCGAAGCTTTGAATGGCCCTCTTGACCATGTCGTCGTTAGGCAAGTGAATAGGACGCTCGTTTTCATAGATCGCTGGCGATGATGCTAGCAATTGAACAAGGATATTCTTAGGAAAGACCACATTTATATCTACATGGCGTGCATCCCGTCTCTCGTCAACCTGATGAGTAGGCGGAGGCTCGAACTTTTGCCGAATCATGTAGTGAGAAGTGCTTGATGGCTGCCTTTTCGTGATCTGGGCCCAACCAGTACGGGTTGCTTGCTCGATTGTCACAATACTTTGACCAACGATCCATCTTTCTTTGAGTATTTCGCCAAAATTTTCAGACGTAAAAGTAGGGTCCGCTTTCGACTCGTCAACATCTGCATATGCAAGCAATCGCATGAAGTCCAATGTTACTTCAGACTGTTCATCAAGCCTTTGTATACCCGATTCATCCGTCCAAACAAGATTTTTGATGATCCAACTAACATGACCAGCACGATCAGAGAAACGTACTGACAAAAACCAGAACATAATCACGTGATATGCTAAGGCATATACATATTGAGGGAGGTCGTCCGAGGCATTTGGTAGTAGATTGCTTTCAGTCGCGCTCGTATCGCCAAACGCACCAGAGATTTCTAGGGGAGCACTGACGTGTCGAGCAGATGGACCGCTGTTTCGGTACGCAGTAGACCTTGCATTTTGGTCACGCACATACTGGAGATATCGAAAACAAATGCCAAAGACGGTGCGATATTCCTCGTCTCTAAAATTCGCGTAAAGCTCTGGAAGGCGAGAAAGGCAGGCTAGAAACTCTAGAATGTGAACCGCAACATGCGACTGTGTTATAATTTGAGACATCTTGAGTAGAACGTTGACCAGTACTAGCTTCATCGAAGCAGGAAGCTCGTGGCAACAAATAGAGAGTGCGTGTATGCAGCATTTAGCGGAACGTTCCCAGGTGCCTACCCCATGAATGAACGACTTCACGATTTCATCTTCTTCACTTCTCGAGAAGTGTTTGTGATAGCTCAAAATGATTGTAAGTATCTGGAAAAGGCATATCGCAACATCGGCCTTTCGTAGACCTGAAGAAATAGGTGGTTCGTGGAAGCTACCATTTTTGATCTGCTCGCAAAGGACGCCTCGAAGATGCTTTATCTGCGGTATAGCAGCTCTGAACAGCGCCTGATTAGTCAGCTGAGATGGAAGGTGGACTAATATATAGCTGTAGACTTCCCAGTCACAGCCCTGCTGCAAAAGACCGATTACAGTCTCCAACCAAACATTGACCTTTAGTGGTTTCCTATCAGGAGAAACAGATGTATCCTCGCCTTCACTCATGGCGTTGTCAATAACGGAAACCACTAATTTGCTAGCCTTTTCAGAGGTCGGTTCTGGCAGAGCTTCATGATCTGGATGCATCCACATTTGGTGATTTCGTTGTAAAGTCCGACTGATTCCACTCACTGTCCTTAAATTCGTATAAGGCTGGCCAGAAGACGCACTTCGAGGCACCCGAGAGTCATCAACTCGAGATGCTCGATTTTGTTGAGCTTCATCTGCGGCTTGCTTTTTAGCCAACGATGCCGTAGTACGGTAGAGGGATGATGCGAGCCCTTCTGATTCTGTGAAGGGAGTTAAAAAAATCCGGTTTGCCCAGTCAGCTCTAAGTCGGAATAGCATCTTCATGGCAGAAAGACGTGCATCTATGTCGCATGAGTTAGATTTAGCAATCCATAGAATCTCGTCAAAGGCTCGCAATGTCTTTGTGGAAGACTTATGGCCGGCTCGCATAAAAATCCGTATAATTCCCCGCGTGGCAACATTGACTGGTGTGAGGGATAGTGGATGCGTATCACTGGCAGAGGAAGATGGTAGTGATACTGGCGAGGCAGTGTGTGATCCTGGTGAAAAAAGGTGCACATTCATGCTGTCGTTTGAAACACGGAGGTGCAGCTGCTTGAGAATGTAATCAAATACGCTCGGCGATGCAGAATCGGCAACTGCTACCGCAAATGCTACAATTTCCTTGAAAATAACGATGTCTTTCTCTTCAGCAAGGCCATCAAGAATACTTGCAACAAAGTTGAAGTCGGAATCTGGATTTTCGTGCTCGCCCATCATCTCAACCATTTCATAGACGTCTGTGATAGTCTTGAGAGCTTGTAAACGAATTTGAGTCGTTCGAGAGTGATTCAAAAAAAAGGCACCAAGTAGGGTATGAATATTAGATTTCCAGTTAGGGTCTGATGGATAGCAGAATCGAAATTCTGCATAATAATCAATGACAAGCTTCGCGCACGACTCTGGCAAGTGCGCTTGCACATTTGCGAAGAAGGCGATACAATCCTCCCTTTGCAAGAAGTCATTGGGTGATGTAGTTATCAGGAGCTGTTCAATCTTTGTAATTAATCCGTATAGCATTTGCGCGATACCCGTAGCCACCTTGGATGAGCTGTCACTTTCCGCCAAACTTGGAGCTGGGCTCAAGGCGGGAGAGCGGTCCTCGAGGGGTCTTCCATCGGACGTCTCCGAAGCATGCAGCGAACACTTTCTCGCGATTTCCAGCATATTCGTCCAATCCTCATCAAAGAGCCTTTCCTTTAGTCCTTCATTATTCTCGTTGAAGAGAGAAAGAATAAGACGTAGGATGTCGTAGTCAACTTTAGGGTGTTCCAGTGTCAGGACTTCGGCAAGGGCATCCATCAAAAGTGCGAATGGAACTAGTGGCAGCCCATTCTCACCATTTTCCTCTACAATCCTCTCTAGAACAGAAAGAGCTCCTCTGACTTCACGGAGGTGGGTCTGAGGGCTTTTCTTGCGATCCATATTTTGTAGGATATCTAATAAAATAGCGACCGTAGTGTGTCCGTTATGTGAGATACAGAGACTACTCATCGTATGCCACGCCTCATCTCGAACATCACTCACAAGGAAGTGAATTGAGCATAATACCTTAACGTACTCCCGTAGCTTATCGGAAGGGATGGCTCCATAGGTAACAAGAGCGTCTAATACACGCACGCAGGCTCTGATATGACTTGAGGCCCGAGCATGAACGGCAATGTAGATGACTTCGTCAATGAGATGACCGGTCTCATCTTCAGCAGAGACATTGAAACTAAACTTGATGACGTTGATAATAAAATCGAATAGTTGGTGAAGATTGGTTTCTTCCCCTAGTGGTGCCTTGCCCTGGCCGGGCTTGCCTGGTGTCTGCCTCGGGCGCGTCCGCGCCTTTTCAAATGCCTGAAATACCGATTGGAGCCACCGAGTCAGTAGCGGGATAGTATCGTAATGGAACCCAGAAAGGTCTTTCCCATGTCTTGCCAACTCGACCACCGCGGCTAGCTGAAGATGGAAGTCATCTGGATTGAGAGACGCTGTGAGTGTATTAAAGTACTCCTTCCTCTCTAGATCTGTTGCAAATCCATGTTTGACACAAGCTGTGAGTAGTTCAAAGCCAGTGCGACGGGCCTCTGAAGGGTTTTCTGGCTGAATAAGGTCTTTTCCTGCATACCATATGCTAGTGATTCCACCCAGCGGATAATCTGCAACAGCAATGCGTAGGGCATCAGCTGCAGCAAGCCTATCTGCGAGGATATTCTCAGGTTTCAATTTCTCATATAGCTTCTGGTAGTCAGAGGGACCGCCATAGATAGCTCCTCTCGGAATATTTGGGCTATTCAGTTGCTGGGCTAGTTGAACCGTCGAAGCAGGTATAGATATGTTCGAAGTCGTCGAAGAAAGAGCACTCTTGTTCGATTTGCTGCCTGTCAAGCTCTTGAACACGCCTGCAAGACCTCCTGAGCTTTTCGATTCCGGAGTCTGCGCTACGGCTCCTGAGGGTGGAGGCATATGAACTTGGTCGTTGGGAGCCGCGAGAGTAGCAGTATCTTCAAAGAAACCGTTAGCAATTTGTTTATACCATGAAGCCATTTTAAACAGGCATTTCCATTCATGCTCATAGCAGCTTTTTGACAAGCTATGACGTGCATGCAAACATTGCCGTTCTCGAGTCACCGAGAAATAGGCAACGCCCTCATCTTTTGCACAACATGCAAACACCTGTAAAGCAAATAATGATTTCTGAAGACTTACCATATGCTCGCCAAAACTCAGAACTCCTGTTAAAAGCAATCCGAACGTTGGTCGTGAAGTGTTATCCGTAACATCGAGAACTAGACAAGGTTTAAAAAATGAGGGAATAAGCGCTGGTATTTGATATGCTTCCTGAGTTCCATCAAAGGAGAAGGACTGGAGGGAGCAACTCTCTCGAGGGGCTATAAATACTGGTAGTAGTCAGGAGGTCGACATGTCTATGATCAGGAGCTGAAGTTCGTCGCGGCTGCTTGGACGATAAGTCAAAATCCACCTAGTTGGATCACTGTCTCGTGCATCGGTCGTTTTCATCCCGCGCCGATCGTTTAAGGTTTTAGCTCCCGGCTTGCCTTATTACACAGGCTACAAGACAATTGCTGCACTGCGCGTAAACATAAAGCTACCTCACAGGTCTAAATTCGAGAGTGAGCTCACAGCTTTTCTATTTCCATATCATAGCCCGCCCCAACCGTCAACATGGCTGCAGATATGCAGACTGTTGCTCAGTTACTGCAAGCTACTTTAGATCCAAGGCAACATAAGCAAGGTATGCTACTTCATATCCTGGCTCTGGTCCGTTTTTGTTTGCGCCCACTAACTTTTGCCAGCTGAGGTGGCTCTGAAGAACGAGGAAGCAAAGCCAGGGTTTTCGCTGCTACTATTACAGATTGTTGCATCTGAAAGCCTACCTCTGAACACTCGGTTATCTAGTGCCCTATGCTTTAAGAATTTCATCAGATTTAATTATGTTGTATGTGCGCCGACAGCAGGCTAGGTCTACGTACCATGCTTACAGTATATATAGGATGAAGAAGGAAACTATAAACTACCTGAGAACGAAGTATTTACAATCAAGAAAGAGCTCATCGGACTTATGATCTCTGTGCCGCCCAGCATTCAGTCACAACTGGGAGAAGCTATAAGTCTTATTGCAGACTCCGATTTCTGGGAGAGATGGGATACTCTTGTTGATGTCAGCATCTTCTATATCACAACTTTCACTTAAGACATGTGCTGACTTAATCCTAGGATCTTGTCTCTCGACTCACCCCCGACAATGCGAAGGTCAATAACGGAGTACTGGAAGTAGCACATTCGATCTTCAGACGATGGCGCCCTCTGTTTCGCTCGGATGAGCTATTCACGGAAATCAACCATGTTCTCAGCAAGTTTGGAGCACCTTTCTTGCAACTTTTGGCAGTATGTGGATTCCTCTAATTGCAGAGAAGCACCTACTAACAAAACGTTCTAGAGCACCGATGCCCAGATTGAAGCAAACCGAGATAACAAAGCTGTTTTGCAAGAATATTTTGGAACACTGAATCTTCTAGTCAAACTTTTCTACGATCTGTCCTGTCAAGACCTCCCTCCAAGTTTCGAAGAGAATCTTCAGCAAATCACCGGATTGCTCCAGAAATATCTGACCTACGACAATCCGTTGTTACATACAGACGATGATTCCGAAGCTGGACCAGTAGAATTTATCAAAACAGGAATATTTGAAGTTCTTGTGCTGTATGTGCAGAAATATGAAGATGCATTCGGTGAACTTTTACCACCTTTCATCACGACCGCGTGGAACTTGCTCACGACTATCGGTCAAGAAACGAAGTATGATTTGCTGGTAAGCAAGGGGCTGCAATTTCTGACAGCGGTGTCGGGGATAAAGCAGCATGCTCAACATTTCAATAACGAGTCTGTTCTGGAGCAAGTGGTGGAGAAAGCTATACTACCCAGCGTCAGTTTAAGAGAGTCAGACATTGAGCAATTTGAGGACGAGCCGATCGAATACATTCGGAAAAATCTGGAGGGCTCAGACATTGATACGCGGAGGAGAGCGGCAACAGAATTCCTGAGGATTCTTTTGAACCAATTCGATGAACTAGTGACCAGAGTTGTGGGGAAATACGTCACCCACTATCTTGGACAATTTTCTGCAAACCCCAAGGGAGAATGGAAATCCAAAGATGCAGCTGTCTATCTTTTCTCTGCGATCGCTGCTCGTGGGGCAGTAACTGCCAGCCACGGCGTGAAAGCAACCAATGAGCGTCTCAACGTAGTTGACTTCTTTCAAAATAACATTGCGAGCGACCTCATCAACGACAGCGGTGTAGAGCCTATTCTAAAAGTCGATGCAATCAATTACCTCTATACATTCAGGAGTCAACTCACGAATCAGCAGTGGCAATCTGCATTTCCACCTCTGGTCCAGAACCTCGCGTCGCCAGATTACGTGGTCTACACCTACGCTTCTATAGCAGTGGAGCGAGTACTTTCATTGACAGATGATAATCAGAAGCATGTATTTGGAAAGGAGGATGTCCAGCCATTTGCAAAAGACCTGTTGGAGCATCTCTTCCAACTAATCGAGAAGGATGTGGCCCCCGAGAAGATTCAAGAGAACGAGTTTCTAATGCGTTGCGTCATGCGAGTCTTGATTGTCATAAAAGATGGTGTCATCCCTATTACTGATGTCGTTCTACAGCACTTGGTCAATATTACTCAAATTATTGGGCAAAACCCGAGCAACCCACGCTTTTACTACTATCACTTTGAGGCGCTAGGTGCTCTTATTAGGTATGTGACGTTCGGAACGAACCTTATGACTCGGCTGACAATTAAGATATGCTGCACCCTCCCATCCAGAAAAGCTAGAGCTAGCCCTGTATCAGCCCTTCGCTGGGGTTCTTCAGAACGATATCGAAGGCACGTATTGTTTTATCTTTTTGTTCTTCTTCCTCCGCATCCGTACTAATACTATCGCAGAATTCAAACCCTATGTATTCCAATTGTTCGCCGCTCTACTCGAGGCACACCCAACAGGTTCTCTGTCCGACTACTATAAGGCTTTGATCGTGCCCATCCTAATGCCTGATCTATGGGCGCCAAAAGGCAATGTCCCTGCCCTCTCTCGATTGCTGTGTTCCATCATTCCTCGTGGTGCACAAGATATTGCTGCGAACAATCAAATCGAAGCTGTCCTGGGAGTCTTCCAGAATCTGATCACCAAAAAGTCAAAGACAGAATCGTATGCGTTTGATATCATCGAGAGTGTTGTCCTCACTTTTAACGCGTAAGTGTTAGGTGCTATGTTTCTCAAGCTAACTATTCATTGCTGACGCACAATTTATTAGGTCTTACCTTGAGGCATACTTCCCTCCTATCCTACAACTAATTTATACACGCCTCAGCGCTCCAAATGTGACCGAAGCATTCAAGCTGCGCTTTGTTCGCTTCTACCATCTTGTCTCTGCCCTCAATGAAAATGAACGTGGTTATGGAACAGATTTTTTTATTGCCGCGTCTGACAAGGTTCAAGATGGTGCGTTCGTTCCGGTCTATCTTTCCATCATTCTGCCATCCAGCCAGCAACTCGCAAAGCCTCTCGATCGAAAGACAGCCGCTATATCATTGACCAAGTCACTTACGGACTCTGAAAAATTCGCAGTCCGATATGCTAAAGGCTGGACGCGAACATGCGAGACACTGATCAAGTTACTTGAGAATGCACCCATGCCCGCAGCAGATGATAACCTCGTGGTGGAGCAAGATGTCGACGACCTCTCCTTCGGTGTCGGCTTTACATCGCTCAATACTTGTAAGCGCCAGCCTCGCGATCTCTGGCCAGAGATTATGGATATCAAGAGATGGGTCGGACAATACTACCGTAGTGGTGGCTTACCTGGCCGTGGGGCCGACCAGGCCGCGCTCGAGTCATGGGTATCACAGAGACTTGGTCCTGATCTAGGCCAAGTCTTTACTTCTTATTTGAACGTGAAGGTGTAATGGTGTGAGGGAGCTGGATCGACGTGCGAAAAATGGTTGATGTGCCAGGCAAGTGGCGATTCAAGGGTAGGGTTTTCCCAAGCATAGCGATTTGAGAACTGAGATGCGTGCATGCAGGAGGATGCATGGTCTAGATGGCAAGATATGAACGCCTCCAACGTATAATGGTAGTCAAGGGGTATCACTCGGATAAGATGGATACGATCTCATTGACTGATGAATACTAAAAAAGTTACTTGTTAATTTTACCAATAGAGTAGGAGTGGCTTGGGAATGTTTTGCTTGCGCCACTGTGATTAGGGGAAAAGACCGACATTATGATATAGGCAGCTTCCTGATTTATCTAGCTTATCTATCATCTGACATACCGTCTTGCATGCTCGTCTTTCGTATCCTAGCTCATCTTTCTGACCTCAGCAAGGCCAAGCAACAACATGCAAGAGCACACTTATCCCAGCCCCTGCCAAGTCTATTCCTACCCCATCAGCTCACTTCGGGGCAGAGACAATACAAACTCAATCGCCGATATCAGCACTCGCCCGGCCTAAATTCATACATTAAGGTCATATCAGTGCGATGCAGATGTCGCAAGCCAGGCCATGGACCCATTATCTTTCTTCATTTCCCATTCCCTTTCATCCCATCCCATCCAATCCTATCCCATATCCATCGAAACCGGACAGAATAGGGCAACACCGTGTAACGCATTCGCTGAACTTGACAGAAAACCTTCAAAACTAAGCAAACACTTTTTGGGAATCCGCAACAAGTACCATACGCCAACGAAACAATTTTGGTGTAATCCGAGGATAGGGTAGTGTGAAATGCGCTGGCTGTTTCCACTGGTGACTTAGGTGGTCTCGATCCTCACTTCCGGCAAGTTCTTCTCACCTGTAGGCTTGTTGCGAAGTGGCTCGGTCGGACCATCAACAGTGCTGGCAGTGGTACTCGGCAAGCTGCTGCTCTGTGGACTGTTCTGTTCCATTGTTAACATGGGCGTCGGCACGGTGGAGTTGATGTCTAGAGGCAATGTCTGCCTCTCTGATTGCGGCGCCGGGCTCGTATTTGGGGGGTACGCAGATGCATTGTGGGGAGGTGGTCCGACGAATATAAGCTTCTCGATTGCAGCAATTTGCTTTCCATAGTTGTACTTCTTGAGAGCAATGAGTTGCGGCTTGATATCTTCGACGAAGCGATCGCGTTCATCGCCTTTGAGTTGAGCAAGCAGCTTCTCTGCGTACTAGTTAGGGCGCGTTTCAAATTCAATAGGCAAAATATGGGAAAGGGGTCGACATACGAATAACATAGTTGCCATATTGATCTTTCATCATCAGTTGCAAGGGGCTACTCCCGTCGCTATGCAATACTGTCAGTTGTGCTACGATGGCACCTCTCTGTTCATCAGAACTGAATTGAATGCTCTTTTCAACAACATTTGAAGCAAATTTATGCTTCGACAATGTAATCAATTGTGCTGTGACAATTTTTATGATCTTCGCTCGGTCGTGCGGTTTACCATGGGCAATCACATGCTGAGTGACATAGTTGCCATATTGATCGGTGATGAGCATCGGTGCACATGCAAATAGTTCTTCGAGAACGGAAGCTTGATCTTGCTCAGAGCAGTACTCAAGCATTCGCTGGATGACGCGGCAGCCATATGGATGGGTTGCGAGAGTATGCACTTGGCCTCTAAAAGCCTCGATTATGAATTGAATGTGCTCAGTGGGCACACGCTCGATAGCTTTTTGGACGACGTGGTTGCCGTTCTGATCCTTGACACATTTCAGGACGTCCGTCTGAAGCTCCCTCACAAGGTCAGCCTGCTGGTCGGCGAGTACATGCTCTAATGCCTATGTTTGTCAGTGAAATGTATGAGTAGCGTAACCAGAAAGAACTGACCTTCTGTACAACACGACAGCCGTACATCTGCTGCGACAGCTCATTAACGTGGTTCTTCATCGATTCAGCCAGAACGCGTTTTTGCACTTGATTGCCGTGCTCGAAGAGCTTCTGGATAACATAGTTTCCGAAGACATCGGTCATGAGCTGCAGGGCATTAGGCTGTATCTCACGAAAGATTTGATCTTTCTCATCACTGTTCGCGGTTTCGAGTTTCTGCTGAATGAATCGAGATCCATGTTGGTCACCACTGAACTCCACTACATGGCCATAGATGTCCTATTCAAGCATTAGTACAGATAAGCTTGCACTGATTAGTTGACGTAAATACCTTAAGCTCATAACGCTTGTTAGATTTTGCATTGGACCGGAACTCTTCAAGGAGCACGCTTCGGACACCGTGACCAACATCTTGATCGCGGGCAGGGCCTCGAGGCGCTGTCACATTACCAGCGTATGACTGCAACGGCACCTGATATGTGTATTGCTGAGGGTTTGCACGAAATGCCTGCGGGGCGTAATCGTAGGCGTGCGGTGGATATTGGCCTTGGAATTGCCCTGCATAGATGCCCTGATGCTGGAAATAAGGGGGCTGTTGCTGAAATTGAAGTCTCTGAAGTCCGCGTTCTAGCTCTGCAACACCTTGTGGCCGCTGCCCTCTGAGATAAGCGTGGTCGGGTTCAAGGTTGCTAGTGCTGGTATTGTAATATCTTGGACTGCCCGGCTGGCGTCTGTAGTCATTGCCTGGAGATGTTGACTCGCGATCGCTTGCACGAGATTGCTTGCCCGAACTGAGTTGGCCAGCATACGTTCCATCAGGATATACCTGCGCGAGGTAGTTCCCAAGGCCCTTCAATGAAGAAGTGCCTTCGTTATTCCACATATTCAATGCCCCATTTAACTGATGTGGTCTCACATCATACTCTGCGTAGACTCCGGGGGACGAGAAAGATTGATCGGCTGTGGTGGTTGGAGAGTCTAAGTATGCATTCTGGGCATTACTGGGAGGTAGCTGGCTGCGTGGGTAACCTGATTCTGCATCTGGGGCTCGATCAAGCACGTTGACATAGCTACGGCCGTTTGGTAGAGATGGGAAAGATGGAGTCGGTCCAGAGATGGAGGGTCGTTGTATGTGAACAGAGTTATTCGGCGTATGGCCAAATACAGGAAAAGCGTTATTCCCAAAAAGGGCGCCATTGCTTGTCCCGTTCGGCGCCGTCTCTGCGTGCCTTGATGACGGAAGGCCGGTCTCCCGAGGCGTGCTTGACTGGCCACTTCGGTATCCTCGCTGATCGAGTGAGAAGCCATCTTGTGCGTCAAAAGTTGCAACATTGTTCTCCTTGTTGTCCCCAAAACCCAGACCTGGGCCGTATGGGTATTTGAAAGGGCCCGAGGCAGGATCGAGGCTGCTTTTAGTGATGGACCTACCATTGAGACTGGGACCTTGACCGATTGCGGGTCGCGAGGCCGTCAGGTACGGTGATGTCTTCTGAGACTCGGAGAGAATGCTGTTCGCAGCAGCGCTCGAGTTGCTTCCACGGTGTCGTATTGGTGATGTGCTGCCACTCTGAGTTGGTGATGTGTTGGAATTCCAAGGGCCGTTTGTTCTACATCCCCAAGGATCGGCTTCGGAAGATGCAGCCAGCGCACCTGAACCGCTGGCGCCGTGAAATGCTTCGTCATCTGCAACTTGGACTTGGTCAGTACGCCCGAATCTTGATGTGAATATCCGAACCTACCTCGAGAACGGGAGGCATCTCTCTTGCCATTTGCGAAGCTACTACCGATGGTGTTACTTCCCCAGATGCCACTAGTTTGCCAGGTGTTGTTTCCAAAGTTCTGGCTGAGGGACGAGCTTTGAGGGGTTTTGTCGTCTGAATTTACCCTGCCAGCGCTCAACGGGAAGTCTCCGAATCGAGTCGACCGAGCCTGATAGAAATCCAGACATTAGCAGGATTTTAGGAGGCAGGGAATATCAATAGACTTACAGCACTTGACAAGGTCCCGGTAGATCTATTAATAGTTGCAGAAGACATGACAGAAATTGCTGGAATCAACCAAGATATCTGGAGCCTCGCTGCGGTTGTATGTTCGAGTAGATTGTATGCTCGTAAGTTGGCAACCGGCAACAGTCTATGTACTGTGTATATGACAGTCTGTTGGATCTATGACTACTCCAGACGTCAGCCTTCTCGTTGCCCTGGTTCGCAGGGCTTGCTAGGGCCAGAGCAGGACAAGCGGCTTAGCAAAGAGCTGAGCTGACCAGACTTACCACAGTGAAGGGTTGCTAGAGTATGTAAAGCTCGACCAGCATTAGGCACATGTACAGAGAAGGTTTGCGGGAAACGTGGACTTCGTGGAGTGTCGAGCATCAAACGGGGGAGAGGCAGGTAGTTGAAGGCCTACAGAGCAGTAGGGACAGAAGATCTGGTCGCACGACACTTCGTTTGTCATATGCAACGTCAGGTAAGCGTACACCACTGAAATGAGTAGGCACCCGTTCAACAAGTCCTGGAGTATGCAGGCGTTTTGATGTAAATCTGCTGCCTCCTTTGTACACCGTATGACATCGAGTGAAATTGCTGGATTTGTATCTAGGAGAATATCAGTGCAGTCTGGAATTTTAACGCGGAGCTGCGCTTGGTTGATGCAAGGGATGCGATTGGGGTCGTCAGGAACGCGATTATTCTGGTAGTTGGGTCGAGAATGAGGAGATTTAGTGATGTCGCACCGCGGGAGGAGAGAATGTCTCGAAGGCGTGGGAGACCTCTTCTGATGCCACAGGGAGCAGACGGGAGGACGAGGTGTTCTGGTGATCTTGCGGGACGGCCTGGGTTTAATGCAGCGGCAGTCACGTCTGGAGCAGTAGGGAGCGGCTTTGGGGTGTAAGGTACTGGACCGCGAACATGGCTCTCGCGTTTCGAGACCCTTTGGGATGCGACTCCTTGACAGCAGCGAGCTAAAATTTGGTAGGGGAGTGCTAATGTGCGATGCTAATGTGCGATGCTAACGGGGCACAGCGAACGGGGTAGCGCTCCTAGTGGAGCGGGACGCCCAAACTATCCAGACTACCTTATTTACTGGCCTTGCTTGCCCTGCCGTGCGTGCGAGCGAGCGTGCGAGCCTGCCTTGCTGCTGGACGCTGGACGCTGGACGCTGGACGCTGGACGCTGGAGGTACCCAAGAACAGCACAGCACAGCACAGCACAGCACATTCTTGCTTCCCTTCTGGCCCAAGAGTCCAAGAGCCCAAGACGCCAGCCATATTGCCGCCGCGCAACCGCCGTGTGGATGTGCAGTGGCAGTCGAGGCCTCTGATCCATCGGTCAGCGTCGCTTACGGCTCGCGGGTACGGTCTTGCACGGTCTTGCGCTGTATTGCGCTGTATTGCGCTGCCATGTCCTCGCTGGGCGCGAGCAAGACAGGCACTGCAGACAAGTGCGCAGCTCCATTGCTGGCGCACTCGCCATGCTCGCCTCTACAGCACACCACGGTATACTCTACATTCGCAGTACAGTATCTGCACGGGATACGTATCCAGCGCAGCGCAGCGCAGCGCAGAGGACAGTGCCGTGCAGGGCGCACGGAGTAGGGCCAGGCCTTACAGAGACGCGGATCGACCGCAGGCCACAGGCCACAGTGCCACACCCAAAGTTAAAAGTAGCGCTGCAAGCCTGCAATAGCCCTAAGGAATGCTTACTTGCGGCCGTGGCCCACTGCACACATGTGCTGAACGGACACTGCTGTCGCTCTCTGACGCCAGAGACGCCCCACGCCAGCCTTATCCCGACTGGTGCAACGCCCTGGAGGCCCACAAGCCGCCGGCAACACCCCAAGCTCAGTCCTGTACTGAGGTGCACCGGGCTGGCGAGTTGTACGGCTGTGAGCCAGAGTACCAGAGTACCAGACACCAGGAGGACCAGAGTAACTAGTCGCAGCGAGTAGCCATGCCTGTCGGTGCAGCAGGTGGTGCTCGAGAGAGCTGCCTTGCCCGGCTGGGCGCCCAGGAGACGGTCGAGGAAGGGGGAGAGAGATGCGGCAGCCTCCAGCGCAACAGCGGCTGCAACTCGCAAGAGGGCATCAAGAGAGTATCGGCCGGTGTATAGCGAGCGAGTCTGCCAGTGAGTGTATGTATGTGCACGCCTCACTCCACTGCGCGCAACCTTCCTTTCACTCGCAGCTGCACTGCGGGCGGCGCCCTGGAGAACGGGCTATCTGGTGCCAGGCACCGACAGCGCTCCAGGTGTGCCAGGCACGGCGTGTCGCTTCACGCCCGCTTCACGCCCGCCCGCTGTCCGTCAACTGCCGTCCGCCATCCCATCCCATCCACCGTCCACCGCCCACCATCCATCGTCCACCGTCCACCGTCCACCGTCCACCGTCCGCCATCCGCCATCCACCAGCTTGGGTGAGGGTTGAACGGCAAGGCCTGTCAACATAATATGCCTTGGCCACGTCTAACGGAAAGCAGGACTTTGGCGCACACCACCGCATGCGCATCCTTTCCCCTTCTCCCCACATCATCGATCGGCACATCTCAATCTCAGGAGTCTATCTCAGCTCGGACCTCAAAAAGGCATTTGCTCATTGCAGTCTCGACAGTATTGCCGCTAATCTTCACGGGCATCATATAGCTATCCCCCATTATCGTCACTTTCCGCTCATTGTTTGCTATGGCATCTTCCCATCCCATCCTGCTGGCTTCCCCTGCCGGCTTTCCCTGCCGTCGCACATCGGATATTCTGATCACCCTTGAGCGATCTGGAACAGTATGCCAGTTATGCCTATCTTTACCACCTTGGCCACCTCTGCAGCCCGGTACCACTAGGATCACCACCGCAACTCTAACGCGCTAATGCTGCTCGAGCTCATCGTTGTCGGGGAGTAGCAGTACAATGGCATGCAAGTTACCATTGCACAGCATGAGAGACATGATGCAGATGAAAATATGTGGAGCACCGCACTCAATCGAAGGCTACGAGTACATGCTTTTCAACTTTGTGCTCTCAGGTAGGCAAGGCAACAGAAACAATCTATCCATTCTTACTCTCCTGTTCGGATAGCACGGATGATTATCGCAGCCCGAATCTTCCCAATCTCAACGCACCACGATAATCGGCGTCAAAAGGATTCAGAAGCCTGGCCCAGGCGGCGATCGCCGACCCTGCCATAGAGCAGTAGTGTCGGCTTCTTGCATACAACTCACAGTAGACTCCCCCGAGTGCAGCTCAGTAAAGTATCCATGCACCATGGAAAGCACCCATTGGCAAGCACACTGTGAACACTTGACTTGCGTACTTACCACGGTCCCATCTTCCAATTGGTCGTGGTTTTAAGATGTCGGATGTCGTGCGTATTATGGCTAGAACTTGGATACTTCGACCATGCCGTATTATGCTGCGCCTGTTCTGTTCCGGGGAAAGAATCTTCCTCACCCCGAAGCCGAGAAAAAAGAAATTTGATTCACCGGGGGAGTATTGAGGTCGATCACATGGACCTTGTTCTGGGACTCTCGTTGGATCGGAGCATGGCCCAAATTATGGGTTGTGATATGTGACAGCCACAGCTGTTTTGTATATTGCTCTTTCATCTTGCAGCACGCATGGCGCTCCTCTTTCTATCTCACCGCTGTTTTGCATAAGGAATATGATCCTGTCTCCCAGAGATTGCTTTTCTCCTCTGTCAAGGAAAAGTGGGACGATGATGTATGGAGAAGAGGGACAAGATCAGAAAACGGCCACGTTACACAACCAAAGGAACTTTTCAAGCCGGATGATGATAAGACTATCATCGGACGTGGTACCGCTAAGTTGGAACCATAGAGCCAATATTATCGTTGGGGAAGTAGATAGGTATAATAGGCTATGTATTCTCATAGGCAAGTACGTCTAGCACTTGCATCGAGGCCCGAAGCACTCGTTTTGCAGACGGTTCATGGATGCGATCCATGCGCAATGTGATATGCCATGGAGAGTGCCTGCCACTCAACATGCTAAGTGATGACAGGTCAATTATTATACAAGCTTTGACCCAGTAACAAAAGTTCTGTAGTGTCAAGATGATGAGCCAATAGCAAATGCAAAGATTTTTCTTCTATTATCCAGGGCATTAATAACATAGCAGTTTCTAGATATATATAGTAAGTAGGTGTTGGTACAGTCCTACAGTCTACTCTGAACATAATCTCTCGCACTCCCATGCGCTGCTTCTAAGGGCATTTAGCATTTCTACGGTCATCACCTCTCAGCGCATCCCCCTCCTAAGGAGAATGCCATCATCGCCGGCACGCACATTCTCAAAGTCGCTTGGCATGCCGGCAGTCGGACCATCTTTCTCGATGCTTGCTTAATGTAAGTGCGTTGGCATTCACAGCTTGTTTCACCGTTGCGAGCCAGACTCGGTTCGCTTCTTTATTTCCGCCCTTCGCCGACCGGCCTCGAGGTCGGACTCGGAGATATGTTCCACGTGACTACGTAAATTGCCGGCAGATGCTGTTATGCTAAAGGAAGGGGGGGGTAAATGTATGTATAGATGGCTAATAAAGGAGTTAATAACTCCTGTCTGCTGGTCTGCTTAAAAAAACGCTATATGTCCTCGAGGCATTTTAATTTTTGACGAGAAGTCTATATTTAATAAGTCCTCGTTATTTCATTAATAAAATAGAGCACAGACTCGCGAGCATTGAATCTATTATCTAATGAGACCTTTTTCTCATGGAGTGATGCTGTTGTCACAGATATCTCGGTCTCTGTCAGCATCTTGACTCTGTCAATATTCACTTCGAATTCCATAGAAGAGTATGATGTTGAAATGCAGCTCGGCTCGGCAGTTCATGGCGTATCCGCGAATTGTGCAAAATATAGGGAAGTAGGTGGGCGGTGGTCTGCCAGTCCAAATGAACAGCATTTACTCTTCTGCGAACCTCACACGCCATCTATGATTCTATCTGTATATGCTGGGGAGAGCTTCCACGCCGAACCAATGATGTACTATCAAGTGCCAACCATCAACCCGCCAGCAAGTCTCCATCAGGACAAAGCCTTTGTACTTGTACGATAACAAAGCATACGGGGATGAGTCGGCAGCGTTGTCGCCGTAATCACACGTTCTGATGGCACCAGCAGGTACATACGCAGACGTCCATTACCCCCTCCCAGTTATATTTATCCATCACCGGCTTTTTCGATAAGGAGACAGAAGCTCATTTCAAAAAACTGGATGGAAACAGGACTCAATGGGCGCCAACGGGCCCCCTGCACGTCCAATTACCGACTAGGGCGGGCCAGGGCGGGCCAGGACGGGCGCTACGGTCGTATTTCAGGTCCGGACGGCGTGTGATTCGCTGCCGCCGCGGCATCGACAGGGAGAGAGGTCTGCGGCGAGCGTGCTAAACATTGGCGCTAGCCGGAAGGGGCCGCGAACGTGTGTGCGGTACCGTATTCGTGCAGGCGAAGCGAGGGAGAGGCTTCGGAGGCCTTGGAGGCTGCTGTCGCTGTCCTTGCGTCCTTCTTGTCCTTCTTAAGACTCCTTCGACACCTCTTCCTCACGCATCACCGTCGACCCTTCCTTCCCTCGGGACCCCTACATTCCTTCTCCAGGTTTTATTCAGCTCCATTCTTTTAGCTGATTCTTCCGTCCGCTCTTTCGAGAAATCCCACACGACCAGACTCTTCGCTGGCTACTCCTTTCCCGTCCTTGCGTAAGTCCATTCCTCTCGGTGGTGGCCGACTTTGTCCCTCGATACGGCTGCAGTATACAATGGAACCTGTTGAATGAATTGAACTGCTCGTAATCAGAGACACTGAATATTGACTGATGATGAGTAGTATCTTAGATACTTGGATATTACGCCCGCACAGCAATACCTCGCGTCGACATCAACTGCCTCAGTAATACACTCACGTCTTCTCTCAACGCCACAATGCAGTCATTTTCTACCATAATTGCCCGGGGTGCTGGCCTTCTCTCGGCCCGGGACAGCTCTTCTCTTTCACCCTCATCGCTCAACCTCATCATTTCACTTCTGGTGTTGATCTTCGTTGGCCTCCTGCTTGTTGCTGCTCTCTACACACTACGAAAGATCCGGAAATCCCGTGCTATAAATAACCAGTCTCTGCCGTTGTATAACGACTCTGCCAAGACATCCAAACACCACCGCAGCCTGACAATCACAACAACCCCCTACAAGGGCCGTGCATCGAGTGTATATGTCTATGATGAGAAAAGCTCTCTCAATTCGCCTTCCTCGCCACTTTCCCCAGATGATGTCCCGGAGATTCGCATTACATTCCCCGACGAGCAGGATGAATCGGGACGTCTAAAGAGCGGACGTGTTGTTATTGTCAGAGTTGGCGATACCGGAGTTGGTCTTGAACCGCTGAGGGATGAGCAGTTACCAGCGTATGAGAAAGAGAACGGCGAACGCTTTCACTCAATCGACATGGAACGCATTGGTGGACTGAAGGAGAAGTCATCCTGGTCATGAGCGCGAGCGCATCTTTTTTCATCTCAAAACCTTATTACGATCACCTTTCGACATCATCACAACCCGGTAATTTCTGACGGCCAATTGGAAAGCAAGTCATAATCTTGGCGTGTTGGATAGAAGGCAGTGGAGGAATTCTGGATCTGTAACGACTTTAGCTATTGCCTGTGCATATTCTCTTCGAGACGAACTGGAGTTATTACGCATCAAGGTTACTCTATCATGCTGTATGGAGCCTAGTTCAGCGATGCATTTTGCCTTTTGTCTCGTCTTTAGGATGATACTGGGACACACAAGTACACTGCTCTTCATACTCTAATGTATTTTATGTAATTTCAGCGAATGAAACCTACAACTATGAAACCTTTCTCTGCTATTGATTATAATAGTAGGATGGCTAGAATTAAGCTCAATGAACTTAACTTGCCTTGTTGACAAGCATGCAAAAGTATATATAATTAGTGATGCTCGTTATAAGTTGTTAAGATTTTTGATATTGCATTGTATTGGCTGGTCTATTATTAAGACTTAGTGGAGCTTCGTGCCCCGCCAGCCGCTCTAGCGTACCCTGAGCCGAAATATAGCCAGTCGCGTTGGCAAAAAGGTTCGCGACATTGTTCAGTCATCTCTTAAGGTTTAAGTCTCAATTTCTATTTACAACTTTCATTAATTTGTCAATGGCTCCGACACGACTCCTTATACCTCTTTTGCGTCTTTTATAAGCAATAGACATAAGTGAATCCAGATTATGCCTTCCACCGTCGATCCCGTCGCTGTGAAAGGCGACTATAATTCCATCGCAGCACAGTATGCACGAGCGAAGGCACAGAAGGAGAAGGATGATGCGGCTAAGTTACAGACGAAAGCTAAGACCAACAAAGAAGAGGGCTTAACGGATGCTCAGAAGACTGCTGCTGGAAAGGTTGCCGCGTTTAAGAGTGCATGGAACTGGAGTGTGGGTTTTTTTGTTTGGTTGCTGTAGGTCCCCGTCAGGAAGAGAAGTCACTCCGGGCGTTCTTGGCTGGGTGCTTATGAATTCATGGCTGATCACATGCGTCAATGCTAGATTCATTCATGCAGCCGGTATTTACTTCTTCACCAAAGGCTTCCTCCTCACGCGGCTCGTCCTCGAAGAGAAATCCTCCTGTGCCGATCCCCCTATAACTCTAAGCAAATCTTTTGCAGGAGCAGGTACTCCAGATGGAGGATGCTGGCATCCGAAGACATTTGAAAAGGCAGTTGTGATCATTGTAGATGCGTTGCGGTATGATTTTACGGTCCCTTCCAACGAGACAATCCCGCAAGCTTTCCGTAACGCCCTGCCATTTCTCTACGATACCGCCGCCAAGGAGCCACATAATGCTTTTCTTTTACCCTTCATTGCAGATCCACCAACTACAACTTTACAGCGGCTGAAAGGTTTGACGACCGGCACATTGCCAACCTTTATAGATGCTGGTTCAAATTTCGCTGGGACAGCAATCGAGGAGGATAATCTGCTCATGCAACTTCTTGATGCTGGCCGCAGGATAGTGCACTTGGGTGATGATACTTGGACAGCCCTATTTCCTGGATATTTTGAAAAAGACTTGAGTCAGGCATATGATAGCCTTAATGTCTGGGATCTTCACACCGTTGACAATGGAGTCACGGAGCATATTATTCCATTGCTAGCAAAGGAGAAAAGAGAGCAATGGGATGTGATTTTTGCACACTATTTAGGGGTTGATCATGCTGGGCATAGATATGGACCGAACCATCCTGCCATGACGGCAAAGCTACTGCAGATGGACGAAGTTCTCAGAAGTATTGTGGCTGCTCTGAGCGATGACACGCTCCTTGTGGTAATGGGTGACCATGGTATGGATAGTAAAGGTGATCATGGTGGAGAGTCAGATGATGAGGTTGAGGCGGCTCTATGGATGTACTCAAAGAAAGGCATATTCGGCCGTACAGATCCAAAGTTCGTGACGCCACCACAGACAGCGAAAGAGCGCCCAGTCAGTCAAATTGATATTGTGCCTACCCTGGCGCTGCTGCTAGGTCTGCCCATTCCGTTCAACAATTTAGGCAAACCGATCGAAGAGGCATTTGCTGGCAGAAAGGGTGCGGCCTGGGAGAATCTGGCTGCTGTTATGCGGATGACCGCTGCTGCAATTAAGAGATATCAGGCAGCATATTACCATGCTCGGGGTATCGATGAGAGCACTATCGAAGGCTCACCGAGGGCTCTATGGGAGAAAGCCGAACATACACTCGGTTCGAAAGCGAACAAGGATGCCTCCTGGAAACAGTCTTACAAAATGATGGCAGCTTATCAGACAGAGACGCTACGAATTTGTCGGAGCTTGTGGGCTAGGTTTGATGTCGCTAGCATGCTTCAGGGCATATCAATCCTCGCGGCAGGCGTCCTCGTGCTCGTGCTGTACGCTAGAAGCGTGGCAGATGACGAGGGTGCTGTGATTGATCCGGAGCTAGAACGGGCTGAAAAGCAGCTGGAGAAAGAAGAGGTCGCTAAGGATGCCCACTCCGAGAAAGAAGGAGCTGCAAAGGATACCAAGCTTGAGAAAGAAGGAGTTGCAAAGGGTACCGTAGAGGAAGAAGTTGAGGACTTCACTCGGTCGACTGTCACCGGGGCTTTTATTGGCTCATTAGCTGGTGGATCGCTGGGCGTGACTACGTCACTTATGACTCTTGAAGGATCTACTGTCAATGAGTCTCTGCTCGGAGCTGCCGCTGGTGGTCTTCTTGGAGCACTTGCTGCTCAGCTCGGCTCAACAAAGAAATTCAAAAGTCCTTTTCCAAACAGTCTTTGGGGATGGCTCGCCCTAGTTTTCACAATAAGCCAGTCCGTAGGCTTTGCCTCGAATTCCTACACAATATGGGAGGACTCGATTCTGCTCTTCTTTATCTCCACATTTGGTATCCTAGCTGCAATTTCTTCACTCCGTCAAGATACTCTAGCAGAGAAGACTTTAGGCGCCTATCAAGCAGTTCTCTTTGTTGTGCTTGGATGGATCTCGTCATTTTCTAGGTTATGCAGAGAAGAGCAAATGCCTTTCTGTAGATCAACTTACTACGCCTCAGCAACAAGCTCTACAAGTGCCCCCTGGCAACTTCTAATACCTTTCGCCGTTGCAATTATCCTTCCGTTCATCATAAAGTCATACTACGTATCGACACGCTCATATGAGGGTTTGGCACCAGTTTGGATTGGTGTCGTCTTCCGTGTTGGCCTCCTCTCTTCCGCCATCTTCTGGACTCTCGACGCTGCTGATGATGGCGAATGGTTTCCCTGGATTCCTAAAGGTGTTCTGAAATCAACCCGCGTTGTCATTGCCCAGACTGTCTTTGCGATGGCCCTTTTAGCAGGAACGATTGCATTTGGTACAGCAACGCCATGCGTTTCTATTTCGACCGAACAGAACACGAGACCAATCCCTGCTGTTGCTGCAGATGGGGTTGATGCTACTGCCCCAACACGAAAAACGGTCATTATCCTTGGATACGCCAATACCCATGGTACACGATACTTCTTGTTGTACCTCAACATTCTTCTCGCGTCAATACTAATTCAAAAACCGATGGGTGCTGGGGCTCTGGCTCTCTTAACATGGCAAATCCTCTCATTAATTGAAATACTCGATACACTGTCTCTGTCTGACTCGCCGATTGGCCCCGTTATGCTAGCTTTGCTAGGTTCTTATCACTACTTTAAAACTGGCCACCAGGCCACGCTGAGCAGCATCCAGTGGGAAAGCGCTTTCGTGCCGTTACATGAGATTAAGTACCCGTTCTCGCCGCTCCTGGTAGCCCTCAACACTTTCGGCTCTTTTATACTTACTGCAGCGGCTGTCCCTCTGACTGTATTCTGGAAGAAACAGCCGAAACAACATCCAAACCAAATCGTTGCTCAAGTGGGAAGAGCGTTGGGGTGGTATATTGCGTATTTCGCAGTCGAGGCACTTGCGACGACTATGTGGGCGGGCCATTTAAGGCGGCATTTGATGCTTTATAGAATATTTTGTCCAAGATTTATGGTTGGTGCTGCAGTTCTATTAGTTGTAGATGTGGTAGGCCTGTCGGTGGCATTATTGGGGGTAAGGAGGAATGGGTTGTCGGTCGGAGAAGTTTTTGGTTGGGCTTAAGGTGTATACTATGGGTATAAGAAGATCGATAGGTCAGTCGTAGAGGAGCATCGACACAAATTGGTTATTTTGCATAGCGAAGGATTGGATAGGGGCACTACTGCGCGCTGGATTAGGTTCAAATACCTAACCCCTGTAGCAGTCAGCACATTATTTTGCTGTTAAGATAATTTATTTTGAATGTAATAATTTTATCGTCCTCTTCCAAGAAAAAATAACTATAGATAATTGGTAAAGGAATTTGATGGGAGAGGCCATTCCTCCGGGGTTTAGCATCGAGCCTCGTCCGTGAGGCTGTGAAATCGATTTGTGCACGGACCAACAACGCGTTTCCACCAACATTGTCACATTTACCCACCAGCACCTCCTACTTTGCAACCTATCTCTCTAACACTTTCGTGAAAAGAATCCAAATAAGAAAGGACAGGATCTAGTTATCTCTCCTCCAGTGTATCCGCCCGACCTTTAAATTACCACAAATCTATCCTCAATGCCGCAATAATAGTCCACACCTGTCCTTCACCATCCACGCACTCCAAGGATGGCGCTCCCGCTCTCTACCTCCACAGTCACCACCACAGCCCAGGCATTCGAAAATCCTCTCCCTAGCGTGCGCCAATTCCACAAGCAACTACACCTCGCGCTCGAGGAGAAGAATGGCAGGCTCCGGACGCTGGTTGGCGGCAGCTATCGCGAGCTGCTCGGCACAGCGGAAATGATTGTCGATATGCGGAGGGATATTGAGGATGTGGAAGGCAAACTGGGCAGGGTTGCCGAGGGCTGTGGGAGGAGTGCGATTATGAAGCGGGTCTCTGGCTTGGGAAAGCTGGGCATTGCGCCGGATGGCGTGGCAGGAGATGAGGACAGAAAGTTGGGATGGATGGCGAGGATGAAGGTATTAGGTGGATGTGCGGTTATTGTGGGACGATCACTGAGAGGTAAAGACACTGGACGTGGGGAAGGGGAGAGTAGAGGACGGAGACTAGTCACGGCTGCGAAAGTGTTGGTCCTTTCGAGGCTGTTGATTAAAAGCCTCGGGGATGAAGTAAAGGACGGGGAGAATAGCATCGATGGCGCAGTGGAGTTGCTTGAGGAGATGAGAAGGAAACTTGGCTCGTTGCGGAGACGTCTGCTAAGAGGTGTAGAGAGGATGCTTGAGAAGTTGGATGGAGAAAGGGAGGACTTGATACAGGCACTGTGCGCATACAGTCTTGCTACGAGCTCCGGCGCAAAAGACGTGCTGAGACATTTTCTGCACGTCCGTGGCGAGGCGATGGCACTTGCCTTTGAAGATGACGGTGAAGCCGTTGCCAAAGAAAAGAAACAGGAAGCTGTTATGCGGGCTTTGGGGCTGTACACAAGGACTCTACTTGATGTCCAAGCTCTCGTCCCAAGACGCCTATCAGATGCTTTGCTAGACCTAAAAGGAAGGCCACTACTCAAGGATGAGGCCATTAGAGATCTCGAGAGCCTGAGATTGGATATCCATGAGAAGTGGTTTGGAGATGAGATTATGTTTTTTACACCATATACCAGGCATGATGATCTAGATGGGACACTGGCCATGACTACGTTAAAAGGGTGGTCGAAGAAGGCGGCCGAGGTCTTACTCCTAGGCTTCGAGCAGGCCTTGCAGCATGTGATGGAGTTTAAGGCTGTGGTGGAACTGAGGACGAAGATTTTTGAGATGTGGAATCTCGAAGGCGGTAAAGCAAAGGGATTTGACTCGTCAGTCATGCTTGATGGGTTACGCAAGGTAATCAACAATCGCTTGGTGGATTTGCTCGAAGCCAGAATAGCGAAACTCCACCTGGTTGGCACCGAGGTCGAAGCCACTCTAGGTACATGGACAGCCTCTAGGCACAACAAGCAGAGCAGTCTATGGAGCAACGAGCATCTCGGTATGGATTTAAGCCACGGTGCGAAATCATTCAAACATGCTATGATCGCCCATGTACACGGAAGAACCGATTCTGTCTCACGGGTTGTCAATGGCTATGAGACATGGCGACATCTTGTCGATGAGATGGTCACTACAATCGATCAAATGAAGAAGCAGAGGTGGGATGATGATCTTGACAGTCTTGAAGATGACCTCGCTCTAGAGAACAGGAACACTCTATTAAGCAAGGTTGATCCAGAAATGCTTCAAGATCGTACAGATGCTAGTTTGGATGATGCATTCAAAACCCTACACCAGAAACTTACAGCACTCTCGGCTACGTACAAGGACAGCGAGGAATCTGGCGGTATCACCGTTTTCATACTCCGAGTCGTACGGGAGCTCCGTGCAGAGTTACCCAAACGCCCTAACCTAACCTCTTTCGGCTTGTCCTTAGTGCCTCAACTGCACAGTGCCCTTGTTTCAAGCATATCATCGGAGCCTTTATCGAACTTTACTGAGACGATTAATAGGCGGAAGAAGGTTACCGGACGCGCTCTCTGGGAAGGCTCGCCTGAACTCCCTATATACCCGTCGCCATCAACATTCAAGTTCCTACACAGCCTTACTTCTTCGATGGCAAGTGCTGGTAACGACTTGTGGAGTCCGACTTCTGTAAAGGCCCTGAAAACGTATTTAACTAAGCAACTCGGAGAGCAATTGAGCGAAGCGCTTCAACCTTCGGCTTCAGAAGACAAGAGTGAAGCCAACGGTCACAAAAATGGAGACGAAAAGGTTCCTAAGGAAAAGGATATGTCCGGAGAAGGAAGCGAAGGTGGCAATACTACTACTTCCGAGGGAACTCTATCGAAGCCACAGGATATCATAATCCAGTCTCTCTTCGATGTACTTGTTCTTCAGACATGCTTGGTAGCGCCTGGAGAATCAGGAGCTTTGGCCACTCTGGAGCAATCCCTTAAAGCACGTACGGAGCTGGATACGAACTCAGCCGAGCGATTACGAGGCGCCGCTCAGGAATATTGGAGGCGGACCAATTTACTTTTTGGACTTTTAGCGTAGAGATAGAATAGATGTATTGAGCAAGTAAACATCTGAAACGAAATACCATCTGAAACCAATCTCACAGCCTTGCGGAATAATAGTTTTTCCGAAAGACGATGCCACGTGCCGAGGGGTCGCCGCGACCAAAAATACGAAGCTTGGTATTCTACAGCTTTTTCTTTTACTGAATACAGTGTGCCTGTGTCAGTCTCACAGCATGACTACCATGCGCCTTACGTTTCTTTACCCTCATTTGTTTCGTTCGATAAGAATTAGTGAGCCCGCAGCGCAGACAGTACGGCAATGCCTTCATCGGCGCCCCAACACAAGAAATGCTACTTTCGTAACGACACCGCGCAAAGGACAGAAGTTTGTACAACGCCATGGAAAGGCTATCGACCCATTACTCGCACCGGGCGGACCAAATGATGACAAGAAAGTGTCTGGGCTGGGCGATATAAAGGAGACGAAAGGCATTGGAAAGAGCAAGAAGGAAAAGGCAGAGCCGGCGCCGAAGACGGGCGAGAAAGAAGCTTTCAAGACTCCAGAATCGATGTATACATCTGCTTTGTCCGGAGAAATGGAATCTGCGGCTCGTATACCTGGGGATCGAACAGTCGAAGGAACGGTTCCCAATGACAAGGATGCGCCTGCAAAAGCAACTCCGCTTGAACCTGCGGCTGCCACTACGGATGAGATCAATGGGGCTTTACAGGCTGTTCTACATATGCAGCCGCCATCCGATCCAATACCTGAAAGCGTGCGTCACATGCATACGCCGCCATATGTGCATCATTTCGATACATACACTTTAGTAAAGGGGGTTGAAGAAGGGGGGTTCACGAATGACCAGGCTGTAACAGCAATGAAAGCTGTGAGGGGTCTATTAACATATAATCTTGATCGAGCGAAGGAAGGGCTAGTTAGTAGGAGCGATGTTGAGAATGTAAGTTAGCTCAACTCCTGAAGCAGTATTTCCAAGTCTTGGTTTTAACAATACGCTCAGGAGTCGTATCTCTTCCGTGCAGCATGCTCTGAACTCCGCACCGAGATCCAGAATAGTCGCAGAGCAAACGAAGAGACGATGCGCAGGGAACGCACGCTCTTGCAGCATGAAGTGGATATTCTGAATCAGAAGCTGACCCAAGAGTTGGTGACGTTGAAGGATGACTTGAGAGGCATGTTCAACGACCGCAAGATGGCCGTCCGCATGGAACAGCGGTCTATGGAAAGTGCCGTAAGTCTTCTCACCTTCCAGCCACCCAACTCATCTAACCTCCCCCTAGATCCAAGAACTCAACTACAAAATCACCGTCGCCCTAAACAGCGACTCCAAATCAGAAGTAGAAGGCCTCCGCTGGGTCCTCACGCGCCGCTCCGTCATGGGCATCCTCTTTATGGCGCTGATGGTGCTCTCGTCGCTGCGTTATGCGAGCTATCGCGCCCACGAGGATGAACTGATCAGGAAGAGGCTTGAGAAGGAGCATGCGGAGATGGAGAAGCGGCGCGCTAATGGGGGGCCACAGACGAATGGAGGGCCGCGCGAGAGCGATTTGGCTGCAGGCACAGCTGCTGAGGCAATGGCTGCAAATTGATGCGGCATAGATGTTGATATGAAATACCCTTTATATGGATAATAAAATAGAGAGAAATCTAAGCGGATTCAACCATCAACGCAAGCAAACTGTAGGACAATGCATATTATATTCCCCTCTAAAGCAGCTGCTAAACTAAGATGCTTATTGCCATCGCTGGCGCGAGCTGCTGGCCCGGCCAACGCCTCTCCAACGAGGCAGCAGAACCCCTTGACCAATTAAGGCCAGCACAAATTCCATGACCCAGGACTGGCAGTTCCAGTCCCGGGAGCAATTGTCGGCTCGGAATATCTGGGCGAGGTGCCGTACCCCGTTCACATAGTATCGGCGGACTCGGCCCAAGGAAATCGAGACTCGGTGGAGTCGAGCCCGTCCAGGGCGAGCATTCCAGCGAGCTGGGGCTATGTAGGAGGCCGGTCCTCCGACGTTATCGTGCACTTGGTGTATCGATGATGCCCCGGCGGGTGGATGCGCGGAAAGTGCCCCATGGTCGGGATCTGGGGGATCCGCCGGACGATATATAACAAGATCGATAGCTGTACTTATATCATGCGGGTCGGAGGGATATGCAAAGGCTCCATGGACCAGAACCACAGCCCGAGAGCGGCGTGGGCTTCGGCGTCGCGGCGCTCTGGGCAGTACAGTGCTGTACGCACAGCACATATTAGCGCCCTATCGCGTATGATAACTATGATAACTTACGGCATAATAAAAACAGTCAATATTAAACAGTCAATAACCTACAATTCTCACTGCGTGAAGATAGCTGTTAATGACGCTTGATTTATGAAATGCGTCCGAATTCCCCATTCGTGACGGCCCAGCTTCGCTGCTACATTGCACCTTCCCAGCGTTGTTCATCTCGACGCTGCGGTTTTGAAATCAATCTTTTTTGATAATCTGGCAAGGCTGGACAACACTCCAGTAAACAATAGGAGCAACTTCGAGTTTTAATCATATTCCAAGTGAAACAAGGCATATGAAGCTATAGCATGTCTCTTCCTTATTGGGGCATTGTGATCTGGACTAGCTTTTGACCTGAATGCCAAGGTAAAAGTACTCAAGAACGCCTCCGTTCTCACCTCGATCTTTCAAAATCCATTACCATACTGCTTTTTAAGTTGCGTCGAAATTCACACCTGCACAGATTGCACGACTCAAACGGCAATTAAACACATATTCTACTAATATGGACAGCTTCATAGTTGCTCCTCGCGATGAGCAGCGTACTCACACGGTCATTTTCCTCCATGGGCGCGACAGCGTTGCTGAGGAGTTCGCCGATGAATTCTTCGAAAGCCGGGCATCTGACGACAGATTCTTCCAGGAAATATTCCCGGCCTTCAAGTGGGTCTTTCCTTCCTCCAGACTCCGAACTTCGAAGATATTTGGAACCGGAATGTCACAGTGGTTTGACATGTCGTCGGTGGAGAGCCCACCAGTCTTTCTTTCTCACTCCAAAGGTGATACGATCGTACCAATCGTAAATGGAGAGGACTTATACCAGAGTCTAAAGAGTATTGGTATGGATGTGACTTGGAAGGTATACGAAGAAGGAGGTCACTGGGTCAATGAACCACAAGGAGTAGACGATATAATAGAATTTATTCAGCATATCATTGTTTAATGATAGCTATACCAATACAAGAGATATTCAAGTAACACAAACAACAGCAACCATATTCCTTAGGACTAATATCAAGAGACAGAAATATTTTAAATGATCGAATTATACTATTCAGAAAGACTGAGTATGTTTGATTGCCTCCTTGGGGTAGAATAGTTCAAGTGCTGATTGTATATTCTGGTGTACAATCGGCAAATGGCGCAGACTCATTACCGGGATGATGATAGGGACAGCAAGGCAGAGGGCTAGACTGGCTATTATTTAATCTAATTTGCATTGCTATCTACATTACTTCATGCGGCAACACCGAATTGCTAGTATATACCAACCTGCCGCTTCACTTTCTTCATCCTCGTCATTCTCGCAGGCTCATAGCATCAGGGAGGAAGCAGCGGCCTTAGCAGTTTGTGAGGCAGCCGCCATATGGGACTAGGGGACACTAAGCCACTAGCGTCCCAAACGGCTAAACGGGGCTCTTTTTTAGCCCTCGGCGCATCCGTCCCATCTGCTCTCGAGATACCCGTCCCCTTTGCGCATACTCTTCCACGCCATGGAAGGATGTCTTCTTTGCCCGCCTGACCGCGCGACCATAATTGGACGGGCCGTGTGGAAGGTAAGTCTTTCCCATGCCCACCATTGATTCTTCAACCAGCTCACTATTTGCCGTCTAGTCCCGATTCGTTGTTCTTGGACCCCCTCAACGACCACAACCTCCTCCTCTGCCACGTTCTGGCTCATCTTCCCGGCTCCAAAGTGCGCGCATTGCAATAAAAACATCGCCTACAAAGCCGGTAGAGGATCCTGCACCGGGTCCATCAGATCAGCTATGGCTGTCGGTCTACAAGCAAAAGGTTCGGCAACAGACGGCTCTTGGAGGCATATCAGACTGATACAATTACTATAGGGCGATTTGGAAGCTATTTCACAACACCAGGTTTCCTCTATCAAGACCTGCGAGGTCCAGAACCTCCAATATCGAAAACCTGGGCCAACCGTTCCTACGCTTGTTCTAACCATGAAACCGGATATCGCTGGTGACAAGTCACGCAAACGGCGATCAAGCAGAACCGGCGGCCTTTCATCCTCGTCGAGTCACTTTCCAAATTCTCTTCTCTTTCGCAGCATATCCGATGAACGATTTAGTATTTATGACTGGCAGGTTATGATTGAACCACAAATCACTACGAATAACGAGTTTCCCATATCACCATTGTCCCCCAACTTTAATTCTTTCACCAATCCCTTTGCGCCTCTAGCTGCTGATCGACAACCCCCACAAAAGAATCCAAGACCCGAGTTACATCCGCGAGGGTCGAGTAATACCTACTCAACCATTCAAACCCGTGAGAGAGCGAATACCACAAACATGATTTCTCCGTCGCCCTCGCTTCGCTCTAGACGCAGTGATATCTCTTCTCAGGCGTCATCTCATCACCGTATTCCAGGTTACAATAACGCACTCCCAATACAGCTTAAGCCATCGGATCTACCATCTCCAGCTTCAACTACGGGTTATGAAGACCAACTTATTTCCGGCTGGACTTCAGCACAAGGGCGATCATCGGCACTCTCGTCGCACACCCGTGGTAGCAATAGTATTAATATGGCTGGCACTACTCCACCGGCACCTCGAGAATCGATTTTAGACCGTGCATTTATGATGAGGTGTATCCCGGGATCCGAGCGCCTCCCACCAGGAGATGATGAAGGTGGAAAGATGAGCAGCATTGCTCGGTTTGAGGCTTTAATGCGAGAATCCGACGAACGAAGAGCAAAGGCAGAACGGGACAGAAAGGATAGCGCAAATGGTTGGGAACTTGAAGAGGAAGACGAGGATTCTGATGAGGATTCCGAAGCCGATGAGAAGCCAGTATCCGCGAGGAATGCCAGCTATGATGAGGACGACATCGAAGAAAAGGACGCGGATTTAACCGGGATTCCCACACCGGCACAACGTGCATTAGATTATATTTCTGGCCGACCCACCCCAGCACTTCCGTCCTCGTCACACTCACATCACTCACTCTCGCCCTTTACTTTACAACAAAAAGTCCCGCCTATTCCTCCCCTAGACGACCGTTACCTTATGAATCCACCTAGAAAAGATCGACCAACCAGTCTCGCTATCCTTCCAATCTCCAAACCGACGGCAAATTCTACGGACGCAGAGCCTAGCCTAGCATCGAATCCACATCGCCGCTCCTCGAGCTCTACTAAACGTCTTTCATTCACGGAATTTGCAAGAAGGTTGAGTAGCACGAGTTCTCTGCTGCTGGTCCAGACAAATGCATCGAGCTCTTCCAGCAAGCACAGTAGACATAGTAGTAGCGAGGCTAGCTTTGGCTTCGAAAACGAAGCCAAAAATGGCGAAAAAGAGCTCCAAAGAGGCTTAAGTCAGAGTAGACTAAGCGGTATGGCAAGAAGTGGTGCCGGCACCAGCGGTACCGCAGCAGGCCAACAGGACACGGATAATCGCTGCGGTACGGGATGGCGAGCCAGCGGCCTAGGGGTTTTCGGTGGTGAGGGTGGCTTCCTATGAAGGCTTTTGACGAACGACACTAGAAAGACGGATGATGATTGAAAGCTTATGTAATTATATGCATGTGAACATATGGGGAGCAAAGGCTGTTTGCTTACTATTCTGGCGCTGTTTATTCTTTTACTAGGGTACGCATTTTGATTGGGCTATTCTTTACGATATCCATGTAGGAGGGTTACTGGAGTTTTGCTTTTTCTTGCCCCCCTTAATTTCTCGATGTATTGTAACGATAGAAAACTGATTTTTGATTTTTGCGATTTTGATTTTTTGGGAGAGCTGGGTTTAGAGACCGGATGATAGACTTCCGAAGGGTAGTTGATAATTTTTTGTGAGTGAGACTTGAATAGGTGGGTTTAATGGTTGGGATGGGATTGGAGGTGGTTTATATGCCCCATGAGGCGGCTATGCTATGTATGGAATATATATCCATTTAAACGGCTGTAATAATCGATAATTAATAATTCAGAAGATTAAAGAGTATTGTCGAGGACTCGAGGGCAGTAGCGGTGACGAAGTAGGGCTCGAGCTCATCACAGGCTTCGTTGCCATTAGCAACCTTCCCAAACCCCAACATTCGGCTGGTCTTGTAGATCGTTTGAAAACCAAGCATCGCCGCGTCTATTCAGCAGCGACTTGGAAGGAGTGCAAAATAACGTATGCACTAATCAATAGGTATAGACGAGGCGTTTTCTTCGGGCAGTCTTTTGAGGTATGTCGTATCGACGGCGGGTATAGGAGAGGATGAGAAAAGAAGGCAGTGAAGAGAGGGACGGCGGCGAGGGGAAAGGAGATGACGACGAGAATCAAGATCGGCAATATACAAGGTACAGTACTTGTATAAGGTCTGTCTCTTCTGCATTCCACCGCCGTTGTGATCCTCTTCTGATCTGATATGTTGCTGTCTTTGCTGTCGAGCCTACAGTAACGTCTACAGCAATGTCCACCGGACCGTACCCCTGGCAACTTATCAGCTCCAAGACCGGCAGCTCCACCAAGACGTAGATAGGAGCACCGCCGCAGATCCGCCCCGCCCGTATCTCCTTTCCGAGGCCGGTCCGAGTGTCTCCGGGGTTCGAGTGGGCCCTTTCCTTTCTCCATGGGGTAGTTTAGCGAGCCAATCGCCCTATACCTCCCCTTCAGGCCACCAGCTTCCTCCTCCTCCTCTTCTTCTTCCTCTTTCTTCTCCTGCTACAACCCAGGCCCAGGAGCACATTCAATACCAGGCCGCTGTTAACTTAGACCCTTGATGTTGTATAGAAGAGCATAACGCCTTTGAACCTACCGAACCCTTCGATGTGATGTGAGAACCCTCTGAGCTCAGGATGCAGCAGGTCTGGACCCCGCACAAGCACGGCTGAAGAGAAAAATCATGGATAGCCATCTGGAGACTAACTCCTTTACCTACGAAGCTCTAGCAAGGGATCAAATACGCCTCCTGACGATCCGGCAGAAGGTTTCTCGTCCCTCGTCCCTCGAGGAAAATGAACTACTCTTCGACTTATCCAACGTTGATTTGCTTTCGGCGCCCGAGTATATAGCCTTGTCCTATACCTGGGACGATCAGATCCGGGACCAAAATCTCTTAGTGAATGGATCAGTCCTAAAGGTCATCAAAAACATACCCATTTTACTGCCATATTTGTTCATGACTGGCGGAAGTCGAAATTTCTGGATCGATGGCATCTGCTCATAAGTCGATTGATACCGAACAAAAGACCTCGGAAACTTGAGGTTTAAACCTCTAGAAGAATCCACCCACACACCCTCAACCACCCACCAAGAACATTAAAAATAAAAAATAAATAAAAACAAGAACACCAAAAAAGGCAAATTCAAGACATATCCGTTCACAATGAAATCGATAAGACCTTATACAGTAATGCCCATTTGTAAGCCTTGATACAGGTAGTTTGACATTAGAATATCGACATGATCGTTTTCCATTTTCGTCTTGTGACCTGAGTAGTCACTCTAACCTGAGCTCCCTAAGTTGAACCCTGAGTTGAGCCCTGAGTCCTGAGCAGTCACTACTCTAACTTGAGCTGAGCCTGAGCTGAGCCTTGAGCATGCCGATGAGCCAGCTGGCTGATGCTCAGAGGGATCCTTTTCTGGCCCCTCGCGAATCGGTTATAGTTTCCATATTGTCTCGCAGATGCAGGACAAATTAATGCCTCTTTTACTCTTGATTGAATGAAACCTGCGAAGCAGATTATTGGCCAAAATCAATACAATTTTTAACCCTAATTTACATCACAAATTACCCAGATAAGTAATATCCTCGCCTACACCACTACCTCAAGTTTATCCAACATAAGACTTACGCTGACTTCATCGAATGGTGTTATGTAGCCTATTTCGTTCCTATGTTAGAATGCTTGGTCTAGAGGGAGGTGCTCAATGGGAACATACCATAAGTATGTTAGTCTCAAAGGCCACAGATCTGAGAAGCTGCAAGAGGTCGCGGCTGCTCATTCCTAGCCGCACCAGGAGCTTTGGCATTACCCCAATCCTTGATTTCCCTCTCTAATGCAGTAAGATCATTGCACTTGAGAACGGCGTATCCATTTGACTTTCGTCTCAAGAGCTCTAGCACCCAAAAAACCCATACTTTACAAGTTATACCCGGACTGTTGACCTGATTGTCATAGGTCCGAAGGGTTTGGTCGACATAGCCTTCCCAGCCGGTTGGAACGTCGGCGATTCGAAAGAGCCCAACTAGGAGAAAGGATTTGAAAACACCATTGGTTGGTCCGTGATCGGCGATCCATCCGGAGCCTTGGGTTTTGATGTGATACTTGGTACCACCGTTTGCGGCGTTTTTTGTGGAGGTAGAGGCCCCAGTGGAAATTATCCTTCTCTGGGGGGTCACCTCTTATGAAGAGAATAACGTAGAGACCACCAGCTTTGAGATCGGCTAGAGACATGGCGGTGTGTTGCGGATAATAATGGCTAACATAAATGATACCTAGGGGGAATGCAAGAGATAAATGACTGATTTTATAGCACTGATGCTGTGGGCAGGAAAGTGAAGAGGTGAGAATTGCTGAAGATGTGTAGTATGCTGGCTGTGGGAGATAGAGGTTGCAGACGTGGGAAATGATTGTTTATATAAGAAAATTGCCCTGCAGGTCAATTGAACATGATTAATACTTTCTAAAACAAAAATCGTATCCAACAACTCCAAATTTACTTATCTGTCCATCTTCCCCCCGAGCGCCTAATTGTCTTGGATAGAACAGGCCGAGTCAAGCTATGATCCCACTAAAGGCAGATAACACTGGTCTACCTCGCAAGGTATCTAGTAAGCTGAATGCCTTCAACCTAGGGGTTTAAAACACCAACATTTAAGGGCGGCTGGGTCGTTGAAAAAGGGTTGGAAGGGTTGATCGTCGGGCAGTTACCTGGATATGATTGCTGAAGATGGCCTCGTCTGCCATGTGATAAGGTAGTTGGTTATCAACAGATAAGTCCGGGTCCTGAGCGGCTATCGTCAATGCCGAGCGTTAAGCGCTTAACGAGGGGAACGTTTCAGCATTTCTTGAGTCGTGATGTGCTGTTAGGTGCTGTGAAGCCCAGGAAATTTCCATGCCTCAGGCACATGTATTATTAGTCATTTGTTAGTAAGCGAGTGGCCATAAAACCACTCGCGAGGGGCGAGCTTTATACATCATCTTGCCACCTCCGAATACACTCTCTTCTCAGTGTTAAATTTGGTGGCACATTACGCGATTGCGATCGGGGAACGCGCATCTCCTGACAGAGACAACCTCGTCAACCGATCGGAATGGAATTCCTTGATACATCAATGTTCTTCCCCGTCTCGTAGACTCGTTCATAGTGTCAACTCAACAAGCTCACGTCTTGTGATGTGCCATCCCTGGTACCCCGCGATTCTCCGACCGAACTTTACGTGGACACCGCGAAACCCCCTCCCCACTCGATTATCCAGCGAGATCCCTCCAACACTAGAACCCAGCCATCCTCTCGTTCGCCGATTTTGGGGATACGTACATTCGTTTCTTCAGCGATTCTCGGTTTACTATTGTCGTTGGGTCAGAATTCCTTTCGACAATCAAATTATTCCGCTACCATTTGGTCTGCTCTTGAAATGGTCAGATGGAACACGACTCGAAGAAGTCCTCGCAACGGAAGTATGCCGCGCCGCAGGATTACCAACACCAAAAATCATCTCTTACGGGGAACACCCAAATACCCCGCATGCGCCATTATCAATCCTGATGACACGACTACCAGGCCGTGAACTTGGCCAAGCATACGAATCGCTCAGCCCAAAAGCCAAAACTACAGCTCTTACGGAGTTCAAACTTTACCTATCAACTATTCGGGGGTGGAAAAGTCCCTGGGGCGACGAACGAGTTTGCTCTATCACAGGCGGTGCAATCAGAAGCATCCGCGTCCCAAATCATACAATCGGCCCTTGCGAAACACCTCAAGAATTCCACGAGTATTTACTCGCGCCTGCCCGTTATTCGTCTGCATCAGAAGCTGTAAATAAAGAAAAAGTACGCAGCGCGAGAAAACTTCAATCGCTACAGCGACCCGGCGTCAAATTTACACATGGGGATATTAAACATCACAATATACTTGTGGATGAGGAAGGTCACATTACTGGTTTGCTGGATTGGGAGTCTGCTGGTTGGTATCCAGAGTTTTGGGAATACACTACAGCATTGCGATTTGTGCCAAAAGACTTTTGGTGGTATGAGTTTTTGATGAAGGCTGGTGCAGAACGATATTTGGAAGAATCAGAATGTGAGAGGGCGTTGACGAGTTTGACGGCCGATTCGTACTCGTGGTGAAATGGCACGATACGTTGTAAAAGGTATAAGCTACCATATTACTGAATTCTGTCACTTAATGTATTAATGCTCCTAGAAAGGAATGAGATACAAATGGAGTGAATAAGAATTGTTGGGCGGGCGAGATTGAGAAATCTGGTAGAATTCTTTGTTGAAGTATCGCTTCGTTGGCGACTCGTAATACTAATATTTCCTTTTTAAAACTAGTGCGAATAAAAATCTAGAAAAGACTTAAAAATGAGGATATACTTACCGCACTAGAGCCATGGCCTGAATATATTGAGCACATCTTAAGTCAACCAGCGCACTATCTTTGTAGAACCTATTTTGGCCCCTTGTGCTCCAGCAGCAGTTTCCTTACCGGGTTTTGCCGTCGAAACCGTTCCTGCTCCCTTACAAGGCTCTTGCCCAGGGAACAGTATAGGCTCTGCTCTTTCCCTCCCGTTCTCAGTCACGTTCCTGCTCCCGCCAAGGTTTGGTGACCACTTATGCTCTCACGTGATATTTCCCTGGTATCCGGGTTAGTAACCAACATTCGTCGGGTTTGGTTCGAGCTCGAGCACACTGATATAACCGTAATAGCTGGTGCTTGGGACTTGGGGCACGAGACATGTTGTCAATTCTTGAGTGATAAATATGCTCTTGCTTTGCTCAGCAGTATGGCTCTCATCCACGTTACGTATATTATTGACAAAACTGTCGAGGACTCCTAATCAATGGCGATATTCAGATACAGCCCTCTCGAGCCAAATGATATCCGCCTTCTCGAGCTCCTACCGGGCGCTGGCGAAGATATCATTCGCTGCAAGATTCGACATGCTCCATTGAACGACCGAGAAACGGTATTCGAGGCGATATCATACGTGTGGGGAAATCCAGTTTTCAATCATAGCATCGTGATCAAAGACGAACATATAGCAATTACCGCGAGCCTATATTCATTGCTTCGGCGTCTTCGGCAGCGAGGCGCCTCGCGCATCATCTGGGCAGATGGCATCTGTATCAATCAAAATGACGATATAGAGAAGAGCCATCAAGTTCCATTGATGAAGGAGATTTACACTAGGGCTACGAAATGCATTGCTTGGCTGGGTCATGGAAATAAAATAGTTGATCAGGCTCTCGATCTCATTCCTACAGTACGACAAAACATTGAGCGGTGTCCAGAAGGTCTCACATGGAACGTCAGTAAAATTTCCCAGTACGGACTGCCGCCTGCTGATTCTTCTTTCTGGGACGGTATGCTTACTCTGCTCGGTGTATCGTGGTTCAGACGTGTTTGGACGCTACAAGAAGCAGTCCTACCCAGAATAGTCAGCTTTCACTACAGCCATAATGCCATCAGTCTTGAGGACCTAAGCATATTGGCTAGGATTATTATGGAGTGTGAACTTGCATACAAACGCCCTACAGCTACCCAGGAACTGGCCGGTCTTTTCCAGATGAGAGACATATCGAAATTCAGAGCACGTCTGAGAAGTGGCTTAGAGGCCTTAAACATGTATGGCCTATTACTTCATGTCTTTAATTGTTCAACTGCGAATCCCTCCGATAAAGTCTACGGACTCCTTGGCCTTACAAACCAGTCGGTCCGAGAGCGAATACCTGTGGATTATAGCAAGCCAGTTACAGAAGTATATACTGATTTCGTGAGTGCATGGTCAAAGGACTTTAACGCCATTAATATGCTTCATCTAGCATCCGGTAAAGTTCCATTGAATGATCTAGCCTCTTGGTGTCCGAACTTTATCTCAGGTGGACATATCATGCATTTTGACGCAATTAATATAGAGCAAAATATTGGATACCGTGCGGGAATGACCAAAGAGTCTTGCAATACGTTACCCACTTGTGACGGAAGCGGATTCTATGTGAAAGGTTTCCATGTTGACGAAGTTGCAGAGGTCATGCCTCTTGAGTGGAGGTGGTTCAATGCTGATCAATATATCCGTCCGTTGCAAGCACATGCGATCCATGCCCTAGAATGGGAAGAGATGTGTCTCGGGCTCTCGAAGCGAGTGTACAATCAACCAGATATAGTACCAGATGCCTACTGGGTGACATTATGTGCTGGGTCCTCCAGATCCAGCACCGACTATGATCTGGTAAAAAGGATGCTGGCTACTTGGGCAAGAATTAGTGATAGTTTGGGCGCAGATGAAGCATCTGCCCAAACAATACTACCGCAATCAGATAAGGACCACTTTTATAGCATCCTGGATATCATTAACAGCGCTTGCTCGTATCGCCGTTTCTTCTCTACCAAAGGTGGTCGAATTGGTCTCGGGCCATCCAACATGCTGCCAGGAGACCAGATCTGTATCTTCTACAATAGCGTCACTCCCTTTATTACACGTCCCAGATCAGAGGATACGCCGGGTTGTGAGTTCATCGGGGAATCATATGTTCATGGCCTGATGTTTGGTGAGGCTTTTGATGTTGCGGATCGCGGACCTGATGAAACGTTCATGTTAGACTAGTCACTCATATCGGGATTGATCAGATACCCCCATAGCTCCCTGGTGCTGCTAAGATATGAAGAATGCAATTTTATCGAAATTTTGAGCCTCTAATCTATTTACTAGATGTTTTGTGATGCCATATGTTGAAACAGGTGACTGAGCGCCTGCGCTCAGATCATGAAACTACACACCTTAATGCCAAAGCTATTAATACAAAGGAACCCAAGAAACAATCGGGAACCCTTTGAGCCAACTCAACAAGTCCTTTCACTTCAATAACTTCTGAATGTCCGCCAGCCTCGTCGTCTTCCCGCTTTCCCTCTTCCCCTTCTCCTGAAACGCCTTGCCGACCAGTGCTCGTTTCTCCTGCTGAATCTCCAGCACGCGCTCCTCGATGGAGTCTTCCATGACCAGCCTCCACACGGTCGTGGGCCGGGTCTGGCCGAGGCGATGCACGCGGTCGATGGCTTGGTCTTCGATCGCCGGCGCCCACCAGCTGTCGGCGAGGACTACCGTGTCGGCGGCGACGAGGTTGAGACCTACGCTGCAGACGGACAGGCTTGCCAGAAGAATTCCGCAACCGCTGTCGTGCTCGAGAGCGGACATTGCGGCGTCGCGGACGTGTGCGGGCATGGTGCCGTCGATACGAGTATACTTGTAACCTTGCTCGTTAAGCTGACGCTGGATGATGTTGAGGAAGGAAGTCCATTGGGAGAAGATGACGACTTTAGATTTCGGGTCGCGACGACAGGCTTGAAGAATGTTCATCAACGCTTCCGTCTTGCTACTCTTGGTGTCTACGTCGATATCGTCATCCTCGGCCTCGTTTTCCTCGGCGGCGGGGTAGACGACTTGCTCGGCATCAGCCAGGTGTGCCCGACACATTGGGCATTTATGTTGCTCGTTGATCGTACGCTCGATACACTCGAAGCCGAATACGTGCTTGCAGGCCGTAATGACAGGATTGTGCACCGTCTCGAGGCAGATTGGGCACTCGTCACTGTTTTCAATGCTCAGCTGGAGGAGCGCTTGTAATGCCACTCTGTTTTCGGAATTCAACTCAACCACCTTCTCGGACTCTAGAAGGGCGAGTAGGGTGCTGACTCGATCACCGCAAAGTTTCCAGTGGCAGCATACTTGGCGAAGTCGCAAGAGAATCTCCAATAAATGCCTATATGTGTCTTCACCCTTTTCCTTCACCTGCCTTTGCCGATTTTGGAATTTCTGAAGCATTCCTTTTGCTTCCGCCTGTAAGGCTTTGTATTTCTCCTTCTCATCATTTCGGAACTGGATGCGGTGGACATACTCGGTTAGATCAGGAAGACGCAAATCAACAAACTTCATCTCTTTCTTGCGGCGCAGGCACATGGTACGCATGATCGACTGCAGAAGAGCCTCTGCAGCCGGACCACCATTAGCCAGTGGTCTCGCTAGGATTGCATTGAAGAGCTCAGAGCGCTCAAGCCCTCCGGAAATTTGGAGAAACTTCAGCATTGAATGCAGGTCCTTGATGCTGTTTACAATTGGCGTGCCCGTTAGAACCCATCTTGACTTGGCAAGCAAGCTTGATGCTGCAATTGCAGCCTTCGTCGACGGGTTGCGGATAGTATGGCCTTCATCAAGTACGACTCGGCGCCAGTTTACTGAGAAGAGGCCTGATTTGCGTGGTATAGATCCGGGAGTCTTAGATCCACGAGGCATATACTCTGTACTCAGCATACCATATGTGGATATTACCACGTCATATTCTGCAAAGTCCTTTGGTGACATGGATTTCCGGTTGCTGCCGTGATATGTCAAAACACGCAATGCATTGGTGCTCTTGACGTGCCTTTCAATCTGCTGACTCCAATTACTCATTACCGATACGGGTGAAATGATCAACGTGGGGCCTTTTCCGTCTTTCACAATGACACTTATTACCTGCAACGTCTTGCCAAGCCCCATGTCGTCAGCTAGAATGCCGCCACTCGCAAGGGATGGAATTGCTTTTGTTGAAAAGTTCGTTGCAATGTTCGTGAAGTAACCCTGACGATCAGAGCGTTTCCATAGCTGGACAACGTCTTTCGAACCAGCCGCTGGTACTTTTGGATATTCCATTTTCAGCATCCAGGCCAGCCCCTAAGTATCATTAGCCCAGTTCTGTCATAAAAGGGAGACATTTACCTGAAGCTGATATGGCAGAAGTTTTGCCTGCATCTCGTCGGGTTGATCTGCCATGGACATCTTTTCAAGCTGTTCTTCAGGAGCACCCCATTGCTCAACGAGTTCCTCAATTTCCCGGGGTCGGTAACGTTCACTATTCTCGACCAACTGCTCCAGAGCCGGGCCTTCTGGCAGCTGCTCCTCAGGCTGACTACTTCCGGGCTGAGAACTCTTGAAGCCCATCTTCTTTCTGCCGCTTGGATCAAACTCTTTCGTTTTCTTAGGCGCGGCAATCCCTCGCTTTTTCACAAGTAATTTGTCATCCTTCATCCTTGCTTCTAATTCTGCACGAGCACGAGGTTCGCTGGTACCAAAGATAAACAACCGTATAGGGACATCAAACCCGCCGCTTTCTCCAGTGAGGATCCCTTCAACTGCCAGATCACGAGAGTCCTCCATCCACGTCAGCTGGCCTGCGGGCACTGAAGGACCAAAAAGCTTACCATGTAAGATGCAAGTTTACTAGCCAAGTTACGAGGCAAATGGCCAATCTGATTGCCTTGGACGTTGTTCACCCTGATCGCGTTCGAATCAAACTAAATTAAATACGTTAAAAGATAGATAGGGTGGTGATGTGATACCATGGCGGCATACCGGATTGTTAGGCTCTCTCCTAATCATCACGGCCTCACCTGCACTAGCATAGCCAGTGTAATAACGAATCCCCACAACTTTCGCCTCTGAGGCTGGTTAGCATTTCTTCCTGTGGCTGGTATCTAAATTCTCACCAATCTGGCCGAATAGTATGAGCCCGATATCGTCATTATTGCCACCCTGAGTCGAATCTAAGATCTCATTGGCGCCCTCATCATCTTCATCTCGAGCAAAAGTAGCACGGGCGTTGGCATTGGATAATTGTTGGTTAATCCCTAGAGGAACACGAGTGACTTTGCGCTGTGGTTCTTCTTCCTCAGTGTCGCTACTCAAGGCTGTCAGGTCAACGACATCATGGCTACGCTTTGAGGAGACGGCCATTGTTCTCTCTGTTACTTGGGGATTTCGATTGGTGAAGGATGGATTTTTTAAAGTTATATAAACGGGCTTGGCTTTTCACATCCTTCACGCGTTTTTGTTGTGGTCTTCCTGCCTCCTGAACAGGGTTTGTGCTATCAGGAGGTCACGTGGAGATATTTCCACGACCCGCTAAAATCGATCGGATTGACGACATGCCTAGATGATCAAGGATACTAAATATTTATTCTCTAAATACAAGCCGATGCAGATTACATGCCATTGAAAGGCCAATTGCAGAGAAAATGTACAGTATATAGCTATCGACAAATGTTAATTAATAGATGATTAGCTTTTCTATGTTTCAACACTCCTATACTTAAAAGCGGGAGGTTAACTAGATGATCTATTCATCTTGGCCCATTATGGTATCCTTTTCTTTCTGTAACATGCTTTAGCAATATGCCAACACGCCCACATTCAATTTATGTATGTACAATATAAAGGAATACCAGAATAAAGTAGAGGCTCCGGCATTTTCTAGCTTTCCATGGTAATGCAGACACTACGGCAATAAGGTTTAACCTCTAGGAGCATAGTGCACGCCCTGTATCAAAGATTTAAAATAAAGAAATAAATGTGTTGAGCCGTTGAACTCTATACCCTTTATGAACAGGGTACCTAAATCATATTCACCGCCCGGCAGAGAATATTCTTGTAGAATTCACTTATATGTAGCCCAGTACTTGGCCCGAGCTCTTCTATTTTCTTTCGGAGTCAATGGCCTCGTGCTAAAACACAAACTTCCAGAGCATTGCAACTGCCATTCTGCATAATTTCATCGTTCCATAGACGTCCACCAATAGTTCTTTGCACGCGCTCTCTTTGAGAGAGTAATAAATACGCCTGTTGCTTGTAAGTCTATATATTTAGCTCATGAGGTGCTGCCTCCAGGATAGCGTCTTCATAAACTTCTTCCCATAACGCGTCGATATATCACAGAACACCAGGACTGAACGCACTCTTCTCCAAATGCTCGGACGCGCTACAAGGTGCTGCAGGCTGACAGACGATTAGAGCAACTCGAAATCTCCTTTGACGAACAATACCAGTTACTGACCACCTAATCACTTCCAACTATGGCAAGCAGACCACATGGAATGATGGTCCCCGGCCGACCTGCAACCCCTTCTGACGGCCGTGCTCAGGTAAATAGCCAATGTGAAGGTCATCATATGTCAGATCTGACGGGAACTATAGCATTATATGCGTCCTGGTGACCCAAAGAAACAGACGACAAGAACTTTCACAAACGGAACAACTCTTACCTTTGGATCGGAGGTAAGATACTCTAGTACTCGAGAGAATATATATACTTCAAGTTTCAATGGCTAACGCCCTCACCTATAGGACCCCGTCGATAACATCTTTCCTGGCGAGCCTTTCTATGAGCAGGTACTCATGATTAACAAGGTCGTGATGGATATCATGCTTGTACGCGACAATTGGCGTGATACTGGAATCGATACCAATTTCACCAATCTGAGCCAAGATGCCTCAGCACCTTTCACTAGTCTTGATCCTCGTCGGAGCAAGCTTGCGCCAGGAGCCTTCGAGGATCACAAGCACTCATCCAACAATCCTATGCCGGCTCACCGTCTCCAGTCTCAAGATGCTGTACCAAATCTCTTGAGTGCTAGCATCTACCAGAGTGTTAATCGAGCTAGTTCACCAGGTCTTGGTCACCCTGGGTTCTCGACAGATAAGCGTGGCCCGAACGGCCCTGTTAGCTATGCCACTCAGCACGCTACCGCCCAGCATCCAGCAACTGGAGGACATCGTACACACGAACATCAACCTAGATCATTGAGAGGCCGCTCGCGTAGCCGACGTGGCGGCGCGGACCAGACCCAACAGCATCGTACTCACAGCAACTACCAGCAGCCCCAAACCGTTCACGACCTCCCAATGAATGAGAAAATCGGCCTGTATATGCGAGGTCGCAAGATTATTGAGTCCATTATTGTAGTTCCTGATAAGGATGGCCGTAACCTGGCGTTCCGTATTAATCCTTCATCTCCGACAAACTGGCCAACTGTTCACGATCTCTATGGCGAAGAAGGTCATTGGGATTGGTTGCGGCCACTAAATATCAACCCTGACTCTGGTGGAATTCCACTGGCAGAGAGAGAAGCCAATGAGAGGGCATACAATAATGATGGCAGTGTTCGTGGACATTCCATCCCGAGTCATGTTCGTCAGGCAAGCGAACAGACCTCTGTATTCTTCATGGAAGACAACGAGCAGCAGTCACCAAGTCTTGAAAACATGGAATATCTTGGATACAGCATCCCTGGCGAACTTCAGCAGCATCAGGTTAGCCGTGAGCCTACCCCAAGACCATTTCACCAACGCTCTAGTATGCTCGGAGGTTCTTTGGGGCGTCGGGCACACCCAAGCCGGGCACACACAAGCATGCTGGGTCCGGAGAGCCGGCAGTCATCACCTGGTGCAATACGGTCCGCTTCTCATATATTTGCTGGTCCCCCGGGTGCTGAGAGATTTGCTCCGCCAGCCCGATCATCGTCTGCTGGTACCACTCTCCGTTGACCACAGAATGGTTGAAAGAAGTAGTATCAATCGATCTGTTCATAATGGGCGATGATATCTAGCCTGCAAAAACAGGTTTGTCCTTGATAGTTGCTGGCAAAGATCGGAAAAGGATGGATCGTTGCGTTAGATGTGAAAGACATGAGAATCACTATCGGTGCTGGTTACTTGCTTCTGAAGGTGGTTACTATAATCAAAGAAAAGCTTTGGTACTACTTCCAAAAATACAGTGACCATCTCATTTAAATAAATCATAGAAATTGTTGTGATTTCTGTGCCATTGGTCGTTGTGCTTACAATATTAAGTGTGTCCGTTTATCGTAAAGGAGGGGTGGACTTCGGTAGTTTTTTTTAAGACTTGCGGTTAGGTGGATTCGCGTCTATCGCGTCTACGAGGAAGCAACGACAACGCATATCGTAAATGAGAACAATGGCAAAATGCGTTTCAAGACTTCTGTCCGGAATATACAGACATTCACAAGTAAGTCTGCAATCCTTCTGTACGACCATCCTAACAGTAAGTTCAGAATTCACTGCGTCACTGTCGTCTATTGGCAAAGTAGCATGGGTCCGACTTGACAACGACAATGTGCGGTTTACAATAATTCCTGAGAGCGGATCACAGGTTTGGGCGTAAGATATATCATTCTTAATGTGCATATCATCGCTGATTAGGACAGGTCACTCTCTATTGACTCTGTCTTCGAAGATTACACTATTCAATCTGCAATTGAAAACAATACCATCAACCTCGAGCTACCTCTCCAGCCCCTCCAACGCGCTCTTAGGTCTGCGATAAACGCGTCATCTGCTTCTTTACGGCTTACAAAGAAGGATGGGATGCCCATATTGTCATTGACAATCGTGACAAACACAACCAGTTCAGGCAGCTCGGCGAATGGATTTTTGAGTGGTGGACATAGCACTGATCCTTTCGGAGATGATGCCTACCAGGAAGAAAATCTTGATGCCAATGCGGAGAGAGATCGAGAGACCATTGTCACACAGGACATACCCATCAGAGTCTTGATGGCAACGACTGTGGAAGGCATCCACGAGCCACGAGTTCGTGAGCCCGATGTTCACATCCTTCTCCCATCGCTCATGCAACTGAAAGCTATTTCTGATCGCTTCACCAAGCTTGCGACCGCTGCTTTCAGCGGCAGTACTGGATTGAGTAGTACTGCTAATATCCCTAAACTAGAGTTGAGCGCCAACATGCACGGCAGTTTGAAGTTGAGCATCGTGACAGATGCCCTCAATATATCAAGCCTGTGGACAGACCTCAACAACCCTGAGCTGGATCCTAACCAGGTAGAAGGCGGCGTAGAAGGTGTGGGAAGTCATCCTACTTCCAAGATGAAAGCCGCTGGACCGAATGCATGGGCTACAGTTAGAATCGATGGGCGGGATTGGGGGAGAGTCCTCAGTGTTGGTAGATTGGGTGGCCGAGTTATAGCATGTGCGTCGTTTCTACTCGTGTTCGGCTAAAGTGCTAACAAGCCATAGGTTTTGTAGACGACCATGCACTGATCCTTTACGTTTACCTCCCCAATTACGATGATGCCGCAGAAGACTCGGTACTCACTGTACGTATTCTGGATAGTTTCTTTCTTGATTTGGTCTAATAATGCGCTGTCTAGTATTACATAAGTTCATACACTGCTTGAACATACCTGGTGCACAATACATATTGGTTTTAGCGTAGGCGCTCGGAGAATGGTGCTGTCGGTACTTCATGGCGTATTAGGACATGTGGGCGATGCAGGAATAGCTGTATCATGTACATTTATCTTGCACGGAGCTTTGGGGCTATGAAGTTATAGCACTGTAACTTTGTAGTTCTGATTGTGCAGTTTTGTTGTAATAAGAGAAGTATTTGAATGCCATTTGATACAAGCCGACGCTTCCTACCATTTCATCCTACACTGTCAATATCAGTTCTAGATGGTTATAGGCATTAAATGGGGTCAAGATCTCCCTAGCTGGCAGATAAGTGTTCCCGAGCATTCTTCGGCGGGTACACTAATTATCCAAGAGCCTCCTGCGAGCTTGTTTGACTACGTTGGAAATCACAGACCTGCATCACAGAAGACCTTTCAGGCGTCTCGCAACCTCATCTAGGAATAGTCTTACAAAGACTGATTTTTTCCCATGAAAGTTCGACCGTATTTATTGCAACTCTTTATTTAATGGCCGGGCGCTGCAAGGTTGGTTGCGGCTGCTCCCATGACGCTTCTCGCTAGGTAAGGTAGGCACCCCACTTACCTTTCTCACCTAAGGCAGGGCATGTCTTGCACCTTGAGTGTCCCTCCCTTATATATTCCGTATCCATCATCCACTGTCAGCATCCAACAGACAATCTTTGGGATTCGGTTCAACTGCCGTCAGCTAGAGCGTCTCTGCTGCTGAGACAAGCTTCATAGTTAAAGTAGAAGGCTACGTCCGCCTCGACCTGAAATTCGTTCCATGACACATCCTGTCCGCAATCTTTAGCACTAGACACAACGTTCACAACGATGAATCTCGATGATATAGCCCACACTCAGACCCGACAAAAGGTCAGGAAGTTGACATGCAGTTTCCCCTGGGCATCTGTTACGCTCTGTCTGGATGCCATAGTCGAGTGCAAGGGCAATGTCAACAACGCCTGCCATTTGCTCTCAAAAAGGGCCGTTGACCTTTCAGATGATGAGAGTATTGATGACGGCGGTTATGACGGCGGTTGTGACAAAGGTGTCATTGAAGTCTCAGACGATGACGAAGACTTATGGAAGCTAGAGGAAGAGGGTGACACATCTAAGCCACACGTTTCGAGTTATCGGACAGCCTCGGTGGCAAGCCAAGTACGGAGCTTCTCTGATCTTACTGATCAACAGAACCACAGCATTGCACCGAAAGAAGAAGCTGTCGTGATTGAGATCACCCTTCCAGGCGTTTACCTATTGTCCGACTTGCTGGAAACTGGTCCTGGCAAGTTTCATGTCCCAATCAACACAATGCTCTCCACAGTTAAACGACCTGGCATTTTCACCTCTATCAACCATTCATCATTTATTTCTCAACAAAGGGAGACGTCCGGCTCGACTCTTATCTCATCAACAACTAGCAGTGCTAGACGTATACTTCGCTCTGATAGACAGTATAGAACCGGCTTTCAATACCGGCAGGCTGGCCCCTCGAGTACTTCAGATGTTATTAAAGACAAAGAAGCCGTCAGTATTGTGGACGGTTCGATCGGCGCCCCAGCCAGCCAGCTTCCAAGCTACATAACAACATTTTCCGCCAACCACAAACCGGGGAATGACCAGCAACAGTGCCACACTTTCAAGACGGCAGATGTAGAAGGTCCATGGGACAAACAGAAGGCAGCGTTTATAGCTAAATCGGTCCTCAAAGCCGCGTTTGATCGAGATGATCCCAACAGCTGGTACGCCGATTTTTTGAAGCGGCGTGCAAAGCGGGACTTCGACATTAAGATAGAATCACACTTCAAGAGATTCTTGGCAGCCAATGACCTCTTTCTCTCTTTTGCCCCCCCAGTACCTGTCAATAGATGGCAATACATTGGTACAAATAGGACAAAGTACAGGCCAACTCCGTGGAGGGGCCTCAACCAACGTGATCAGCGAGGCCTCCTTCACTTTGTCAATGCCTCGGAGCCTTATAGCATGTATTCGCTAGAAGAACTCCGCTTAGGAGACTACATACGCGGACGAAAGAAAGCACCACACCTTTTTTCACTCTTTGCAAAACTCCCCCCGGAACTTCGGTTGATGATATGGAAGTTTGCATTCGAGCCTCGAATTGTTGAAGTTCGCTACGATTTTGGTATCACACGTTGCTGGTCTCCATGCCATCTCCCTAACCTACTTCGGGTATGCCAGGAGTCTCGTGCTGAATCCTTGAAGCATTACAAACTGGCTTTCTCTCTCCGATCATCCCCCGCTCGAATTCTTTTCAACTTTGATTTGGACACGTTATACTTGACCTATGAAAAGGATGGGGATGAAGATTCCGAGATTCCGAATGCAGAACAAGTTCCTATGCTGGTCAACCGCTTGAGTAAAGAGGAGTGTGCAAAGGTCCGAGGTCTGGCAGTTGATGAGATATTATTTAACTCCTGGGCAGATGAATTCGAAGAAGAGGACGCCGTGTGGAATGGTGTTGGACCACCCCCAGAACTAGTCGTCATTCCGTCGTTTCCAAATTTGGATGTACTGAGCATAGTCAGGGACGAAGTGGAGGGACTTTGGAAGCAAGCAATGTGGATAGAGGCAGATTTGCCCGAGGGTGCATTTGCTAGTGATAAGGTGTCTTGGATCAAAGTCTGCGCCTGCAAACTCTATGAAAACCACTGGCATGAAAATTTCGTCGACGAGATTTTTGAAACCACGAAGACGTGCAATCTAGAGTGGTCAGTACCGATTATTAAGTACATGAAGAAAATCGAAAATAAGAGCGAGGCGAAGGAGAAAGAACAGCAAGCACTGAGGGGACGTATGCTTCATCCGTTGTATGACCGAGAGGACTTAGAATATTATTGAGAGCGTCATGGAAGAGCGACATAAAAAGAGATAGCGGCATCAGCTGGTGGATTGACATCTCGGTGGTATAAACATTTGCTTAGAAAGAGTGGAATCATAAGCTATCATGGCTTGGGGCATTTCATCCACTGTTGTAGCTTTATATATCATTCTGTTCTATACATATCCTATAGCTACATACTGTACAGTTAGGCAAAAATAGGCATGTAGGGTGAGATTGAACAAAACGTATCACTAAATCCGCCAATAGTTGTTTATCCACAGCCTGTGCAAGTAAAGTTGCTGTGCCTATAGTTAAGAGAACGACACGAGCTTTGTGTGCTCTCGCTGATGCTATTCGGAAATTTCGTATATGATGATCTGCAGTCAGGCCCGTTTCAACATCTCGGCCAGCAACAGCCCCGGCACAAGGCTGAGCGATCTCCCAAAAACCACACGAGAAAACCCCCAATCCCTCATACCATCCCTCTTATCTCCCCCCCCCCCCAAATACGACAGACAGAGAAGAAGAGAAGGATGTGTGCCTGCAAGACAAGCACGACACCCATCTGGCGCGCGCGCCCATCACTTGACAGAGAGAGAGAGAGAGCGCGAGCCTTGTGGCCTCGAACCGGGTCTGATGATGCGCGCCCGATTCGATTGGCCGGCACCCAGCGGGCCGATGGCGTGCGGAATCCGGTTTTTGGCGCGCGTCCCCCCCCCTGATTTGCGGTCACACGTAAGGGCAGGTCGCTGGACGTCTTTCGATGCAGTCCTTTTTTTTTTTTTTTTTTGAAACGGTACGGGTTGTGCTGGATGGGATGTTTGGTTGCCACCGTCAGAAGACTGGGATCTGAGACAGGTTGGTTGAAGGGCATTCGGTGTCGTGATGTGAAGTTTGCTGCAGGACGCAAGCATGGCATGACATCTTATGGTTATAATGGTCTAGATTCTGCGATCGTTATATGCCAAGAGTAACTACTTATATACATCCTCTCAATTACATATCCACAAGCTCTTGAAATGCGTTTAAGGATGAAATCTCATGTGGCGACCGAACTAACCGATCCGCCCGATCCATCTTGCGACATATGCTGCGAAGCCATAGGTTCTACTCGAGTAGATGGCCTCACAGAGATTCGATATAAACTACCATGCTCCCATGTCTTCGGTCACCTTTGCATCCTAAGATGGCTGAATGATTCTCCAAAGCAAGACTGCCCGAACTGTCGGCGTCGGATGATACACACCGGATGTGGCCACCTAGTTGTACCTCACGATGCAGAGACTGCACCGCCAACCGTACAAGAATCAGAAATGCCGGCGCAATGCGTGCGCTGTAGAGGAGAGGGGGTAGTGGGCATGGTTATTCGTGCTGAGCATGAACGACTACAGGCTTCGGAAAAGGCGCTGCGGGGTATGCGGGTTCAGCTGCCAAAGTTTTTTGGCTTTGCGTCGACGGCATCTTTGTGCAATGTTGAGAACCGTATAGCAGAGCTGAGGAAAGACTTTGTTGTGTTCCAGGCAAAGGCTCTGCGGGCTTTTGAGGAGCAGGAGAGGCGGGAGCGGTGGTGAACGATGGCTGGCTTTCGAATGTTGTTGCGGCCTTGATATAATGCATATTCCAGAGATTTGTGGCTGCGCATTGAAAGCAGGGAGTACCGGAGTTGGGGTATGTCGAGAATAGATGTCTGCGTATATATCTTTCGCCGTTTGAGATGAATGAAGAAGTAAATTTGGCCTATACAGCCTTATCATATTTGAGTTCCAGCTGGCCTCTCTCTATCCGCCTCTTCCTCGTCACTGTCATCCCGAAAGCCTTCTTCCAAATCCCTGCTCAATCTTCTGTCGTCTACATCATGTCCTCTCCTTGCATCTAGCGACAGAGCTTCCCGTCTATGTGCATCTACCTCGTAGAGCTCTTCGCCCTCGTCTTCATCAAACTCGGCATCCGATGCATCTGCTGCGCTCACAACGAACCGAGATGATTGGAAATTCGCCCGCCACGAGGAGGGCAATAGGAAGTGACCAAGTGTGGTCTGGACACGCTGTCGTAGACCAACGGTCTGCGTGCTTATGGTGTCTAACGGAAGATAGCGGCTGTATCGGCCTCGGTATCTCTGCCAAAGGGGGACGATGAGGTATGATAGGAGGAAGTACAGAGCGAAGGAGATCGCTGCAGGAATGACGAGAGTCTATCGAGTGTTAGCCGGCCATCGCTGTGACATATTGTCCCTTACTGACCACGAAAAGAGAGGCTGTTGCGCCCATGCTGTCCTTTCTGTCGTCTGCTGTCGCCGTCGGGGCGGGATGGGGCATATAACTATCTGACGAGGAACGACCAGGAATGGGGGCCGGCAGCGACACCAGAGGCATCCGGATCTTCGCTGAGGTGCGTGGCAAGGCCAGAGACAGAACGACGCAGGACACTAGCTCCTAGGACATTCTTGGCTGTACTGTACTGTACTGTGTTGTATTGTGTTGTATTGTATTGTACTGTATGTATTGTCGGGGACTGGACGGGAATGGGCTGGAGTCGTCAGTGCCAGCGGCTGTCGTGGGCGGCTGCAGGCTATGGCTCAGGCCGTGTCCGGTCCCGTACGTGCTGTGCTGCGCTGCGCGGTCGCTGTCGCTGCCGGGCAGTTCGTGCCTTGCCTTAATGTGCCTCTGTGCCGGCCAACCACTGCTGCCAATTCGGGCCCGTCGACTTCGCTTAAACTTTACCTCCAGCCCGTACGCGCGCTGAGCACGCCCAAGGCTCCGCTCCGCTAGGGAAAGCCAAAACGGCCTACCCCGTCCTGCAGCCCCTTGTGTTGATACCGGAGAAGAACATTCACCTCCAGCTCAACGTCGCTCTTTTGCATCCAACCTCAATTGTCCCCTTTGCTTGATTGTCTCTTGCGGTCCTGCATCGGTGCCTCTTGCAGCCAGGTCGACAACCTCGCGTTTTCAGGAGTTAGGAGTGTTTGATGTCCCAGCTCCAACGAGGAGCGCGGTTTCAGCATCCCTTAACATCTGGTACTAACGTCCGGCCTCCCAGCAATATACCTCGCTGAAGGATCGCGCGGCCCCGTCTGAACCTTCTGGTTCCATCGTGTACGCCATCGTCAACACGGGCTTTGGAGCAGAGGCGCGAACGCAGCTGATCACTTTATCTCTTTCGAGTAAGCGCCCAATCCCCGGATCTCTGAATGGCATTGTTGTCGCGCTGTGGCGGTCGACAGTCGAAACGGGAATGTGCAATCATGCTAATGTTTGAAGCATTACAGATCTTGGCGGCACCGGCTGAGAAGAGGCTGTCACTAATATCTGTACATCAATTTGCGGCATGCCCAGTGCTTGGGAATAGGTGTTCAATGATCTGGACAGGGCGACTTGACGAGCAGGCGCATTGGAGAGTACACGAAGGCCGAGGACTTGATAGACCTCGTGCCGACTAGCAATAATACATAATCTGGGACGAACTACCACCACTCAAGCATGTCGACAGACAACAAGTCACGTCAATCATCCGGCGGGAAGTCCTTCTTCTCGAGAAGCAAGAAGGATAAGGGCGACAAGAGACATGTCAGTGACGATGCACACTATTTGGGGGTAGACTTCGACAAAGCGAGTTCTGCTGGATCTCGCTCTTCCAGACATACCAGAACCTCGTCCGTAGCCTCGATAGAACGGCCGAATTCACCGCCCTCGGACCTTTCAGGGCTGGCTATGATGGCCGGCGTAATAACTTCAATTCCGTATGATAGTGTCTCTGCTGATAGCAAGTCACCAATACCGGTTGACTATCTTCCCAGAGCTGACCAGATGCCCGTACGGCGGGAGCCTTTACCTCATCATCTGAACGGTGGCGGAGGTGACTTCCACCAATACCCATCTTTCGACCCGTCAACTACTCATAATGCCAATTCACATCCCACTGGACCAAGACCACCTCCAGGGGCATCGAACGTGACTATGGCTTCCACGGGGAATCGCGCAACTCAACTACAACAGTGGGGTCCTGGGAGGGGCAGTATGGCAAGCACAATAAATGGCGCATATAATTCGCGATACGACTCATACTCTACGAATGCCTCTTCAGCATATACGAGAAGTTCATACGATCAATCGAGTGTGGGATCGAACACGGAGCGCTCAAGTGTATTTTCTTCCGCCAGCTCTTCGAAAACAGCTATGCCTCATTCAACCTCTCAAAGCTCCCTAACTCCATCTCAGACGTCAAATAAGGACCCCCATCGTCTGACTCGCCTTCCGCATCACCAGCCAGGCGGCACAGCAGAAGGGTTCAATCTGAACAAGCCCAGCGACGACAGAGTTATTGAGGACCAATTTTTGGCACTGATGCAGAAGCGAGGATGGCATAATCTCCCCGACCAGGCTCGACGGCAGATGATGGCTTATCCAGCAGCGAAGAAATGGACTCTTGTGCACCAAGATCGTCTGACAGAATGGCAGGGGGAACAAAAAAGACGGATAACCCATCGGCAAACAGGTCAATATGGTGCGGCAGAGGTGATGCTGGCTAATGCCGACGAGGATGGAACACCTGAATGGTTTGTACGGAAAGTTATGGACAACAGCATTACGGCGAAGCAGTTGCAAAGTTTATCTGTCAGTCTTCGAACACAGCCCATCGGCTGGGTCAAAACGTTTGTAGAGTGTCAGGGACAGATTGCTCTCACCAATGTCCTCGGCAAGATCAACCGGAGGCAAGCACAGGGCCCGGCTCCTGCAGATGGTTCAACCAGTGACAAGGATCTCGATCGAGAGTATGATATTGTGAAATGTTTGAAGGCCCTTATGAACAACAAATTTGGTGCCGATGATGCCCTCGCTCATCAGCAAGTCATTGTATCGCTTGCAACGTCCCTCATCTCGCCCAGGCTCACTACAAGAAAGCTCGTCAGCGAGGTCTTGACATTTTTGTGCCATTGGGCTGAGGGCCAGGGACACCTGAAAGTGATACAGGCTCTGGACCATGTAAAGAATCAACAACAAGAGAATGGCAGATTCGACGCCTGGATGCGTATCGTTGAAGTTACTGTCGATGGTCGAGGCAAGATGGGTAGTTTAGTTGGTGCTAGCGAGGAGGTCCGGAGCGGAGGTATTGGCATGGAGAACTTGTTGATGGAATACGCAGTGGCGACATTATTCCTCATTAATATGATTGTCGACGCCCCTGAGAAAGATTTGCAGCTTCGAGTCCATATTCGCGCCCAGTTCACAGCATGTGGTATCAAAAGAATCCTGACAAAGATGGAAGGATTTCAATACGATGTCATAGACAAACAGATTGAACGATTCCGGGCAAACCAAGACATTGACTACGAGGACCTTCTCGAGCGTGAGAATAGCAGCGTTAAGGGCAACGTAGAAGGAGAAGTAAAGGATCTCAACGACCCAGCTCAGATCGTTGATGCTATCATGCAAAAGGTCCAAGGTAGTAGGACCCAGGATTACTTCGTATCTGCGATGCAGCATCTACTACTCATTAGAGACAATGATGGGGAGGAGAGACTTCGCATGTTCCAGCTTGTGGATTCTATGCTTAGCTATGTTGCCATGGATAGGAGGCTTCCTGATATGGACCTGAAGCAGAGCCTAAATTTTACTGTACAAAGTCTACTGGACAAACTCCATACGGACTCAGAGGCACGCCAGGCTCTCGATGAAGCGCAAGAGGCACGCCAGATTGCGGATTCGGCTATGGCCGAGCGGGATGAGATGAGATCCCAGATTGAGCTTGGTGCAGAAGGTCTCGTCGCAAAACTCCAAAAGCAGCTTGAGGAGCAAGCCCAGGTAATTGAAGTTCAACGCCGCCAAGCCGATGCGCTGAAGAGCGAGGTTGATCAGTTACAATCTTTACGCGCAAGGGAGGCCCAACGAAACGAGCTTGAAACTAGAGAGTTATACCTCATGCTGCGTGATGCTCAGGATATTGCGGCATCGAACGCCGCTAAAGGTAGCAAGCCTGGTCTCGCCGAGTCGGATCCTCAGCAGATGAAGGGTATTCTTGATCGTGAGAGACTTATGGACCGTCTGGAAATGCAAATCGAGCGCCAAAAGACCCAATACAAGCTTGAAGGCAGAGTGTGGGGTGAAAATGCCGGTCCGTCTGACCGTTTACGTGCATTGCGAGAGGAGATGGATGGAGACCGAGATGCTAACGGCACACCCCCGAGAGATTTCACAAACAGTATGCTTGGAAGTGTTTCAAGACAGACAAGAATAACGAGGAAACCTGTCAATTCCCAGGCATCCTTGCCTGAATCTGATAAAGAGTATGACGATACTGATATCGAAGAAGTGTATGAGAAGCCACGGCTAGTCGAGTTCAGGCGGCCGATACTCAATGCAAATATTGAAGCAAGGAAGTACGATCCTAGCGATGACGAAGATGGTGATGGAGTCACGACAGGACCTTCTCATCCAAGTCTCGATTCTCAATCGCCCGAAACGCCTAATGATGAGGAATTTGGGAAGGCCGAGTCATCAGGGTTCAATGGTCCTCCACCACCTCCTCCACCCCCCCCTCCACCAATGCCTGGCCAGGTACCAGGTTTCAATGGTCCACCTCCCCCTCCACCACCTCCGCCACCACCCCCACCAGGAAACGCTTCTTCAGGTATGCCTGGATTTGCCGGCGGGCCACCACCACCACCTCCGCCGCCACCACCCCCACCCATGCCTGGCACTCCCATCACTCCTGGATCAATGATGCCTCCACCACCACCACCACCAATGCCTGGAAAGATGTCTGGACACTTCCTACCTGAGCCGCAATACAATGCCGTTCCAACGTTGGGCCTACCAGTTGCTCGTCCAAAGAAGAAGCTTAAGGCACTTCATTGGGAGAAGGTCGATACACCAATGACTACCCATTGGGCAGCACATGCACCCACTCCGGCCGAGAAGGAAGAGAAGTACGCCGAGTTAACTCGTAAAGGTGTCCTAGATGAGGTAGAGAAGCTATTCCTTGCCAAAGAAATCAAGCAAATTGGCAAGGCAAGCGGCAAGAAAACAGATAAGAAGCAAATCATCTCCAGTGACCTGATGAGAACCTTCCGTAAGCGTTTGTTCAGCTTTCTTCTAGTTCATTAGCTAACATATCATAGAAATCTCCCTCGCCAAGTTTTCTTCCTACCCAGTTGAGAAAGTCGTCCAAATGATCATTCATTGTGACAAAGAGGTGCTTGATAATAACGTCGTTATGGATTTCTTGCAAAAAGACGATATGTGTAATGTCCCAGACAACACTACGAAGCTTATGGCACCATACAGCAAAGATTGGACTGGTCCAGAAGCTAACAAAGACAATCGGGAGCAGGACCCTTCAGAACTTACAAGGGAAGACCAAATTTATTTACAGACGGCATTTGAACTTCATCACTACTGGAAATCGAGAATGCGAGCACTTGCTCTTACGAGGACATTCGAAGCTGAATACGATGATGTCTCCAACAAGCTTCGACAAGTAGTTGCTGTATCAGAGTCATTGCGAGACTCTGTATCATTGATGAACGTTCTGGGACTTATTCTAGATATTGGAAATTACATGAACGACTCGAACAAGCAAGCCACTGGTTTCAAGCTTAGTTCACTTGCACGTCTCGGCATGGTAAAGGACGACAAAAATGAATCGACCTTTGCAGATCTTGTTGAGCGAATTGTTCGGACCCAGTATCCTGAATGGGAAGGGTTTGTTGACGACATTACTGGCGTGATTACAGCTCAAAAGCTCAATGTTGAGCAATTACAACAGGATGCCAAAAAGTACATTGAAAATATTAAGAATATCCAAATGTCGCTAGACTCGGGTAATCTGAGCGATCCGAAGAAGTTCCATCCCCAAGACCGTGTCAGTCAGGTCGTTCTACGGTCAATGAAGGATGCTCGACGAAAGGCAGAGCAGATGCAATTGTACCTTGAGGATATGGTCAAGACATACGATGACATCATGGTGTTCTACGGCGAAGATCCTAGTGACGACAATGCTCGAAGAGATTTCTTTGCTAAGTTAGCGATCTTTGTCACAGAGTGGAAGAAGTCTAGGGAGAAAAACGTAATCCTGGAGGAAACTCGTAAACGTAACGAGGCTTCCATGAAGAGAAAACATGCCCAGTTAAAGGTGAACGGTGCACTTACAGATGGTAGTAGCCCACTAGCATCGCCTTCATCGACAGGTGCTATGGATTCTTTACTTGAAAAACTGCGAGCAGCTGCGCCACAAACTAGAGATCAAAGAGATCGTAGACGAAGAGCCCGTCTGCAAAATAAGCACCAGGTCCGTGTCGCATCTGGACAACACATTCCGGAGCCAGATGAGATTCCAGAAGTTGAGGCGGGATTGAAGAATCCCGAATCCGTGCCAACAGATGGGAATCCCCTAAGTCCAGATATATCGACTACAGATTTGCCGGATCAGACCAAGGATGATGTGGCCGACCGCGCTGCGCTCCTATTACAAGGCATGCGTGGCACTGATGGTGCTGATGAAGGTGATAGTGAAAGGCGAGATAGTGTGCGGAGATCGCGACGACGAGATACCGCAGAGGAAGAGAGGAGGGCTAGAAGGCGACGTAGGGACAGAGCGGGAGCCAGCATTTCGGAAGCTCTTGGTGAAGGTCCTATTGTAGAAGAAGCAGAGGAAGATGGCGATTCTTTGCCAGTAGAAGACGGAGAGAAATTAGGAGAGAAAGCAGAAGAGGAAGCAGAAGAGAAAGAAGAGGAGGCAGAAGAGAAATCAGAAGAGAATGCGGAAGAGAAAGCAGAAGAGGAAACAGACGGAGAGAAATCTGAGGGAGAGACCGTCCTGACGCCAACAACGGTAGTCAGTCCACCGAGTCCAGTCGGATCGGAGAAGAAGCCTTTAGCGTTAGATGACGATTAAGCTTCAGCGGGGATATTCCTTGTAATGTTTTCTTCCACCGCTACCTATTTTGGCATGCAGGCTTCTTGTATTTTGGTTGTCATCTGAAAGGTTGAGACTCCTGCGTTGGGGACGGCGTCCTAGCATCCATAAGATGCCGCTTTTGATTGCATAGCCTGCGTTCTGTATATCTTAATACCTGCTGTGGTTCACTTAGAATTACCCAAACTCTCCCTATCAACAAACTCGTCCAGATTAGTGCCAGCTTTCTGTAAAGATGTGTTCAGACTCCCTTTGCCTGTATTGTAATTGTCTTTCTCTTGACCAGCAACAAACTTTAGTTGCCTGTCAGTGTTCGACTTAGCCTACCTCCAAATTATCATCCTTAGGTCACCTCAACCATGATTACTCGGAAACTTTCAGCACGGCTCTCTAATTTATATATCTATTCTTGCCCCTATTTACTGCCTGCTTAAATCCTCGTCACATACCTAGATTATCCTTCCATCTCTTTTGGCTTCTATACCTGCCTACAGAACGACAACCCGATAGCTGTCCATGTGATTATAGATATCTCTAAACTAATGGGATGTTTTTCGTGACTATTTCTAAGCCTGTGATCACTAAAATGACGCGTTTAAAAATATAGATATCGTCGCAGGGGTTATGCCGCCCCATAGCTATGGTCACCAAACCGCTTCTGTAATCCTTGAACACCGGCAGAGCGTGTATAATTTCTAGAAGCCTGGTATTGAAGCCTAAGAGTAGCCTTTTTTTTATTTGCGGTGGGTCACAGCAAGCCACTTCCATTCCCGCTTGCACTTCCCGCACCTCCCGTGGGGGTGTTATCGGATTTGAATATGTCCACTGCGCAACTGATCTAAACAATTTGTTAATGCTGTGTGACTGGACTCAATTCAGGAACAATATCCATACCTCAACAAAATCTTCCAGCTCCTCACTGACGGTCTTTAGCTTCTCTTTGACAGATGCTACTGCTTCAGCTCCAGCAATATGCCTCATGGGCGGATTCTCGTGTCCGCCAATGGCAGTCAATGCATGGACGGTTTCTAAGACGAGTCTATCTCTTGCTTCGCTAGGTATTTTCGGGAACCTACCCACGATTTTGCCCTCGCCTTGTTTGAAATCGTCCTTGAGATGATCCTCTGGATGGTAATTCACGACGTTGCTCAAAATATCCCGTAATCCCGGCGCTGGGTTGTTGGAACTCTCGTACTGCGGCAGTTGCGGTGCGAAAATTATCTTGTTTGTTAAGAGGTTGATTTCTTTGTTCGGTTGGATAACCGTGACTTTGATATTGAAAGGGGCCACCTCGTATGCCAGGGAGTCACAATATCCCTCTAACGCCCATACTGAGGCGCAATACATTGACATTCCTGGAGTTGAGATCTGACGTGTAAGTTAGCACCGATAATCAATGTCAATCTCTTTAGGTAACTAACTTGACCTGCGATGGAAGTTAAGACCATTATATGTCCGTTGTGCTTGTCGCGCAGGAGAGGAAGTGTTGCTTTGATGAAATTAACCTGACCAAAGAAGATAACCTCGAATTGGCGCCGGACGAGGTCAAGAGTTGCCAGGCTGGTTGATAGTTCCTCCACAGCACCTACAACAGCTATTTGGATGTGAGCGAATGCGCTACTATATTTTAACCATAGCCTACCTTCAGAAGTATTGCAGAGCAGAATATCTATTCTCCCAAATGTCTCAATGGCTTCTGCAACAGCTGACTGAGCACTGGACATCATCCTATCGTTTTAAAGCTGTGATTAGCTACTGCATGTTCAGGGCGGATAATGTGAGCATATCAGCGTAATCCTACCTTCCATCACATCTTATACCCCTGATCCTATCTTTCCAGCCTTCTCTGTCTTTCCTATTACTTTTACACTCATTGATTAATTCCCTAAATTCAATACTTCTGTCATCGTCCTCAATTTCAGATGGTGGAAGTCCGGCCGCGACATAATCTCCATGGGCAAGCAAGAGTTTGATTAATCTAACCGCGAGCGGAGAGAGCGAAGAGGTTATAAACCATACTCTTGGAGAGTTGTGCGTAGCTACAGCAATCAGCGAGCTTCATCACGACTCAAATGTGCGGCTTACGGAATGACGCAGGCGGTATGGGTGGAGGCTTCGAATGCCCTGCTTCAGACATCTCGGCCGTCGAGTTTCAAACGTGTCGGCATAAATAGTATACATTGGCTGAAGCAAAGTAATTGAACATGCCAGTCGCCGTTTAAGAGCTTGCGACGTTCAATTGAGCCCGAGGCTGATCATGTAAGGCTGAAGAATTGCTAGGGTGTTCATGCACGGGCCACATTTATCCCACCACCAAGCAACGTCCCATCGGCTGCGTCTTTGTGAGTCAAATATAAAGTAAAATATACCTCCTACACTCAGTTCTTTACGTTAAATCTACCACCATATTTGCAGGTCAGTAATTCTTTCAATTGCAGTTATTGGGGCTGTTTTATCCATTGGGGCTATTTATGCTTCAACCCCATGCCACACAGCTAACCGTTCCATCAAGATCTACCCCGCGGGCGTCGAAACTTTCAAAAAATCCGTAGACACTCATGCCTTCCAGAGACCAAGTCACGTATTTTGGTGCTGGGCCAGCTGGTCTGCCCACTGCTGTGTTAGAGACTGCAGCAAAGGCTCTGGTCAACTACGAAGATACCGGCCTTGGAATTGCAGAGCATTCTCATCGTTCGGAACTAGCAGCAAATATTCTCAATACGACGAAAGCAGACCTCGCGAATTACCTTGACATCCCAGATGGCTATGAAATATTGTTTGTGCAGGGTGGAGGAACCGGAGAGTTTAGCGCCACGCTGTATAATTGCGTAAGCTTTTGGGTTGAGAAGCGAAGACAAAAGATCTTGAAGTCTGGCATCACAGATGAAGTGGCAGTGCTCAAGGACCTGCACAAGGCGGTGCGAGAAGAGTTAAAAGTTGACTATCTGGTGACAGGGTCATGGTCGTTGAAGGCATCGCAAGAGGCGGCACGATTACTCGGCCCGGAGCACGTCAATATAGTCACAGATTCACGAGAGGCCAATGGAGGCAAATTCGGCAAGATCCCAGAAGAAGCGACTTGGGATCTATCTAAGTCACCCGCAATGGTCTACTACTGTGACAATGAAACGGTTGATGGTGTCGAATTTCCTGGATTCCCTGAAGCGTTAAAGTCGGCGGATGGCGAGGAGCCAATCGTTGTCGCAGACATGTCCTCTAATATTCTCTCCCGGCGGATCCCTGTCAAGAACTTCTCTATTATATTCTTTGGAGCCCAGAAGAACTTTGGAACGACAGGTATTACTGTTGTGGCCATTAAGAAGAGCTTGCTCCCGCCAACGCTAGCAACCCCTTCCCCATCATTAATGCGGCAGCTGGGATTGCCCATCCCACCAATTGTGCTTGACTATGCTACGATCGCAAAGAACAACAGCTTGTATAATACACTCTCGATATTCGATGTATATATTGCAGGATTAGTGCTAAAGAGCTTGCTCAATACCTTTCCTGACAAGGTGGATGGCCAGCAGGCAGTAGCGGACAAAAAAGCTACTTTGATATATGCAGCACTCGAAGCACATCCTGAAACATACAGAGTACGCCTCACTTTTCTATTTGAAAGCCTCGCTAACATTCGTGCAGATTGTTCCTGACAAAACCGTACGCTCAAGAATGAATATTTGCTTCCGCATTCCAGTAAGTGACCTCTATATGCTGTAGACCTTTTGAATCTCTCAAATTACTGACATGTTTCTTAGGAGGGCAATCCAGACAAGACAGAGAAGGCATTTTTAGCGGGGGCAACAAAGTTAGGACTACAGGGATTGAAGGGGCATCGCAGCGTTGGTGGCATCCGCGCAAGCAATTATAACTCAGTCTCATTAGAGGGGGCTGAGAAGCTGGTGCAATATCTGGAAATTTTCGCCACCTCATGAGTATGATATTTTTATGGCACCGGCGTTGGATATCATATAACACCAAAAGTTGGCCGAAACCCATTTGAATATGTTCATCTCTTCCACCCGCTTCTAGTCGTATCCGGTGACGGTAAAATCCAGTTCTCTCTCTGATCTAGTTCATCCTTCTTCTCTAATATTTGTTCTGCTCGCTTCTTTACCTCATTCGTATTCAATATTCCAGAGTCTACGGCCTTGAATTCCCGACGTCGAACAAGCTTTGCATATCTGTATTCCATAACCGTGGACTGTATGATGCAGATCGGCTCGCCATTACGGATACAGCGTGTGCATGAAGATGGAAAACCGAGGGATTTTGTGGGTGACATAAGAGAACACCGAAGTCCAGCAAGGTCGCACTGAAGACATGGAATGAACGGGAGTGGTATCCTGACTGAGAGGGCCGATGGGGATGGAGAAGCCAGTGGTGTTACCGTGGTGGCGGAAGATAAATCGGACGGGGCTGAAGGAGAAGGGGTCTGCAAGTCCGTCATGGGTCGGATCTGATTTCTGTATTTGGATGCGGCTCGTAATGACCGTGGCCATTTGGAAATGCAAAGCTGAAGAAAACGTGGCATGGTGCCACTAATATTCCTCAGTGGGACAAAGATATAACGGAACTCCACTCATCTTTTAGGTATCGAGAACAAGAAGGAACGTTCTGTGCATTATTCGGCCCTTGAGAGACGATGCTGGCTCCCGAGACATCATTCTGGTCGTTGTTGTTGTGAGCGGTGTTTCAGTCCTCCCAAATTGGCCTATGTACCTGTAGCTGGCAACCTATTTTTTTCTACGGGCCAATCCAGTTCCAAAAGGAGAAAATGTATATGCAATTTACTCTCTATCCCCTTTGAACATTATCTACACCCTTAATCCACAGTGCCGCAGCACGTGACCGGCTCAGTGACAACGTCAGTAACTAGGTACTGAATCCTACACAACGTCACTTTCGTAAATGATCAAAGGCTCCATAAACGCAATGGACACATGTCTTTCATTCGGACCGATTGACACGTCAAAATTGGGCCGTTTCGAAGTTGCACCATGTTTCTATTTCTATTCGAGTTTCAGAGTCAGAACCAGCAGTCATCTGCTTTTGGGCTTTTGTGGGATGCTACAGATCCTTCTTCGCTACCTCCTTCGAGAACGTTACACAACGGCCGATCACTCGTATAGCAACGACACAAGGCACACCTGGACGTATATCTTCAAAACTGGTATTCTTTACGAGATTTGCCAAGTCACTCGATTATATCATGATCATATTTCTACCTTAGCATGGTTGCCTCATGGTAACGTTGCCTCCATAGCTGTCTGCTGAGGAATCCCATTGCCTATTTGGGGTAACGAAGTCCAGGACGGCCAGTTGCAGTCTGGCACATGATCGAGCTCGTGGTATGCAAACAGCCTACCGGCCTCATGGCAAACATTCAGGATCGGGTTATGGAGTTCGTATATGCGGGCTCAGTACCATCTCGGCCAGATTTTGTGCAATATGGACTTGGAAACATCCAATTCCACGTTTGAATAGACCTTGGCGACGAGGTTGATCGCAGTTTGTAGGCCATGGCTGTCATAGCAGTCTTCGTCTTGCCAACTAGTATAAAGGGTGTTCTGTTACTCCTCTAGAGACGGCACTCTAACAAGAGCTCCCAAGCTTTGGACCTGTATCATCATCTTCATCTTCCAAACTCTTATCTTTATTCTTCTAGAGTCGAGAATTCTCAGCTATGTATCTCTCAACTCTTCTACTTGCAGTCGGTCTAGCCCTGGTTTCCGCTGCTCCAGCTCCAGCTCCAGCTCCTGCCGCGCTTGAGGCAAGAGACAATACCTGGACCCTACATAACTTCCTCCGCGCCTGCGAGGATACATCTGCAAACGAATGCCGCTACCAGTTCACAATCATCGAGGATGATAGCGGCGAGAGCACTGATTGCGAATATACCATCTACGGAGCCAGCCTTTCTCAGTCCGCACGCCTCACCAGCTATTCGAACCAAGCCTGCGGTGACCATCACTACATCAACCTGGGCTGGAGCGCCGATGGCAGTTTCGCGACCGTTGTTCCCGTCAACACAAGGACGAACCGATACGCCTTCTTTGCTTACACCACGGTGCAGCTGGTCGACGAGGTTGCCGTGACTCCGGACGAGACAGAGGTTTCTTTGACCGTGGGGACATTCAAGAAGCGCAGCACGCCTGAATGGACCGTCAAGTCCTTGACGAGAAGTAAAGCCACCTCTTTTGCTTCCCAGCCAGAAGCATGCACCAGAACAAGCAAGACAGGCTAACTCTCTTCTCTCATAAGCCTACGCTAACAGCATCGTCCTTTTGGACTTCGAGATCAACGACGGCACCAGCGATCACGCGTGCCATCTCTCCATCAACGGTTCTCCAACAGACAGCTTCTACGCCGTCGCATGCGGCACGAGTCCCGATTGGATCATCTCGTGGGGTTACAACTCCCAGTACGGCTTCGCGGTTCTGACCGTGGTCAAGTAAGCTCTCACGCATGCTCTTCTTCTTCTTTCTTCTTCCTTTCTCCCCCTTTCATGTATACAATGCGAGGTCGGTCGTGCTGACGCGTGGTGCAGCAATCCTGAGCAGTTGGATGCCTTCTTTGGCATCAACAACGTCAACAGTCAGACGACTTTCTCGGATGTGGGCCCGAATCCCACTTATCCGCTCTAAAATATCCGATGGGCCTCAGATAACGAGGAGTGCATAGCCGGGACTCCGGCCCATTCTCCGGATTCTGCTCTGGGCTTTCATTTCTCTCAACATGGCATGTGCTTTGGCTATATACATTGCTGCCACACTCCTTCAGCATGGTTTCAAATTTCCATCAGTATTTTTGAAGTTTTTATTTTGGTATGTAGTTAGCATACGCAATGGAATCATTGAGTATGCGTAATTCTATGAACAGCTTCCTGAATATTTTATTTAAAACTAGATTGGTGAACAGTCCTTTGTAACCCTCCATACACCAAGCCCTCTTCTTCCAATGACTCTCTTCAAAGTTGGCCAGACCCCATCGTCGCCAAAATCCAGGTCGTCAAGATTTAGATGCTGACGATACTGCCATGCTTTGACAAATCTCAGACCTTTCTTATCCTCGTTCTTTAACCACGGGTCGAGAAACGTCGCTGATGTAGGTGCAATGAGATATGTTGCATTCTTATCCTCGGAATGTTCTCCATACCAAATTGGGTCACAAACTGCAAGCTTTCTCAATTCGCTGATCATGAGGTCCCCTGGGATGCCCATTAGATCGTGCGTTTTGAGGACTTCATTCTTGCCATTCAATAACCAAATTGGCGGACTGTAGGTCTTCCACCAGACTGCTTGGGTAGCATCTTCCACCTTGGTAAGATAGACTTGGGTCGGAATGATACCACCCTGGTGGTACGTCCCCATCAGGACACCGAAGATGAGGTTGAAACCGATCCATAACCCAGTCCAGACACGTAGATGTTTCGGGTTGCGAGGCAGGTGTACTGATGAAAGTATCAGAGGTATTGTGGGAAGTAAGAATCGCGCTTCTTGATGCTGAAATAGTGAAAGTACAAATATGCCTGAGATGGCAGAATAAAGACGTATGGATAGATGAGGTTGTGTAAACAGCAAGAGGAAGGCGGGGCCTAGTAGCTGAGGTAGGTTTCCAAGGAGATGTTGATACCAAGGATGCAAGCCATGAGCAGCAAGGTTGCTTGGCGAGAGATTATATCTAAGATTGTTGAGAGGAGTGATAACCGGATGGGAGAATAGATAGGAGAATGACACCGGCCTATCAGTGTAAAAGTCGGTATCTATTGATATGGCGACGAACAGTGTCGCAAGCCCGAAGAATATCATTATTAAAAGGGACAAAGGGCTGAAAGCATTAGAGTGACTCCGGAACAGCGGGACATTGGTACTCACTTCCTAATGAAATGGGGTATCAAACGCAGACCGGGTATGAGCAAGAATGCTGGAAAGGTGATACGATTAAAGAATCCAAAAACTACAAGAAATGCAAGGAGCGCTGACGCAGTTGGCGAAGATCGCTGCTATACGATTGTTAGCTAATCTCCATCACCATTTTGCAGCCAATGGCTTACTTTATCCTCAATAATGCGCTGTATTAAAACCAAGCTCCAGGCTACGAGTAATGTCTCGATGGCATTGGAAAAAGTGTGCGTCTGGTATGTCCACGTAACGTATGATGAGGCTACAAGCAGGATTGCAGTTCGACGATGCTTTGGTGACTGGACGAGTTCATGGATGGCCCAGTCCTCCAGCACGAAGCTGAGTGCAAACATGAGCACCCTCAACGTCCAAAACACCAGTACTGGTGTCACGTCGCCATCTCGCCCATTGCCAATCCATATCCATCGAAGCAAGAGCATCGGAAGGCCGTAGACAGGCCATAATGGGAAAACGCTTCGCACAGGATTGTCGGAGGTGAACTCCCAGGTCAGCTTCACGGGATAGTCGAAGATCTGGCCTATGATGAGGAAGAGGTGTTAGCAGAGCTGCGAGGCTGGACACAAGGGCGGCGTATACCTGCAATGACCTCGGGGCCCTGGAAGTTCTCATCTGGATGTAGATAGCTGGGTGACAAAGCAAAGTACAGCCGGACGAGCACAAGAAACAGATAAGCCCGCCGCCACATATTACTGCTTGCCTAGGGAATGCGCGAGGGTCTCAAATACAGCGTTCGCACATGCGACGGAGACTTGGAGGATGGCATTGATGTATGCAGAAGAGTGGTTTATTATTGCGCCGCGAGCTGTGAGCCGTGGGGGAGAGAATGGAATAATATACGGATAGGCACGGAGGAGAAGATTTGGGAGCATCTATTCTAGGCCTTGGACCCTTTGCCGTCGCGCTAGCTCTAGAGTCCGGCGGCACTGGTGCAGCCCTGCAGCCCGACAGACACGCCGAGCGCGCGGTGGGCTGGGCGGGCGGCGGAGAGCGCAGGGAGCGGGTTAGGGAGCTGTAGGGAGCTGTAGGGAGTTCATAGGGAGTTTACAGGGAGTTCATAGGGAGTTCACAGGGAGTCCATAGGGAGTCCACAGGGAGTCCGTAGGGAGTGCGTAGGGCGTGCGTAGGGCGTGCGTAGGGCGTGCGTAGCGGGTGCGAACAGCGAGCGTAGCGTGTTCACGCCGTGTTAAGGCGCGGCTGGCACGCTTGGTGCTGCACCGCGTCACTGCTGGATCGCTGGAGCGGTGCTGGCTTAGTGGTGTGCTGTACCCGGCCGGCCGCTGGACGCTAGCCGGGTGCGCGTTCCAGCGACTCAGTGCGGTGGCGTGAGTGGAGCCTGATGCCCCGGCGTGCCGGCTGGGGCTCCAGTGCCTGCTCCTCGCTGCGCGCGCTCTCCTCGCTCTCTCCTCGCTCCCTCCTCTGCTCGCTGCCAGCCAAGAGAGGCCATGCCCGGATGCCGCACCCGCTGGGGGGTTTGGGGAGCGGCCTTAGGGGACGGCTTGGGGGGAGCATCCCATCCCATTACTTACTCCCGTACTGTATTGTGCTTCCTCGCATTCCTCGACAATCTGGGCTGAACCCTGAAGGCCGCAGCGGCACCGCCCTGCGCCAGCGACCACTGGGCCCAAGTCACAGCCACATCAAGAGCATCAGAGCACCAGTCTCCGCGTGGCACCCAGACTGAAAATGCGGAGTGCATTTAGAAAGAAACGCCTGCCGTTACCCCGCCGGCCCTTTGCATTCCATTGTCCCCCCAGCATTCCCAGCACTCCCAGCATTCCCGGCAGTCGTCGATACCGTGCTCTCTCTCCTCGAGTCACCGAGTCGTTGGCTGGCCGGCGTGAGACGTTGGCTCGTCAACTCGTTGCCTTGGGAGCATCTTGGCCTTTGCGTGCTCGTGGAAACAGAATAGGAGTAGGAGGACGTGCGGCGGGCGTAGGACGAGATCCTCGCTCCCTAAGATTGCCAACTACACGACCATCTCACCATGTCACGCATCACGACACCTGAGTAGCCTGACCCCCCGTGTTCTGAGGCCATGCCATACACCATAACACGCATTCGTATTATACTATTGCTGCACTACAGGTATTTGTTTACCTGTCGGCCGTACACGCTATGCAGTACTGCCGAGCCTTGCACATGCGTGCTGTGGGAGATTGTGAAGTTGAGATTGATTCAGGTGCCATATGCGCAAGTAGAATGCCCTGCTCAGTTACGAGTCATGGCCTATGCCTAGAGCACCTAGAGCATGGTTCGATGGGCTTCAAGGCCACTCGGTACGGGCGGGCGCTGGGGCATCTCAAAGGAATAGGCCCCTAGTAACAAGTAAGGTAGCTAGCTAGCTGAGCTACCTATCTTATCTCAGGTATGGGTACAGTATCTACAGTGTCTACAGTATCTACAGTATCTACAGTGTCTACAGTGTCTACAGTGTCTCGGAGAGGACTGTCTGTGCACCTCACTTGAGTACGGACAAGGGCAGCCTCAGCACCCGCTGCTCACGTGGTCTTTATTCTTAATGCAGGTAATAGCCAGGAGCCACAGCTGAGAACAGAGCGCGGCGAGAACAAGGAGCATTTGCCAGGTCATCATCATTCCGGTGAACCTCACAGCTCGAGCCTCCTGCAAACAGCTCGCGGCCGTGGACAATACCTACTACAGCCAATCCCGGCAGATTCATTGATGTTCATTGGTGTCCACTGTTGTCCATTGATGTTCATTGATGCCTACCGATGTCCATTGATGCCTACTGATGTCCATTGAAGGACGCCCATTGCGCCATTGTCTTTCAGAATTTACATACATAAATAGCCGAATACGGTTAGGCTTACGGGCGGCTAAGCGCGCTACTTCTTTCAAGGCTGCAGCCCCAAGGTCGTAGCCGACAATATAGCCAACGTCTTCTTCCTCACTTCTACCACGAACCGGTCCCTTCCTTCCCTTTCCTCCCAACAACTACTTTATTGCCGAACCTCATTGTCTCGCCCACAGTCACCCTCATCTCCACTCAACTCCGCTACCCTCCTCCACGCACAACCCATAAATCACATATCATACCGCCAATCCCCCGCTTCTTAGACATCATGGCCACCGAGAAAGTCAGCCAGATAACTCTCATCAGCAATGATGGCGTCGCAATCACTGTTGGTAAGTTGCTTGCACTCCTTGTATCGTATGTGGCTTTTATTGACCTCTTGAAGATCGCAAGGTCGCCGAGCGATCTATGCTCATTGTGAACATGATGGAGGATCTTGGAGAGACTGCCGGCGCTGAAGTGCCCATCCCCAATGTGAGTTTACCTCCCTCCTACACCCGCTAGACTAATTCTAATCTCTGCTCCTCACTTAGGTTAACGAATCTGTCTTGAAGAAGGTCATTGAATGGTGCGAGCATCACAAGAACGACCCTGCAGCCACGGCTGATGATGACTCCGATTCACGTAAGAAAACTACCGATATCGAGGAGTGGGATCAGAAGTTCATGCAGGTGGATCAAGAAATGCTCTTCGAGATAATTCTGGTAAGCTTCCCATCCCTCCCTTTTGACTTCTCTTCTGACTTCGTTGCAGGCCAGTAACTACTTAGACATCAAGCCGCTTTTAGACGTCGGTTGCAAGACCGTTGCAAATATGATAAAAGGCAAATCTCCCGAGGAGATCCGAAAGACTTTCAATATCACCAATGATTTCACTCCTGAAGAGGAAGATCAGATTCGCCGGGAGAACGAGTGGGCCGAAGATCGTTAATTCTGTTGGCCTTGCTGGGTCAATCGATGAACGATATATTGGCGGCGCTTGATGAGGCGTCTTTATAGTAGGCATGCCCCTACTTATAGTGCATTGTCATACATCTTGACAATTGCATTTCTCGGAGTTTGATTTTTTGCGTCGGACTTGTGGTCCTGTTCTTGCTTGGTTTGCAATGGCAATTCAGGCATGGATTAGTTCCCTGGTCGTCCCATTTTCGGTCAATTCGTGTTATGGCGTTCGGAGAGACGTACATCATTTAGCTTCGTGCTCTTTGGCATCTCTGGGAAGACTTTCATCAGCTTCTGACTACGGTCGGAACACTTCTAGGCCTCAGGGTAGATAGACATGCCAATAAAGCACATATGAAAAAGACACTACACAGTTATATACTAGTGTGCTTGCAACCCTAGACTCAGAACTGTGAATCTGAACCTGCAATCTGGCAGTAGTGACGTGTTGCAAGTGAGGTAACAATATCGTCTTCCTCCCAGCAGGTTTCCCTCCTACTAGGCCATCCCCCACATACACCCGAGCATATGGGCGAGTCAAGCAATCGCATTGATACGTAATGACGGCAACGGTCTACATAATCCTATGATAGAAGGAGTATACTTGCAGTTGATTGGTAAGAGGTCGAAACCAGGAGATACTGATATCGAGTTCGGAGAGGCTCGTGCAGAACCGGAGCTTGCTGTGATTACGTTCCAAGTCAAGCCTTTCTAGAAAGCTATTTAGCTGAGAGCAGCCCTGGCTGCGTCAGGATATCATTCTCGAGTACAGGGGGCATTTACTGGCTAACGGCGTATGGGATAATATCTATAGTCGCAGATTAAGATTTCATGCCAGGTTTAATATTTCACTTCACGCCTTGAAAGGCTCTCTATTCCAACGTAATTGTAACGTAAAGGCGGTGTAGACAAGCAGCAATTCATTGATTTTATCTGCTACGTCAAAATTCCCCAGCCCATATGCATTGCACGCCCTCGAGAAAGAAGGAAAGCCAGTCATCCATCGGACCCAAATACCCGAACCCAATCCCAGATCCATGCTCCATCATCCCAAGTCGTGCCATCAGTCGAGGACGTTCGCGTAATTGAGAAACAGTGGAGGTGTCGCGGTAATGAAGAAGACCATGGTGGCGAGAAGATTTGAAGAGTTGGACTGAGAGGTGGTGCGAAGCATCTAGATACCGATGCGGGTCTTACGCCAATGCCTCCTCTTGGCATTGTATCTGTGGGAATGAGTTAGCATTCTGTTCTGTCCGCGCTGCTGTGATTTTCAAGGCTGCCAATGCTGTGGGCTTGTGCTTGGGAGGTATGTTATGTGTTGGAAGAGCTCCAACTTGCTCAGAAGGGAATCGTACCTAATGGTGTTGCCGGTACGGAGACGAATCCATTGTGGGATGGGTCTGTTTTGCTTCTGGGCTCTCGCGAGCTTGACCTTCGTTCGGAAAGACTTGTGGCTCTGTGAATGATGTTGTCAGTAAGGTTGTCCAGGTATTCGTCGATTGAGTTCCATCTCCAGAGACTCTGCCGCAACGCGACAAGCTATGCAAGAAGATGCTAATGCTCTGTCGGCCATGAGGGGGTTACTAAATAGTTGGTGGTGAACGTACCGGCATCTTGACTGTGTGTCGTGACGATCGAGTTGTGAGTAGTCGTCGGAATCGATGTCTTTGATGGTGCGAAAAGTTGGTGTGTGTAAAAACCCTAACCGAGTATTTGATGCCTGAGGCATTAAGATATGAAACCTGAGGCTGCCATATAGTTGTGCCTCAGGCATTTACTGCGATTACATAAATCTTGCCACTAACAAGGTTCGTATCCTCGTACCTCGTATTTCGTACAATCGTACCTCGTACAGTCGTAAAGAGAAACGCGGCATGGGACGATCTATCAGTACGAAGGAGCCAATCAGTGACAGCACATGACAGATAGAGCGCTTGAAGCTCCTGATAAATCGATCTGAAGGAATCTTGATCGTCAGGTTGATCGGCACATCGGCCCATTCCGCTCTTGGTAGGACACTGGACACTGGGCACTGGGGTAAAGCTGTTGGGATAGCCACCGTGATGAACATGTATGTACTTGCACATAGCTACCATAACTACCATAATCACCATAACCGTGTCCCCTAAGCAGAATCAACGGGTGCCTCGTGGGGGATGGCGATGCCGCTGACCCGCCGACGGCAAAGGAGCTGGAAAGCAGGATTACTGTCGGTCGCGGAAAGGGGCCTTGAGTGCATCACAATCTAGCGACTCACGACTCACGACTCACGACTTACCAAGCGCGCATCCATCCTTCTCGGGGCATTGGTGCAGGTAAGATGGAGAGATTGATACTGATTACAGTATAAGCAGGTGATTACTCCGACGGGATCTACAGTGACTTATCCCTCTTCTTACTCAGGCCGGAGGCCAGGAGGCAGAAGGAGCTGAGATAGTAAGAAGTAGATAACAAGACCACGCTGCACGATTACGACGATCGATTATCCTACTCTAGAAGCTGGATGAATTCATGCTGTGGGTAGATACAATGCAATACAATGGAATACAGTAATGCTCGAGCTTAGAGGAACCGCCATGCGCGAGGGCTTCCAAGGAGTCACGGTAGTAGGGGCGGTGAAAGCGGGCGGCGATAGGAGGCGGAGATAAAGCAGGCATTCGGAAAGGTATGTAGTGTAGATATGGGCTCGGGACGGAAAGTAAACAGGTTGCGAAGGTCAGAATCGTGGCCTGAGGGAGTGGACGAACACGTCTTTCCTCGCCTCTGCCCTCCGCCCTCTAATCCTTTACCGAGTAGGCATGCCACGCCAAAGCATAAACAAGGTAAGCAAGGCAGGCGCAGGCAGGCGGGTGTCTGTACCGTAGCCAGGCAGACTTCACTCGAGGCGACGAGATACACGAGATGCAAAGGACTGACTGTCGTCTGCCTGTCAGTCAGAAGGACCCAGAGGGACCGTCACGTGCCGTCTGTGCCCCTTCTTGCTGTAGGATTTAGGTTCTAGGGGGGCCGACACCTTGGTAATGGAGAGTCAGACAAGGGTAGGCCGCTACAGAGTCCAGGCTGGAGGCGGCAGCAGGGCGTGCAGCGCGTGCTGCTGCGCGGGATAAGAAGCTGCAGGCGGCAGGTGGCAGGCTACAGCGTACCGCACTACAGAACAGTATTTTGGATGCTCCAGCGTCCAGCCCACAGCCCTACAGCGCCCAGCAGCGAGCCTAACTGGGCCTGCCGTGCCCTGCCGTGCCCTGCCGTGCCCTGCCATGCCCTGCCTTGCCCTACAGTGCCTGTAGGGCCCTGCAACGAACAAGCCGTATCTATCTGGCAGTGAGCGGTGCAACGCGTCTCCGTAATTGCTACAGCCGGGAATAGCAGCACCTTCAAGCCCTTCGAGCCCGTCGAGCCCCCGCCTGACTCACACCGGCGTCGGCTAGGCAAGCGACAGGTGCGCTTCGCTCGTCTTCTCGCAACCGCCCGGCCCTGGTTGGCTGCGTGTGGCCGGATGCGACAGCGCCCCCGCCGCGACTGGCGCCCTCTCGCTCCCTCGCTCGCTCCCTCGCTCGCTCCCTCGCTACGACCCGACCGGCCGACCGACGCCGACACCCGATTCTTATCCCCAGCGCAGCGCACGGGAAGATTTGCACCCGATCGAGAAGTGCAGGCAAGTTAGTGCAGGGCAGTGCACCGCAGCGCGCCTCAGGGCACCACTTCTGCACATTGCTGGTGCCTACAGCGCCTGTGTGGAGCACGGGTGCGGAGAAAGGTGCAAACGCCGTCCGTCCTGTTCTGGCCGTAAAGAATAAACCACCACTGCCATCTCTGCTCCTCTGCTCCTCTGCTCCTCTTTGCCTCTATTCTCCCTCTTAATATTCCCTCGTCTTCCTTTCTCCATGACGTCTTTCTTAGACTCTTCCTTTCGCTCTCGCCGTGTCTGAAGGCTTCTATCACATCCTCCTTTCACTGTTGTTATATCCAGCATCTGGCTAGCATCTCGTTGCTCGCGCGCCCATTCTTGGGCGCCCTCTTCTTTGTCTTGCTGCAATCACTCCACTGATTTCACCCACCCCATCACTTTCTTCGCTCTGAGCCACTTCTTCGCCACTAATTCCCCGGATCGTTGGCTGCTCTCTGCCTCTCCGCCCATCAACGAGTCTCTCTCGCTTCACACACCACACTGCAGAAGGGGCTCGTCTACAACATCGCTTCGATGGGGGCCGACCTCTCAGAGAAATACCAGGTTGGGGCCTCTACCAGAGCCTCCAGCCATGGCGACTCCAGCGACGACACGGCCCATGCCAACCTGCACAAGTCGGAGGGCCACGTTGAAATACCACCGAAGGACATGGCGAATATCAAGAAGCTAGATTCAAAGGTGGTGAAGCTTCCGCTGGAGGAAGACGACCCATTCCGGCACCTACCACCAGCAGAGGCCGAGATCTTGAAACGGCAGGTTTTTGTACCTGAAGTAAAATCCGGCTTTCGCACTCTCTACAGATATGCGAGCAGGAATGATTTAATCATCGTTGCCGTCAGCACCATATGCGCAATCGCGGGTGGTGCAGCCCTACCTCTAATGACAGTCATATTCGGACAATTGACGGGCCAATTCCAGACATTTTTCCTAACGGACGTAGCTGACAGAGATCAAGGAGCATTCAGCGATCTCCTTGCACACAACGTTCTATATTTCGTCTATCTTGCCATCGGGGAGTTCATAACTATCTATATTTCAACTGTTGGTTTCATCTACTCGGGAGAGCACATCAGTGCAAAGATAAGGGAGCATTACCTTGCGGCCTGTATGAGGCAAAACATCGGATTTTTCGACAAGTTGGGTGCTGGAGAGATTACCACTAGGATCACTGCCGATACGAATTTAGTGCAGGATGGCATTTCAGAAAAGGTCGGACTTACTCTGGCTGCAGTAGCAACGTTTATCACAGCCTTTGTCATCGGGTTCGTCAAGTATTGGAAGTTGACTCTGATTCTGATCTCCACTGTCGTTGCCATTGTCTTGGTAATGGGTGTGGGATCGCGCTTCATCGTCAGGTACAACAAGCAATCTCTTGATGCTTACGCCCTTGGTGGCTCCGTGGCTGAAGAAGTCATAAGCTCGATTCGAAATGCAACAGCATTTGGTACCCAGGAGAAGTTAGCCAGGCAATATGACAAGCACCTCATCGAAGCTGAGAAGTGGGGCTCTAAACTCAAGGTGGTGCTCGCTTTCATGATTGGCTGCATGTTTCTGATCATCTACCTGAATTATGGTCTTGCATTCTGGCAAGGCACACTTTTCATACTGAATGGAGATTCGAATCTCCAAAGCGTTCTCACCACTCTCCTAGCCATCATGATCGGCGCATTCTCCTTGGGAAATGTTGCTCCCAACGTTCAAGCATTCACGACCGGCATATCGGCCGCTGCCAAGATCTTTAATACCATCGACCGGGTGTCACCTCTGGACCCTGTCACAGATGCTGGGATAAAGCTTGATCATGTTGAAGGTATCGTCGAGCTTCGACATGTGAAACATATTTACCCTTCAAGGCCTGAAGTTATTGTCATGCAAGATGTCAGTCTCGTGATCCCTGCCGGCAAAAAGACCGCTCTTGTTGGTGCCTCCGGCTCTGGCAAGAGCACAATTGTGGGTCTCGTTGAACGGTTTTACGATCCTGTCGGTGGTCAGGTCTTCCTAGATGGACACGATGTTAGCACCTTGAATCTTCGATGGTTACGCCAACAGATTTCATTAGTCAGTCAAGAGCCTACACTATTCGGTACGACAATCTTCGAGAACATCAGGCATGGACTTATTGGAACCAAGTACGAGCATGACACCGAAATACGACAAAAGGAACTTATAATTGAGGCAGCAAAAATGGCTAATGCACATGATTTCATCACCGGGTTACCAGAATCCTACGAAACCAATGTTGGCGAGCGAGGGTTCTTACTTTCTGGTGGCCAGAAGCAGCGCATTGCGATTGCTCGTGCCGTAGTCAGTGATCCGAAGATTCTGCTACTTGACGAGGCTACCTCTGCTTTGGATACGAAATCCGAGGGAGTTGTTCAAGCAGCCCTGGAAGTTGCGTCCGCCGGTAGAACCACCATCACAATCGCCCACCGACTGTCGACAATCAAGGATGCCGATAATATCGTTGTCATGACTGAAGGCCGTATTGTCGAACAAGGCACTCATGACCAGCTTCTCGAGAGTCAGGGAGCCTATTACAGGCTTGTTGAAGCACAGAAAATAGCCGCTATGAAAGAGTTGACGCCCGAAGAACAGGCAGAAATGAATGCAGAAGATGATAAGCTATCTCATCAAACCCCGAAAGAACCCGAGGCGTACCAAGAGGATCCCGATGACAAGAACCTTGCCAACAAACTTAATCGCACACAAACGGGGAAGTCATTATCGAGCTTGGCATTACAGAAGCGAGTCCCTGAACAAGAAAAGCGAGCTTCGTTGTGGACCCTTATTAAACTCATTGCTTCATTTAATAAGCCCGAAACACATTTTATGCTGATTGGTCTGTTCTTCTCGATAATCTGTGGTGGCGGAAATCCTACGCAAGCTGTGTTCTTCGCAAAAGAAATCGTCGTTCTGTCTTATGCACCTATTCATACTAGGACTAAGGTCCTGCACGATTCGAATTTTTGGTGTAGACTCTATATTATGCTTGCGTTTGTGCAATTCTTGGCTTTCGTTGTTCAAGGTCAGTAGTCCCTCAAAAGTCTCCGATCGTTTACTAACAAGAACAACCCAAGGTGTTGCATTTGCATTCTGCTCCGAAAGACTCGTCCATCGTGTCAGGGATCGGGCCTTCAGAACCATGCTTCGACAGGACATCAGCTTCTTTGATAAAGAAGAGAATACCGCCGGTGCTTTAACGTCGTTTCTATCTACCGAAACGACACACATCGCTGGGTTAAGTGGGACAACCCTCGGAACCATTCTCACTGTCCTCACTACCTTGATCGCTGCTATTGCTCTCTCAATTGCCATTGGTTGGAAATTGGCGTTAGTCACTTCTTCCACAATCCCCGTCCTGCTTGGCTGTGGCTTCCTCAGGTTCTGGGTTCTCGCACAATTCCAACACCGCGCGAAAAAGGCTTACGAGCAATCCGCCAGTTATGCTTGTGAAGCAACTAGTGCTATTCGCACAGTGGCTTCACTAACCCGGGAAGACGATGTCTTGAAGCATTATCAGGCGGAATTAGCAGCTCAAGGCAAGAGCAGTTTGCATTCAATCGTAAGATCGTCTACACTCTACGCTGCTTCCCAATCTTTCACTTTCCTATGCATGGCTTTGGGGTTCTGGTATGGCGGTACCCTGCTTGCAAGTGGTGAATACTCCATGGAGCAATTTTTTATCTGTTTTCCAGCAATCCTATTCGGAGCCCAGTCTGCAGGCACCATCTTTTCTTTTGCCCCCGACATGGGTAAGGCTCAGGAGGCTTCTCGTCAACTAAAAGAGCTCTTTGATCGTGAACCAGCTATTGACTCGTGGTCGAACGATGGCGACAAGCTTACGTCAGTTGAGGGAAGCATCGAATTCAGGGATGTTCATTTTCGCTATCCAACGCGTCCCGAGCAACCTGTTCTGAGAGGACTGAATTTGATTGTCAAGCCTGGTCAGTATGTTGCGCTAGTCGGGGCTTCCGGTTGTGGTAAAAGTACAACTATTCAGCTTTTGGAACGTTTCTACGATCCTCTTTCGGGCGGCGTCTACGTAGATGGCAAGGAAATCAGTTCTCTCAACCTCAACGAGTATCGATCTTTCATTGCCCTAGTTAGCCAAGAGCCAACTCTTTACCAAGGTACGATCAGGGAAAATATCCTCCTCGGCGCAGATCGCGATGACGTCCCTGATGCCGACATCGAATTTGCTTGCAAAGAAGCCAACATTTACGACTTTATCATGTCCCTCCCTGATGGCTTCTCCACCGTGGTCGGTAGTAAAGGCAGCATGCTGTCGGGCGGACAGAAACAACGTGTCGCTATTGCCCGCGCTTTACTGCGTGATCCGAAAATTCTCCTACTCGATGAAGCAACTTCAGCACTCGACTCTGAGTCAGAACACGTAGTCCAGGCAGCCCTTGATACTGCCGCGAAGGGCAGGACAACTATCGCCGTTGCCCATCGTCTGAGTACCATTCAGAAGGCAGATATCATCTATGTCTTCGATCAAGGCAAGATTGTTGAGCAAGGAACACATTCCGAGTTAATGAAGAAGGGTGGGAGGTACTCGGAGCTCGTGAACTTGCAAAGTCTGGGAACCACGAAGTAGAGCACTTTTTCGTCACCATATTTTACATTGTCTATACGGTACAAGCAGGGACACATTTGAAACACGTTTTTGGCATGGGCCTGGTGTTACATTTTGTATGGCGTTAGTTACCCAGACCCGTTGGGTGGGTGGGCATATATTCACGCATGTAGTATAGATTTTCTTTGTCTTGTCTAAGATATCCCATCCGCTGCTCTGTTCGGCTATGGCGTCTAAGAATAGCAATAGATAACCACTCTACAAAAAGTAATTTTAATAAGGCACATCGCTTGCAAAAAAGTCCAATATAACTCCTTTAATAACCACGAACTCCTCTAATAGCCATGAACTCCCTTGACGTAGACAGCTAGCAAATCAATCTTTGACATCAACACCAAACTCGCCGTAAACATCCCTAATCCTCACACCGCGATTATCAGCTATCATACCCACAAGACCCTGTCCGATATCGCGGATCTCATTATACTCGTGCAGCAGCCTGATATGCCTCTTCACCGTAGCCGCCGCCGGAAATCTACGTCGCCTAGCATCAGTCGCTGTTTTGCCGGCAGCCCAGTAGCCCCACACGCACAACGCACCGAAAGTGGAGAGACGAGAGACGAGAGACGGGGATAGAGACGGGGGAGGAGGAGAAGGGGAAGGGGAAGAAGTGTACCTCAGGTCCTTCGACACGCCTCGGAGCTTCTCATCCGCGGAGGCGAGATCGGCTTCGAGAGCGGCGATGCGGGCTTGGATTGCTGTCTGGCCGTGTTGATGAGCGGAGGGGAGAGAAAGAGTAGGATGGGGGATTTTGCCTACGATCCTCTTGGCTTTCAGGTCTGCGGCTGCGGCGTCTCGGGGGCCGGGTGCTGCTGCTGGTACTGGTACTGGTGCCGAGGATGCGGCTGGAGCCGTGTCGCCTGAGACTTTGGCTTCCTGCTCGTCTGCCATCGTGGGCGGGTGGAGCCGTGGAGGGAGGGTTGTGAACTGGAGATGATGGCCGCTTGTTGTGAGAGTGGATGTGGATGTGGATGTGGATGTAGATGTGGTGGTGGTGGTGGTGGTTTATCTCGAGCTCATTAACCGACGTTATAACTTGCACCACCCTCACAAGGTACCAACAGTCAACAGAGCTGGAAGAGACGAATCCAGCAAGTCAAAAGAAGCAGTCTTATATATACATCTATTTATCTACATCTATCTCCCCTCCCCTCACGAACCCCATCGCCGCAGATGCAAGAAACCCCAAGAAATCCCAAAATAGACCAGTCTACAATAATTTAAGAACATCTCCAGATTCCATCGCGTGAATATTCATCCACCCTCTCCGCGAGTGGGGGGGGGGGGGGGGGGGGGGGGGGGGGGGGGGGGGGGGGGGGGTGGGGGGGGGGGGGGGGGGGGGGGGGGGGGGTGGGGGGGGGGGGGGGGGGGGGGGGGGGGGGTGGGGGGGGGGGGGGGGGGGGGGGGGGGGGGTGGGGGGGGGGGGGGGGGGGGGGGGGGGGGGTGGGGGGGGGGGGGGGGGGGGGGGGGGGGGGTGGGGGGGGGGGGGGGGGGGGGGGGGGGGGGTGGGGGGGGGGGGGGGGGGGGGGGGGGGGGGTGGGGGGGGGGGGGGGGGGGGGGGGGGGGGGTGGGGGGGGGGGGGGGGGGGGGGGGGGGGGGTGGGGGGGGGGGGGGGGGGGGGGGGGGGGGNGTGAATACTCATCCACCCTCTCCCAATTCCCCCCCCCCCCAAACAAGAAAAAAAAATCCGAGGAGATTCTCTCCTCGCAGCTTAGCACCGAGAGCCCGTCCCAGCTCGCGTCGTGCTTCCAGACACCAGCGAGTCCCGAGGGATGAGAAAAAAAAACCTGCTCGGCTGGTACTTGCTGGCATCGCATCGCGCCTGTGACATCATGGCCTCAATCGCCGTGGCATACTTGCCATGCAGAGGTCTGATCGGTACGTTTTCATGCGCGCGTGTGGCGCTTAGCGAGCGCGACGGGCTTGCCTTGCTTGTTTGCTTTGCTTGCATGCTTGAGAGGGTTTTGCTGCTCGTTAGGAATTATGATACTCTATATAAGAAATCTAAGTCTTACATATACTGTAGTCCATTGTCATGACTTTACGAGAAACGAGTCCATGTCACGTGATATACCATAATACCTTTGCACAGATTTCTGCTAGGCTATTTCGGACGGGTTATAATCGTCAGTACTGACCACATCCACCCACAATAATAACACTGTCTGCTCTGCAATCATACCCGAAATAATGCGATAATTTCTAAATTTAGGGGCCTAACGCCATGCTACATATCAAGCTTTACTTTTGTGAGCAATCATCCCAGTAGCCGTTAACCTCAAAGCCCCACTCCAAGCAGGTATCAGACACCGCAGCAAGCTAGAAAACAACGACCGAAGAGTTCAGTAAAAGCTCTCGACCATCGTGTCCTTCATGCTCGTGTTGATGTTTCCTGCTCCCATGCCCTCGCCCAGTCGGAACACACTCTCCACCACACTCAACTCTGTTGCCGTTGTATCCAGCCCAGTAACCGCAAGCCAGTCATTGACTACCATACCAGCACCTACCACACTGCTTCCTCTGTTCACACTACCTGCAACTAAAGGAACTTGTAGCAGACTTGAGAGCTCATCTTGATCTTGGATGCTCGTCTTGGGATGCACAATGCCACCTTGGTTCGATAACGCCATGTAAGAGCCGACGAGCACGTTGTCGGCGATAGTCTGCCGGAAGACCTCGACGCCTAAAACATCCGCAATTATTTCTTCAGTCTCACGTTCGATGTCAGGATGCACCAGCGCAACGTGGTCGTTCGAAACGATAACGTTGCCGAGTGCTGAGAGGCGTTCTTCTATTCTCTGGCGGAAAGCGAGATCAGCATGCGCTCGAGCATTTAGAGATACCATTGGAACACACCTGTATCTTGACTGAATCTGGTATGCTATTCCGTAGATGTTGTAGCTCTTGGTCTGTTGTGCTGGTAGGCACCAACAGGCCTTTCCGGTTTCTGGACCCTTATCAGCGTTGCTCGTTATATCATCGCTTTCCCAACCGAGGACCTCACTCACCCAGCAGTCAAACGCCCAATAATCCTCGTTCCGGCAATCGTAGTATGGCATATGGGAATCACATCCTGGAGCTCTGCCTCAAAGACACTGTGCCGCTCGCATGTCAGCCTTGCCTCAAAGCCTGCGCCCAGACCCCGAATATAGTGTACCTGTAAAAATTTTCACTCGCGCCAACAGCAACAAGCGCATACGAGTTCGTGAGAGTCGCGAAGACGCCGACCCTGTGTTGCAATATTAGCAATTTATCTTTCACCGGGGGAGCAAATGATGCCAGGACATACTCGTTCGAGTTCTCGAATTGTGCGCGAACAGCCATGATTGATGTTCAGTCCTGGAATAGGTGCTAGATGTCTGTATTTGTGGGATGTGGGGTTGGAGAGGTAATTTATCGGTTTCGCCTGGGCGTAGAGTAGGAAATATTATTGCTGCGGGCTGGTGGTTGACGAATTCTGCCGTTGATTTTGTAAGGCGGAGGCAATAGCTCGCGGGACGCTAATGACCTACTGGCGGGCGCGGTCTAACTGTAACTAATCTACTCCATCATCTCATCCACATTCTAGATTCGGCCTCCTGGGGCTTACATATCCATAAATCTACAATACCGAGTTTCCAACCGTGACCCGACCCGACTCGACTCAGATGCAAAGCGTAAGGCGCAAAGGGGCGAGCATCGATGATACGAGACTCGCGCATGAAATGGCATATTTTTTGGGGCGGGAATGACCATCTGCCTGACACGCCTGATTACTATCCTAGTCATAGGTCTCACGGTGAGTCAGCGACGACAGGGAAAGAATAGCAGACAGCAGGGGAGAACAGTCACTCGCAAGTCTGAGTAAATCTGCAATGGCACGGGAGTACGGTAGTACATTGTTGCATTACTATCAAATCAATCAATCGCTACGCGCGCTATGCTGTGTCTCTAGTGATCCTAGGAGTACATTGTTATATACTTATAACATGAAATGTGAAGTCGACCCAGCGATCAGCTTTCACCGCTAAAGTAATCGTCATAATAGCTTTAAATACAAAGGTTTCCATCACTATCCACGACCAAAACAATGGATTTGTGGAGGTGAACGCGAAGGCTTCGGCTACCAACCACTGCTAAAGTAATGAATCGTGGAGCTGGATATAGAGGCTTCTAATTAGTGCCCACAAACTAAAGCAATCAACCCTGCATGTCATCACGGATGCTTTCAAGCTCCTCCGAAGGCCGACTTAGTCGAGGCCCAGAGGAGACTGTGAAGACTTCCGATCAACGTCCATGCCCATAGTAATGGAATCCTGGGGGCATATAAGGAGGGTTTGGTTGCTGGCCGTGAGGAGCTGGTGGTGGGACTTGCGATGGTTGATGACCCTGTTGCTGTGGTGGGCCTTGTGGTAGCTGCCGTTCTGCAAAGGCGAAGCCACCTGGGCGGCCTTGAAGAGGAGGAAGGATGGCAGCATTATCATAGAAGCGTTGATGCTCAAGAGGAATCGCCGGCGATTGCTGTTGTTGCTGCAGTTGGGTTTGAGCGTCACTTCTACGTAGTGGTCGCGGGAGAAGGTCTCGGAGACCGGAGCCGGAGCTCTGACTACGACCAGCTCGTGGAGGCTGCTGAGCTTGTGGCTGTGGCTGTTGCATCTGCTGTGGTTGTATCTGCTGCGGCTGCATCTGCTGTGGTTGCATCTGCTGTGGTTGTATCTGCTGTGGCTGCATCTGCTGGGGTTGCATCTGCTGAGCCATATGTTGCAGCTGTGGTTGCATCTGCTGTGCCATATGCTGCTGCTGAGGCTGGCTTTGTCTCATTTGCTGCTGCTGCTGCTGCTGAGAGCCGTAGTACTGAGAGGGCTGGTGTGGCTGGATTGAATTGTACTGAGCACCCAGCTGAGAGGAGTGGGGTAGTGGAGGCATTGCATGACCAGTCATGTTTTGCCCAGACATGCTTCGAGCTTGCACATATGGCGACTGAACTGGCTGTGGAAGTATGGCTTGAGGGGCATTTTGCCTAGCCAGAGCAGCTTGTGATACTGTTGGCTGCGCTGAAGGACCAGTTCGAAAAATACTGAAATTCGGCAGTGGAGGAGATCGATGCCTAATTGGCGGGATATAACTACTCTCGATTGCAGGGAGTCTAGAAGGTGTCGGAGATGTTTGGACAACTTGTGGCCTAACTCTAGTTGCTGGACTATCTGATAACGCGATGTCCACAAAAGCTTCCAAGCGACCAGGGTCCGTAGGAGGATTAACTCCCGTTACTGATGTGTCCCTCGAGGGTTCCTGAACTTCTTGAGACGACCCACTTGGAGTAGGGCCCTGAAGCTCATTACCCGACGTCGTTGTCTTGGTTTTTCGTTTGGGGCGCTTCGCAGGGGTTGCGGGTTCAGTGTGCTTACTAGTAGAGGCCGGCTCAGCTTGGTCTGCCCGGTCTGCTCTAATGTCATCTGTACTAGCTCCCACATTGGGGATTTCAGCGTCATCGGCTACTTCTTTCGCTGCTTCAAGGATTTCACCAATGGCATCGTCCATGTCAGCTTTTTCGCGCGCACTGGCGTCGTAGGTAGCAAACGGTGCTATGCAATGAGAAGCTTCGCTAGATCCGGCATATTCGACAATCTTAGCAACATCCATTCGTTTCTCATACTTCTTCCAGTCTTCTTCTGTGTAAATGTAGAATGCACTTCTTGAAGTCTCGACTGTCTTCTGGGTGTCGATTGTGTCTTCGTCAGTCAGACTAACGAAGACCAGTGGCTTGCTGCGAGGAGTAGGTTTCGTGAAGTCTGTAGCGGGAACTACATTATCGGGGTTGCAAGCGCCTGGAAGAGGTATGCCCATTTCGGGATGAAGCCCATATCGATTGATGAGGACAGGATCGAAATCGCCAGCCCTGTGTTCGGAAAGCTTATACCCAAGGTATGCTGAAGACTGATCTAGATAGAAATTTTGGGGTTGCGCCGGGAGTTCGCTTTCACGGTATATGTTGCGCAGGCCAATATCATTATCCTCAAAAGTTAGCCACGGCTTGACTGCCGCTCTATTGTTTGGCTCCAAGCCACGGCCGCGTTTTCTCTTAGTTGGAATATACACGCCATACTCATCACCCTTGTCAGTCACGTTGAATGGAGCCTCTGGAGTGGGAGCTGATGACACAACGGGTGGAGTGATTAGTTTCTCGTCGGCGAGACGAGGAGCGTCCGCAGCATCAGAATCCTCAGGGCCTTCGGCCGGTGCCGTGGCAGCAGAAAGCATGTTCTGACGAAACTTTGCAACTGGCTCAACTGCTTCGACTGACTCATCAGGTTCACCAGCTACCACATCTTTAGGGAGGCGTTTCTTTGGGGAGGAAGCTTTCTTTGGGCGACGACCCCGAGTGCCACCCGGAGTGCGCTCGGGTTGTGAATCGCTGCTAGCACGATCAGCACCTAGCAATGATGACTCGTCATCAATTAGAAGACGCATGTATGAGGTATCCTCCTGGTATATGTTAGATATCCTACGTAGGTAAAAGGACAGAATAAAATGACTTACATCCACTACGGTGTCAGCATCATCCGGGACACTCGAGTGCTCCCTCTTCACAACATCTAGAATTGCAGCCTTGCATCGCAACTCGTACTTTTCTTTGAGATCTATCATTTTTGTCTAAATGAAATGGTAAGCCCACTTCTGTAGACGCTGCACGGTAGACTTGACTCACCTTAAATTGACGGTCGTAATAATCCTCATCCATTGCCAGCCGCGACACCAGATATTTCGCTTTCATATCGTACAGCTTGGCACGCTGATCATCGGCCTCAGTACGCTTCTCACTCAGGCGAGTTAGTACTTCCTCAAACTCAGGCTGCTTCTCGTGGAACTGGGGATCCTCATGAATCATATCTTGGTTCTTATCAATCAATGTACCCATAGCTGAGCGGAGCAACTTAGAGAGGACTTTGTAGGAGGCTCTGATATGGCGTTGCCTATCGTATGCGGCTTGCAGCATTTGATTCGCAGACGTTTTCCGCTTTCCAGCATAGCCTCTCTTCTTTATCTGTCCATTCTCTGCAGGAGTGCCAGAGTTTTGACGAGTAAGTGTAGATGAAGTACCACCTCTAACACCTCGGCCACCTCGGCCACGACCTCGGCCTCGGCCGCGGCCACTGCCACGACCTTTTAGACCTCCTGGAGGGGGGTTACGTTTGGATGTAGTAGATTGTTCATCATTTTGATCACCATTTTGGTCATCATCAGGAACGTTAGTATCAGGAGTTCCGATGGAGACCTCGGGGACTTCAGATCCTAGATGAGCCGCTGGAGTCTCTGGCGTTGTGATTGAAGATGATGCGCGTGACTTCTCAACTGCTTGAAATGCACCGTCGACCACACTACTAACAAGTCCTTGCGAACCTGACTGTTGAGGGTCGTCGACGAAGGAAGAGGAATTGCTTGTTAAATTACTCTCAGGGAATTTGTGGGATTTAGACCTCGTAGACATTCGACCCGTTGATACTTCGGACGAAGCCCGTGACTTCTTGGCGGCAGGCTGCCCATCGGCATCGTCGGCCACAGCTTCTTGATTTTCATTAGGCCTCTGATCGTTGACCAGAGGCTTTGAATCGGCTTCATTAGTTTCAGAGGCCTTCCGCTTTCTGGATCTGGTTGATACCGTATTTACTGATGCGTCTGATGCAGCGCGCGATTTCTTAGCGGGCCGATCAGCGTCAGCAAATTCTTGAGATGCAGAAATCCGAGCTTCCACAGCCAAAGATGAACTTCTCGACTCCATTTCCGCAGCTTTACGCTTGCTGGATCGAGTGGAGACGGGGTTGGTTGGCATTTCCAAAGTTGGCGGATTTGGAGCAAGACTGCCCTTGGGTGGACGGCCTCTACGCTTAGACCTGGAGTCGGTGGCTGACTGATTTGCTGAAGACATGTTGGAATGGTCAGAATTATTCCGAGACTCCATGGTAGAGGTGGAATGCTCAGAACCGCTTTGGTCTGAAAGCCGAGAGGTGCCAGTGTTGGTGCTGGTGAAATTGAGGTTGAAGTTGCTGCTGCTGCTTGGCTGTGATGGAGGGCCAGACTCGTGACCAGCACGAGCACCAGCTTGGCCACCAAGTTCGCTCATGCTGCAGAACGGACAAAACGAATTATCTAACGGGGGAGAGGGAGTTTGGCAAGACTGCCGCAAGGATCAAAATACAGGACCGAAGAAGTGGAAGGCGTTGTAAAATACTTTATGCCAAAGGCGTCGGCAGCCGGGATGATGTGTGTGTGCTTGGTGGTGCTTGAGAGATGGAATTTCGCCGCGCACGACACAGTAATTTAAGCTCGGCGGCAACAATTGGAGCAAAGATTAGGATTGTGCCTCGACGGCCCTTCTCATTGTAAAGAGGAGAGAGAAGGAGGGAGAATGGCGGTTGAAGAGTGAATGCGAGTGAAAAGAGTATTGAGACAATCGCAGAAGCTGGCCGTAATACAAAGTTCACGGCTTAGCGAGGCCGCTTTTCATTGGCCAGCGGGGGCCAGCCACGCCAAATGTGCTGGGGCATGTATTTTGAGAGGGACAGCAGAGTTCGCGGCGGCGAGCTCAGCAGGGCGGCAGGGAGGCCGGAGGGCAGGAAGTCGGGAAGTCGGGAGGGCAGGAAGTGAGGTCGCAACGCAGCGCTGGCAGGACGCCTGCGGGCGGTGCGAGGAAGCCGCCGACGCCCTCAGCAGCCCTCAGCAGCCCTGACGTTGGGGCTTGGCCTTGGCCCCAAAAAAAAGTATCAAATTAACTCAACTCGCTCACGGTCTCCGCCATCAGTCACCACGGTCCACCTTAATTAAGGGGAGCGCGCCTGGAGCCGGTGCTTTTGCTCAGTCCTACGTACAATACACCACCGCGTCAACGGAGCGGCCATAAGCCATCAGCCATAGCTCATAATCCATAGTCCATAATCCGTAGTTCATAATCCATAGTTCATAACCCATACTCTTGCGGGCGGTCAGTCCATGCTACTACAGCACTGTTCGCCGTCTCCGTCTCCGTCTCCGTCTCCGTCTCCGTCTCCTATCGACGTGCCCTAGTCCTCCTCTGCTGCCACCATGTTAACCCTCAGCCACCGCCGGCGCAGGACGTGGCATGTTGGCTGTCTGTGTGCGTTGCAAAGCCATCACTGATTATTGTATAATCTAAAACAAATCCCAAACAGTATGGTTCATGCTCAGCAACGAGCATTGGGCCAATTGGCCCATTTAGTGGTGGCCTGATAGGTCGATTGAAGATTTGTTCGTAGTACTAGAAACTCCCAGCTCCCGACTCCCACCCACTGCCCATAGCGAATAGATGGGTAACCATGCTTCAAGATCCATCAACTTTGCCCGGTATTCACGAGTCTGAGTCTTGCCCCATCACGGGCATTACTGGTTGCATCCAGCCATCTAGAAGCTCGGCCTTTGATACCTAAACTACTAGACTGCATTTATAAAGTGTGCCGTGCCGGTTCAACTCGTCGCCCTCGGTTCCAGCTCGGCGGAGCTGTCGAGAGTGAGAGACCTGCTCTTTCGAAGACATTGAGGACCTGCAGCACATAATGACATGAACAGCACCTGCTGCATTTCGGACCCACAAGTGTTTCAATAGAGATGCAGCCCCCAAACCTCTCTAATGGATGTAGGGACATAGAGTTTGTACAAGTACAATTATCCGAGGCAGCTTCAAGGTTTCGTATACTTTGTTGCAGTTTAGCTCTCTCTCAACTTTTAACTATTATATAGCACGGATCAGGTTCCTGTAGTCATAGGCCAGGAGTATTCCACACCGTTAGAGTTTCCTGCCTTTGTGTTATACGCATGCAATCTCTAGCTTTCCACCACTTCCGGCCTTGTGGGCAATTCAGATGCATATCTTACGCGGGGTGAATGGAGTTCTCTATAAAACAAAAACTCAGTACTTAATATAAACCTTCGATAATTACAGCTTATTAGAGTTCCAGTAGTGAGATGCCTTGAAGCTTTGAAATTCCGCAAAAACATTTTGGGGAGAAACGATGACTGCTTCCAAGATTAAGATTGCATACGATGCTGCACGATACTGATATTGCGCGAGATAGTCTTCTAGAACACTAAGTTTCATTTTACTGCACTTTCTTTTCATCCTTGATGGTATTTCCATATCCTTGCGTCTTCAGTACTATCAAAAGCTTCCACATTATCCACCCGAAGCCTAGTAATATTACAGCGGCCGTGCCTGATTCTACCCACTCACTATAGCCCTGTTTTAGAACCGGGACATTAACCTTATTATACATCTGTACTGTCTCGTTGCTATTCCCATTATTTGTCATATAGGGTTTCACTTCAGGTGTAAGGTGATAGAACATCGTCCTTGGTCCAAAAAGTCCGTCGTACCCCAAGTTGACGCGGTCGAAGGGGTTTATTGTGAACTTACTACCTTCATCTGCCGTGCAAGCCCAAAAGACGACGGGCCAGGGCACGTAGGCTTCATTAATACCAGTTTCTGTTGGAGTAAGGTAGCGAAGGTGTAGTGGGACCTCCGCATACCATGGGTCGGATGATGATATAGGCGGAGACAGCTCTAACAACATACTTGAGCCCCACAATGACATAGCATATGCTGGAGCTTCGAGGTCAACAGGGGTTGTAACGTAGCGGACGGTGGATAGATTCTTGGATGCCATAAAAAGATGGTCGGACAGCTGGTATTTATCTGGAAAGACAACACGAGGAAGCGTAAGGTGAGCATGAAGATAACAAGCCCCCTTGTTCGGTGGAGGGATGCTATCGCTGATCTTGAGTTGCAGGCTCGGATGAAGCCCCGTTGGCTCAAGAAATGATGCGGAGAAAGAGGACAGCTGAGGATGGTGACGAGCAGGGAAAGAGAATAATGTAGGACTTGGCTTTGAATCCTCTCCAACAACAGTAAGAAACCCAGCAAGCGATAATTCCTCCCGCTCCAGAGGCTTTTCATTAGATAGTATGCCAACCTCAACCCTGTTCTTTGCGCTTTCATTTGAGATATCCAAATTCCATTCCTGGGGTTCCCAAAATGCATTAATGGCCAAAGTATGAGACACCGTATCGAAATTAATATCGATAGAGGCTGCATCTAAAAGGGTCGCTACCCTTTCACGGCATGCTGAATCTAAGGAAGGACATGCCGCCTGGGCATATTCCACAAAAGCCAACTGAGACAATTCAGACTGTGGTTGGTAGTATTCGTACGCTGTAGAGTGCTGAAACCGTTGGGAAGGTAATGAGGTGAAGGATTTCTAAAAGTTTTAGTCTTAAGGTTTCAATTGATATCAAGTGCTTTAAGGTAGGCAGTACTTCTGGTGATTGACAGTCCAGTTTATCCTTCAGGCCAAATAGACTATACAACAGAGGGCAAAGTCGGTCGCTAGATCACTTGGTCAGGGCTGTCACAGTATATATGACGGCTTGTGCACGTAACGTACGAATCGGTGTTGATGTTGCGTTGGGGACTATAATAGACGTGGAGCCCCGGCGATAGTCTAGACACGAATGGAGAGACAGTCTCATATGCCCGTGGAGTGACATATCGTATATGAAGCTCGTGAGACTGCTTCAGCACGAGACATATTTCCTCGGGTAGTTCATCAAAGCCGAGCGTTATTCGGTCCTCTCTTGAAGCTTTAAGCCCAGATACCGTCAGAGACGTACTTGTGATATCTATCGATTTGGGATCAATCGAGTCCTCCGGCTTGTGAATCAAAGTAATTCTTTGACGCATCGTCGATTTGGACAGTTGGTTTGCAGGAACCCAATCCTTTCACATAGACAAGGACATGTTGAAGAGTTGAAGAGTTGAGAGCTGAAAGTTTAAGAGTTAAGAGTTGTCTTCTTATCGTCGAGCTTCATCTATCACCTGTTTGCACTGTTTGGCTGGATCGTTTTAGCGTCGTTTAATGTGGCCAATCAAATACTGCACTACCTCATCGTCATCGCTGCCCGAGGCAGGCTGGAGATACGAAATGGTAGAAGCCTCGTTGCCGGTGGCGTGGGCGGCCACATTTTGAAATCTGTCCTTACGGTGTCTGCAAATATCAAGGTTTTCTTTCATATACTGTTGATGGTCAACAGGATTCATCAAAGTGATGCAATCATAGCTCATCTTCACACTGCGCGGTCTAATGCGACTGTCGTTCCTGTGAACCACAATAAGCAGGCTTCAATAATCTTACGAAAGAGCCACGATGCGGCTATCACTGTATTATGCAGCTCTGGTTGCCCTCTTCAGCCTCGTGGAGCCCAGTATTGCTGTCCGCAAACCATCTAATAGCGTCCTCCTCTCTAGTGTCAAAACCCTCACCCTACGCAAAGATGCTAGGACCTCCCATCGGCGCGTATCAGCTATCCCCCAGCTCAAATGTGTCGGCGGCAATGGCCGCGGCCTTTTCGAAGTCGATGTAATGCGCTGCAAAAACCAGGGTTCTGATTATGACGATGAGAATATCCAGTGGACATGCACAGCGAGTCTTCCGGAAGAGTTCAAACTTGGCACAACGGATGTTATATGTGAAGGATATGATAGTCCTCACGATCCATATGTGCTGAAAGGTAGTTGTGGTGTGGAGTACAGGTTGGTTCTGACTGAGAAAGGCGAACAGAAGTATGGAAAGGGCGGAGGAAGCGTCTTTAATGGGTTCAGACGAGGGTTGGACTGGAGTGGGATTGTCTTTTGGGTTGTCTTCCTGGCAGTTGCAGGTTGGATCGTGTATTCGGCATGGACCGCATATCAGGGTGCCCCGAGGGTACGAAGGTTACCTAGAAACGGAGGCTTCTGGGGTGGCGGTTGGGGTGGAGGAGGAGGTGGTGGTAATGATCCCCCTTTTGATCCACCCCCACCATACCCTGGGAAACCATCAGTGAGACCGGCGTCGACGATGGGAGAACAAGGCTGGAGGCCGGGATTCTGGAGCGGTGCATTAGGCGGTGCAGCAGCTGGATATCTTGCTGGAAATCGAGGGAATAGACAGCAACAAGTCCCTCCATCTAGAGTAAATGGAGGCTGGTTCGGCGGAAACAATGACAATGTTTGGGGGGCCGGCCCGAGTTCTCGACCAGGCACACGTTCGAGTTCTGGATCCTCAAGATATGAGAGCACAGGCTTTGGATCAACTTCTCGGAGATAGTGCTTTAGATTTCTATAAGACTTGTATTATCATGTTAGTCATGCCTCGCACTAATTCAATCTTGCAAATTAATTCAAATTTAGACAAGATAGCAGCGTGGAGGTAAGCTCAGTGCATTTTATTTTATTTTGGAAGCTCTATAGCTCTATGAATGACTACACCCAATGTTATGGGTGATAGTCTCTGTAGCAACTATATCCTGTGGCCCAACGACTCTGGATATTTGCAAACGTGCTACCTTTCTGAAAGGAGATTAATGTACAAGTAGCTCCACTGTGTTTAGGAAGCAGTGCGGATGCCGAATACAAACACTATGCAATCATACACAGTCACCAACTTCACCAAACGCCACTCATCTAAGGGAGCCGCCGTAAAATCAGACATTTTGGGACACTAATCATCCTCCCTGTTTGAGTAGGATCACATATGTACCGCCATCACGTCCATTTTATCGAAGGCTTTGGCACAATTCGGGCATTTCCTCATGCGATTTGCAATACGATCGTCAACGCAGGGCTTGCAGAAAAGATGACCACAAGTCTTGAGCACCGTGTTTTTGAAATCTTTCCGGCAAATGGTGCAGAGTGCAAGAGTCTATCAAGAATTAGCAAAACTCGGTTTGTGGGGGTTTCCGGTGGTATATTACCCTTAGCATCTCCTCTTCACCTGATTGGTTACTCAATCCTTTAGATTTCCAAGACTCTTTCTCTTTCTGTACCTGCTCATACCGCGTCCGTAGTTGCTCTAGATCAATTTCAAGAGACTGGAGTCGCTGCTTGATATTGTGTTGTGCAACATCCTTAGTCTTGATCAGGCCGGTCAGTTCTGAAATCTGAATTTTGAGAGCATCTAGTTTAGAGGTTGCATCAGAACTGGAACTTTCAAGCTTCTTATTTTCTGATGCTGTCAGGTTGTTGGCCTGCCTCATGTCGCTCAGTTGCTTTTCGAAATTGGCCAGGAGCGCACGGTTCGAGGATTCGACTTCCTTGAGCTGCGTGATGATCTCGGAGCTTTTGGAGTTTTGCGCCCTCAATGCTCTCACTTCATTGATACGAGTGTCCATATCCTTTCGAGCGGCAAAATACTTCTGATCCGCCTTGGACTTTTCTGCGATTAGAATTGCAATCTTGTCTTCGAGAGCGGCGAAATCCATAACTTTCTTTGAAGCCATAGCCATAGATCGTTTGTACGCCTTCTCCATAGCTGGGAGCTCATTATTCACTGATGCAAAGCTTTGCTCCAGCGAGAGATACTTTCGCCTAAGCTCTTCGACGTCTAGCTCTCCCGCTTCAGGCCTCGGGGTCGGCTCGCACGATTGCTCCTCCAGCTGTGAACGTAGTCTATGGACTTCTGATTCTAAGCTTACAATCCGATCGTCCTTTGCGGCTACAAGCTCTTTCATATGGTCGACTGCTGTTCTCTCCTGGTCCTGACCCGCTTTTCTCATTGTCTGGTCTGCTAGAAGCTCGTCTCTAGTTGACCGCACCCGAGTGAGATCAGCTTCTACACGTTGTAGCTGACTCTCAATTTCCCCGGTAACTGCGTCAGCTTCGTCCTGAACCAGTGTACGATAAGCCGTCCTCTCAGCCCGCAGCCTTTCTGCTTCTTCTCTTAATTGTATATTCGTTGCCTCAAGGTGGTTGATGCGCTTAATGACCTCCTCGTGTTGTGACTTAAAGTTCCTGAAAAGTTCAGTTCTCGCGTAGTCATCTTCCGTCAGATTGGTAAGTCTAATGTTGGCGTTTGTGAGTTGCTCTGTCAATGACTTGTTCTCGGTAAGTAAAACATCTAGCTGCTCTTTCTGCTTCGTAGAAATGGCTGTTGCTTCCTTGTATGCCATTTGAGCTGCTTCAATTTTAGACTCGTCTTCCAGATTGCCATTTACTGCTTCCCGGATGGTGTCATATCCATTCTCCACCCCACCAATGCCACTGCTGGCACTGTTACCTGTACTTACAATTGCTTGCTGCTCAAGCTTGGCGACCGCAGTACTTTTGGCCCTATCCAGTTTCTTCTCCGCCTTCAAAAAGCGCAATGAGGCTGTCTCTAAGCGCTCCGATATTTGCTCTTTCTCTACACGTAATCTATCAAATTTAACCATCTGTTCTTTTTGTGAAGAAAGTAGTTTGGCTAGGCTACTTCGAAGTTCCTGGAGGTCGGGGGATGGTTGGCCTTTAATCGCTGCAATATTTGAAAAAATCTCGTTAACCTTCTCCTTGATCATCTTAGCCTTAGAGGCTAGATGATCAGAAAACTCGGGACTATTCTTGAAATGCAAAGCCGTAGGGAGCGGCACTATCACGTGTGTTAGTATGGAAATAAGATTGGTATTTTCTATGGGACTTACCGTCGATATCAAATGAATCTGGCACCGAATCCTTGGTGAGTAGATTCACTTCATCCAGCAGCTGTAAATCCATTAGCTAAGCGTCGTAAAAGGACCAAGTCCGATAACCTACTTGTGACCACCAAGCGTCAATGACCCGTAAGTGATCGTCATGGTCAGCGGAACGCTTGCGAACGTCCTTCAGTTCACTTTCTAGTGTAGCTTTCTCGCGTTTGTATTCAAGCATTTGCCGGTAGATCGCATCTTTTTGGTAACGCTAAAGAGAGGCGACGTTAGCTTGCTGGTCAGAGTATTAAGATTCCGAATACAACAGATGAAGGAGATACAATCTCATGCGTTTGCTACAATCTTTGAGGCGCAAAGTGATGATGGGGTGGATGATCTGTACGAGCTGTAGATGCTGCTGACGGCGAGCCGCGCATTAGCAACTACGACGTCAGATCAGATGGTAGAGATAGTGCGCTCCCAGATCCTTGATATATATTGGAATCGGAATATCATGCATGGTAGTGACTGGGCAGGAAAAGAACCAAGTGTTTCTGTAGAGATCGTGCCTCACTCACCTCAAGATCATCTTTCCATGGCATGTCAGCGTCGAGGGACACTTTGCTACCGCCATTAACAGCCTGTCTCTTGGTAGGCGGTGCAAGGTCATCGACGCTTTGGCCTGCTGGTCTCTTCCTGTCCTCCATCTTGATGATGGTGGGAGGAAGGGGGGCCACAGTCGAAGCAGCCACCTTCATCAGACTGCTGGCAAGTAATGGCTCGCAGATCCGAAGGTATCAATGAACCGTATCGCAGTCAGCTCATCGCAGACGCGATTTGAGAACTGTTCAAAGTGGTGATGTTGTGGTGAGATGTTGCTGAAGGGAGGATTGAGAAGTTCGGGTTTCTTAATGACAGATTCGCACTAGCCAGATTTAGGAACTTAGCGTTCTTCATTGAAAGGCTAGCCGGAGGAGTCTTAGACCAAGGCCTGACAATACTGAAGATGTGCCTTGCGACTATACTTTAATCTACATACTGAACTCGAAACCTTGGCAAACCTTTCAACAACGGACTTTTAACCTTCAATAATGCGAAAAGTCTTCTATTAAACCATGAGTTCCATGCTCAAAAAGAAAGGGGCCTTGAGCTTTAAGCCAAAGGCCCCTCAGGCGCGAAGGACTGGAGTCCCGCCACCTGCAAACTCATCTACACGACCGAGTATCGAGCGCCAGTCACAGACTCCTGCCCCAGTAGTGGCATCGACAGCAGCAGCCTCACCTCCCCATCTCCCTGCGACCTCTAATCCCTCGCGGGAGGATCCACCCACAGAGCATGATCAGGATGCGGCAGCGATCGAACGAAACGTTCCATCCCAGCACGAACATCCGACTCAGACTACTACAACAGGCCAGGCCATATCAACACCAAGAGCTGCCACTACTGACAACTCATTAAGGGACAATTTTCAGCCCAAGGATACTGCGCAGCATGAGAGCTTCTCGGGGCAATTTACGGCCCCGGCCAGTAGTCAATTACATGATGTAGAGCTAGCCACCCCTCCGTCCACGACTCCTCCTCCGACATTAGATCATGTGGTCAGAGACGAGCATCCGATTGATGTTACAGTTCCTGAAACCACTGCAATAGAGGCGAATACTTCTGATACTTTGCATTACTCTGGAACAATTGACCTGTCTACATTAGGCGCTGGAGAATCTACTCAACCATCACAACTTGTCCCCGTGGCGCAGCTCAACATTGACGGGACTTCAGGCGCTGCTGTCGCACCTACACCTGCTAAAAAGGCGAAGCGTGTTATTAAACGTAGGAGACTGCATGATGATGGAATGGATATCAGGCCCACGATTGAAGTTCAGCTACATAAGTCACGCCGCGGCGCGACCGGCCCAAGGCAGCCACGCAAACCAAGGGCGGATGACGGCGATGGTCCAAGAAAAAGAAAGAAGCGTGCTGAGACTCCTGAGGATGCCGAGGAACAAGAGATTGATCAAACAACAGTCAAGATGGCCGAATTGTGCAAAGATCTCCGAATCGGAAAGAAGTTTAGCAAGCATACCGAGATTAAGCAGAGAGAAATAGATAAAAAAGCAAAGGCGAGACTGGCCATAGAACATCCAGAGCTCATTTTAAGCGAAGAAAATAGAGACGGGGCGTCAACTGGGGCCCATGGCCAGGAAGAAGTACCGATAGATTCAGGCGGCGGTCCGCAAATGCGTGTTGTTAATGGCCAGATTGTCATCGATGATAGATCTCTAGTGGTCGATAGGCACAAGAGAGCCGCAGCTGCCCAGTCGGTTATGGAGGAAATCGAAGAAAATGAGTTCACACGTATCACAACATCAGGAACACTCATGAAGCGTGAGAAGAACTTGTTCTGGGACCATCAATCCATGGAAAAGTTTTATAATGGCCTACGTATGTTCGGAACCGATTTTGAAATGATCTCCAAGATGTTTCCGAATCGAAATAGAAGACAGATTAAACTCAAATTTAACAAAGAAGAGAAGGCATTCCCGAAGAAGATTTCAAGCGCGCTTCTTGGCGAGAAGATCGAGATAGATCTAGAAGAGTACAAGCTCCATACAGGTCTTGAATATGAGGCTGTTGCCGATATTGACGCCGAACGAGCCAAAATTGAGGCAGAACATGATGCAGAGCAGAACAGGCAGCAAGCGCAAGCTGAGGAAACTACTCGACGGAAGAAAGCTGCGATTCAGGGTAAGTCTGGCTCCGCAGCAACAGCATTAGGAGATGGTCTTACTGCCGGCACGGACTCGGCCAAAGAGAACGAGCCGGAGGGAAGTGGCGCCTTTGAGGGCGGGAAGGCTAGTGCAGCATCCAAGTCCAAGAAGAAGTCATCCGCGAGGAAAAAGAGGAACCTCCATAGTGTGAGGGGTGGAGGAGAGGAGGTTGAAGTCCTCGGCACAATTTGAAGTCCCAGGCAATATTTTAAATCATTGGTGTTATTGGAGTCCCAGGAGTCATAGACGATATGCACGCATAATCGTAATTTGCTGTTATACTAGATACTACTCTCAGAGATTCACGGTCCGAGTGCCGTTGCTACATACCATAGATAAATCAAGGCACGAGCACTTAACAAAGCATTTTTAGCTTCGTTGTTAGATATAGAATAACCATAAGCAAGACTATGCTATGTTCCAAGAAATCGACGTCAGTTCGTGATTGACTTCATACCATATATATACTCGCATATCTTCAACTCATTCCTGTCCCACCTCGCAGCCTCGGGATCCGAGGCTGAAACCTTACGCTACACTAGCGGCCGTCCTGCATTATCAAACCTTATCCTAAGCCTTCCCTCAATACATTTCACCTATACTTTTCTCTCAGGCAAGAACGATCGCCAATTCCCCACACCGCATAAAAGATGGGAAAGAACAAAAGGCAACGACTCACAGGCGGGCCGGCCAAGAAGTCATCCAAAGGTCAGGCTAAAATTCTAAACTCGGGTTCTGCCAGAGCCCCTGCTCCAAAACCCGCAGCAGCAAAACCCCAGCCGCAGGTCCAGCATACGGCCCCGACCATACCATTCTCGGCGTCGGAAAGAATCTTGTTGATCGGTGAAGGGGATTTGTCATTTGCGAGGTCCTTAGTTGAGCATCATGAGTCTACGAATGTTACTGCTACAGTCCTAGAAAAAGATTTCGAAGAACTGAAGGAAAAGTACCCGCAGGTTGTAGAAAATGTCGCCGCAATTCAGGAGAAGGGTGGGAAGATCTCCTATGGTGTAGATGCGTGCAAAATGATGCCATGGTTTGACCGGGAGAAGGGGGGAAAGGGGAGTGGTAGGAAGGGGGGCATGGATAGAATCATTTTCAACTTTCCACATGTCGGGGGAAAAAGTACTGATGTAAACCGTCAGGTGAGTGATCGCCGAAGCATTTCTTTAAATCACTATTGCTAAACAATTATATAAAGGTCAGATACAACCAGGAATTACTTGTCTCATTCTTCAAGCGCGCTCTGCCCTCGCTGGCACCCAGTGGCTCGATCATTATTACGTTGTTCGAAGGTGAACCTTATACGCTCTGGAACATTCGTGATTTAGCACGGCATAGTGGACTACAAGTTGAACGAAGCTTCAAGTTTCAGTCATCTGCCTATCCTGGCTACCATCATGCAAGGACATTGGGTGTCGTGAAAAATAAGAGTGGAGAAGCTGGTGCTGGGTGGAAAGGGGAAGATCGACCGGCTAGAAGTTACATTTTTGTTCGGAAAGGTGATGTGTCTGCGCAGATGCCCTCAAAAAGAAAGAGGAGTGATGCCAGTTCAGACGAAGAAGTAGATTGAACTTTTGGAGTCCATACCGAACTCCCTCAAGTCTGCTAACTGCCGCTAAATTGCAGATGGCATCTATAGCTGGAGATCAAATCGAGACTACTTCTGTAGCTGGGGCGTATGCTTGACCATTCGTCCCAATTACCATACCATTGCCGACGATACCGCCGTTCTCCATTCTAGCACCAACTGAAAGTGGTAGAAGCCCTTCACCAAGAGCACCCTCAGGATGTAGGGCGTACATGGGAGCATCCATGGAATCACCGTCGAATAACACCATGTTTTGGATTGGTTGCTGGCGATGTCCTAAGACGTTGATCACATCTTGTGCGAGCTGGCCACCAAGTGCTGCCGTGACTGGTGCAATCTCACTGCCCACGTTCTGCAGGAAGCTTCTAAGGAATTCGGAGCGGAGTGTTTCGGTAGGGAGGCCAAGGGCTCTGTGCTTCTGGGTAGCCAGGGTTGTAAATTGCTCGAGGTCCGGCCGATTATGGCCTGGAAGACGTCCATTGTTATACTGGAGAAAGTCCCATAGAGCACGAAGACACGACAGAAGAGGCGTAACGGCCTTAAGTCGGCGCTTGCTTCTCAGATATTCGGCAGGTAGTGCCGCAGCATCACTCGCGAGAAACCATGTAGAATAGACCTCTTGCTTCGTGACCATCTCAACAAGTTTGCTATTCTCTTTCTTGGTCTTTACATCAATAACACTGCGCGTTCGTGTCTCGGGTTGTAGAAGTGTTTCTCGATTGCCCTTCTCTCGCTCAATAACGTAGTCGTGCTGGATGAGATCTGAAAATATGAATCCGTAGAATCCATGTACGCCAGCTGCGTAGAATGCCTTGTGATTTACCCGTGTGGCGGTATTGATGATATTTAGCGTATCAGGCTGTTGGTCTGTGGCGATGACAATATCATAAGCTTGGAAGTACCCAGGGCCCTTGAGCTTGATGTCTTCTGTGTCAACAATGACATTCACTCGTGGGTTCAACCGTCGAATCTGTGGTGCCGCTGCCTCTGCTCTGTTTGTGCCAATATCTGTATCTGAAATAAAGAACTGCGCACCAAGGTCGTTCTCTGTGACTGCTTCATGGTCGATAATAGTTAAGGATCCAATACCTGCAAGGACGAGGTTCTTAGCGATTTCGTTTGCAAGTGCTTTCATGCTAATGAGAAGGATATTCGCATTTCGGATCTTTTCTTGCGCTTGAACACCCCATAATCGGATCTGTCGGTCGTAAAGGGCGATTTCATCTGAGGTTGAAGGAGCAAGGTCAGTGGCACTGAAGATCAGACTTCAAACTTTGCGGCAATCAAGACTTACCAGCACTTATTCCAGAAGATGGTTCTGTCGCTCTACCCGGGCCTGCACCGTTCGCATTTACAGCGACGTTTTGTTGCATAGCAAGGTCCTCAGTCTGGAAAGGTCTGTCAACCACAGTCATGGTCGCGTGGGAAAGTTATGCGTCTGAAGTTGATTCAAGTGATTCCGGGGAGAAGTGTACCCCGCCAGTGGAGGTTCTCACGTCAGTATCGCGAAGCAAGATAGTTGTGTTCGGTGGAAAAGGTGTTATTCTTTATAGTTGGAATTCTCAGCTCCTGGCGCGTAGTTGATATAGCTTTCGATGACTAGTCTGTCGGTCCAGTCCAGGTGTGTGAAGGTTGAGGTTGTTTCCCAATATCGTACGGAGCACTAACGTTGCTTATTATCCCAGTGTAGCATATGTCATCTACAGAAAGCAGGTCCAGAATTACAGAATCCAAATGAGTGGCCTGGAGCCAGAAGTTGGTGAATGGCGAATGGGAAATAAGGTATGCAGCCTTACTCCGTATGCCAACTTCTTCTATATTCGCAAGCCCATACAAACGCTGCCGAAGTCCAGCCGCCTCGCTGGTACGGCTGGCTCACCGGAGCCTTTCCTACAAGGGTCCTTTGTCGCCTAACCCGCGGGTCATTCAGCAGCGTTGCCCCACATCAGCTGCATGCACTCTACGATTCCCGACGACATCGTAGAACAGAGGACAATTTCTATTCTTCGAGCACTTCACTGCGAGCCCATTGGAACCCAAAATAGACTCCTTCTTCCAAGGACACCAGTTCGTCCTCGTCCTGTGTAAACCAGAAACCCTCATCATATCATCGAGCAAATGCTTACTTCTTTTCCTGATCGCTGATGGTGAGCCTACGGACCTCAACAACTACGCAAATCGAGTTGAAGCACTGACACCCCTTCAGTCTAGAAATTCGGAACAGCGACCTGCTGCAGAGCCACATCTTGATGAGGCTGATCGAATTGTGCGAGAGATACTCGAGAATCACATGTCAGTGGCAGACATAAGTCCGTCTGGAGAACTACTGAGGGCCATAAACCGATATAACCGCATCAGAGCAAGTACACCTCCAATAGTCGAAGATCTCCACACAAACGTAGCGACCAGTGAGCTTGGGAGGCCCAGGATGTCTGCGGACAATACCAGGGAGCGTAGGCGGCGAGGCGCACCAACCACACATGATGGCCAAGATATATTACCTGGAACTTCCAATCCCGCAGGTCCACTACGTCGGCCACCCATAGCACAGTCACCAAACAATTCTTCTGACTTGCTTCGTCCTCGACCACGACTAACAGGTAGTGACCGCTATTTAGAAAGGCATCGCAGCCTCACTGAGACTCGAAGTGCTAGTACTGGCCCCTCGAACAACGCACTAGATAACCTGACTGGTTTGCACCAGGCTGGTCAAGAATTAGCAAATGCGAGTGTGCATCTACGAGCTCTTCTTGACTCTCCTATTTCGAATTTCGCACAACCGAGTCTACAAGCAGAGGAGTATGCTGGCGAGGCCGAAGCAAACCGGGCCTTTAAACGGCGAAAAGTCGATACGCCTACATCGGGACCAGCTTTTACAGGTGTTGCTTACGGGCATTATGGCCAAGTAGAGCCAGGAAAACTTAATATGGAGATTGAGTCCTGTGATGGAGGCATGTACTCAGAGGAGCATGGAGAAAACTATGCTGCTGCAAACGTTCTTAAGAACGATGGCACAGTTTACTGTACGAAAGGGAACAGATGCAATTTAGTGCTCAAGCATCAAGGAGAAACGCCATTTTGTTTAAAGGAGGTTATCATCAAGGCTCCACCAAGAGGCTACACTGCCCCGTATGTACCCAACTTGATACAACTCTTATTTTATACTAACAGACTCTTCAGTGTCCAGGAAGGCATGATCTTTGTAGCTATGACTTCAGATGACCTTCTAACACGCACCGCGCAATATCAAATCCAGTACTCGCCGGCCAAATCCTCCCGTCGCTCACGTAACCAAGACAATATATCTCCTATCCTCTCCATTCGTCACAACGACGATGGCACCACAACTGCTGATGTTTCGAATTCTCGTCGGGACCACCTATACGGCGAAGAAGATGACTGTCGTGCCGCTCAGATTCCTTTGGATTTCACAGATCCGGACTTAACGCCACCCTTTCACGTGACCACTACATGTAGTGACGATGAAACAGACTCTGAGCAGCTTGCCTCCCGCCGTAACCGTCGGACACCTAACCGTATCGGTGCACTGCGTTTTGAACAGTCAGATGATGATGATGATGATCCCGATGATGAATCTGATTCCGATGATGCAAGTCATCCTTGGCACGATGACTATCTTACAGGCAACCCCCTCTCATCGCGTCCTGCTGCCCGCTACTCGCGGCACTCACATCCTGCGGAGATCTCTGTTGCATTAGCCGGTGCCATTGAAGCAGCGCAAGAAGCAACGCAAGAAGCTGTTAAGGCTGTAGGTGGTGGTTTGATGGCGCCGCATGCGAGATTTTTCATTGAAAGGGATAAGAGCAAGTGCACAGTGCGCTTTGATCCCCCTGTTAGTGGGAGATTTGTTTTATTGAAGATGTGGAATCCACACCATACGCCGGGTGGGAATATTGATATTCAGAGTGTGGTTGTTAAGGGATTTGCCGGGACAAGATATTTTCCCAGCGTACAGCCTAGGTAATAGGAGAGCATGCTACAATTACAAGTTGGACTAGACAGTGATACCCGCTAAATAGCTTACTCGAATCGATGATTTACATAATATCAAGGTGGCAAAAGTTTAAATATAGAATCAAGGGACGGTAATCTAAGCACCTACGATCACAAGTTACAGCCGCCCAATTTCTACCATCTCACTTTCTTGCACGTTTAGTCTGTCAGATCTTTAAATGTATGGAGTTGGGGGATGCTAAGTTCCTAGTATACAATCCCAGATGGCACGTGGCCAGCATGCACCTCTCAGCTGCCAATCCCTACGTGTCATATCGTTGCCCTTGCAATCCTCAACAGATGAAAGCCCTGAAAGTGTCAAAAGGAGATCTGAACCATGCTATATAAAAATTTAGCGCTTGCCACCAGTCGTCCAAGGCATGAAGGTCAGTGATATCGTGGACGTTAACGTCAAGTCATACAATAGTTTGAATGGAATCGAAAAAGAGATATGTGCCAGGATGGCTCGTTCTGCTGTGCCATGTATGCAAAGAGGGCACATCGTGGCAGACTCGCGTAAAAGAATTTTACTGCGTAACTAAGGGCAGCGTGCTAGATATAACTCGTCAATGTCTTAATAAAACCGTCCGAAGACAGCCTACGGGTCGCCAGACTGCTGAATCAAGGTGTGCGTAGTAGCCGTACTGTCAGGAACCAAGTCATTTCCTATCTCGCTTGCAGCATTAAGAGATTCCGGCCCATCAGCTGGTGGATCGAAGACTTCAATGCTATGGTCATTCTCTTCAGGAGCCGCAGCAGATACTTCGATTTGTTCGGGCTTGGCATCAGCTGCCTAGGTCTTATCAGCAGCAAATCATTATGAGTGAGTAGAAAGTGGCAAGAAGCCCGACTCACGTTCTTACTTGGCCTACCACGCCGCTTCTTTATTGGCGTGTTAGTATCACTTCCAGCAGCCTTCGAACCCAGCTCAGAAAGTCGTCCAGCCTCGGAGACCAAAGGTGCAAGCGGGGCAGCTCCACCGTTAGACTTCCGACTTGCTGCAGGTTTGGGGGACGGGTAGACCTCGCCGCGAATAGCAGCCTCGGCTGTACGAGCTGCAACTGCTTCCTTTGTTGGCCGACCGCGTTTCTTCGGGAAGCTACCAGCAGGAGATTGAACGGCTGGGCTCTGGGCACCGTTCGCGGCAGGCTTAGGTTTGATTTCACGCGCAGCTGGAGCAGCAGGTTCGATGAAGGAGTGGCGGCGCTTTCGTGGTACGGAAATGATATCGAACCCCGATTTGCGTTGAGCGGGGCCTAGTGAGGCAGAAAGGAGATCATTGAAGGCTGAAGAGCAGTTTTTCACATTCCGACCTATGCACTCCTATTAGCCAATAATACATACAGAGATAGCAACATCAAGTAAATTACTAATGCCACCAGAATAGCTGACTTGTGAATGTTCTTGAGTTGCTTGTGCAGGTAGGCGCAAACTTACCCGGAGGGAGGTAGACCTCTTCCCAATTCGGGACGATTTTCTCATCCTTGATAGCATCCAACAATGCATCCAAAGTTACAGTGGAAGCTTTAAGTATCTCTGTAAGGAGAAAGCGCTACAATGATTGAGGTCAGCATTAGACGCGTCTGGCTAGCCCAGTGGAGGCCGGTGGGACAAGCATAGACGATGTACAGTACAGCGAGCAGTCAACCGCGTAGCACATGTGAAACATATGTACTTAAAGCATGCAGGCTTCTAGGATTGGAGTTTCGCAACATACCTTCTCGTACTCGTTGAAGGGTAAAGACATTGTGAATGCGTTAGGTTGCGGGTGCGTGAAGCTGCAGCGCGCAGGTGCTTGTAAAGTGGGTTGGGGTGAAGAGTAGCCAACGAAACCACGAAGTGCACAGGAAACTATCAAGACCCCAAGCTGCCGAGCTGATGATCCCAAATACAGGTACTATCTTAAAAGAGAGTCATGGAATGTGGCTGTCATGCAAAGGTGAGAAGTTCCCAAGACCCAGGAGATCCAGGATCCGAGTGAGCGTTGTTAAAAGAAGTGAGAAGAAAGTTGAAAGCAAAGTCGAAGTCGAAGTCGAAGTTGGCTGAGCTTATGGAGTAGGTACTCTAGTTGAGAATATTGGCATAGGTAGGCACTTAGCAGGCAAGGTAGGCGCTTCCAGAAAAGGTCGAGCGCTCGGGAGCTTCACTAAAACGATCGATCAAACGGGGGCACAGCAGCAGCAGCGGCGGCGGCGGCGGCGGCGGCGGCGGTTGTATGCACTGATGCGCAGGGTGCAGACAGAGAGGGTGCAGCTTGGGAACGAGAGCAGAAATGACAGTGAGCAGTCGAGAACTGAGCAGTGAACGGGACGCTGGTCATCAGGGAAGTGAAATGGAGATGGGTGCATCTGCAGCCAGCAATGCAGCCCTGATACTGTAGGTCAAGACAGACAGCTCTGGCGTATGCTTGTATGAAGGTATGTATGCATGGAGGAGGCAATGGGGAGGTACAGAGGTATGGAGAGGGAGAGAGGGAGAGGCGTGAAGGTGTGAAGATGTGAGGGTGTGAGGGTGTAGAGGTAGAGGTGTAGAGGTGGAGAGGTGGAGAGGTGTAGAGGTGTAGATGGGGAATAAGGTGTGGGCGGGCCAGCTGCATGGTGGTTGTGGGGGGGGAGACGTCCTGAGGAGTACGAGAGTAGCAGTGGGTGCCAGTGCCTGCCTAGGTGGCCTTGGGGGACTGGGCTGCCCGTGGCAGGCACCGTGCAGAGCAGAGCAGGGCAAGGCAGAGCAGCACCACCTGCCGCCCAGCACCCAGCGTCCAGCGTCCAGCGTCCGGCATCCAGCATCCAGCGCCCAGAGTCCCGCGTCCAGCGTCCGGCATCCAGCATCCAGCACCCAGCGCCCACCACCCACCGCAGTCCCGCAGCTGCATGGCCTGCCTCGCTGTACCTGCTGTACGCTGGGGCACACCCGCTGCAGGAGCAAGACATGCGCCTGCAGCAAGCCTATGCTGCTTCGCTTCGGTCCCCACCACCCCTCCCCTCCCCTCCCCCCCAAAACAAAACTGCTCTTTCGCGTTCGCATTAGCATTGTTCCATCGCCCCTCCTCCCTCGTCCTGCTGCTGGCTTGGCCCGCCTTGCCTGCTCTGCCTGCTTCGCCTCTCCGCCGCCTGATGCTTCACAGCCCGCTGTCGCCGTCGCTGTCGCCGTCGCCGTCCTGGAGGCGCTTCCCCAGAAACATGATATCGTGAACTTTCAGACATCCAGTAAGTCATGTGCGCCTCTGTTATTGGCCTGTGTGCTGTGCTGCGTTGTCCTTGCGGGGCTTCAATTGGCTGTCGGGCCTCTCGCGACAGCCATTCAGAGGCCTGGATGCCCCTCAGCGCTGTTAGCGGTCGGCGGCCAGCTCGACCGCACAGGGCAAGCGTTCCCTCGTTCTCACGTCGGGCTTCCGTTTGACAGTAGGAGGATGTTCTCACTTACCCGACTTACAGCACAGCTATCGAGCATCGGTGTTTTCCCTCTTTCCTCTCATTTCCTTTCCTTTCCTTTCCTTTCTTCCTGTGCCTTTTTCCGTCCTGCAAACTGCGCTCTTTGCCTGGCACAATGCTATCCGGCATGGTGGCGAGGCCGACGCCTGAGCCGCAATCGCGCTGCCACCGCGAAGGCAGCTTCCAAACATCGTCTCGCTGTTCCACGACCCGCCCCCCCGAGGTTGTCTTCGCACAACAGGCACACCCGCTTGCTTAACTTTGGTCGCTTGGGTAACAAGGACAACGGAATCTTGGGAGCCACCGCCTTTATATCGAGGGTAATAGCCTGATCGTTCGGATCTATTCTCGCGCCAGTGCTGCATCGTGTGTTGGCAGTTGGCACCGTTGGTATGCAGCTACGGAGCGTACTCCACTCCCCACAACTCTCGACATTGGCTACACCGCTATCCTCCGTCTTCAAAAGGTAATTTGATTCCGCGAACTACGGGATATTTGACGTCGTGCTATAGGTGCCGGGGAGCAATAGCCCGCCTATGCCGAATCAATCGCCAGGTGTCAGTAATTAATGATGCCCGAATACCGATGTCCATGATCAGAATCAACTCTTCGATGAGGCTATGTCGATTAGCAGCCACTCTACGAGATACCGATCAGCTTTGCCAGGGCCGTGAATGCCCCAAACACTGTCGTCACAGCTGCCAGCTGTTTTACAGAACCCTCAGTTGCCTCACAAAAGCAGGTTTATGATCCATGGTGCTTTGCTGCGGTCCAGAGATATAGAAACAACGCAAGCGCTTCCAGAGTTTTCATTTTGCCGTGGTATCTCTAAATAATAACAGAGAGCCTGTTTCTTTCTCGTGAGAGTAACGCTACTATACCCCGAGGGCCAGGAATAGACGAGTTGTTGGAGACATCACAATTGCAGCAATCCTACCTACCGTAAGTCTCCAAAGCTAATAACAGCCCGAAGGCCAGACCAATAATACTAGAAACCAGGAGCACATAGGTCTATCTATACAGTTCACACCCACCACCTGGTGCCAGTACCATTATTCTTCTATCCAGTACCACGAAACGAGAGACCGATGGAGCCGGCGTTGTGGAAGTAAGTAAAACTACTAAGATCTAACAGACCTTTTAAGTCTGACCTACATATCCCCATTCAAGACGAATTTGTACTCCAGAATGTATTTGGTCATTCGTAATACTTTCGTTGGGACGCAGTGGACGGGCCAGGGTTGTCTAGAGTACCAGATTGAGGCACAATCATACATGGAAATGGGTTAATATCGGGGACTTTTGTTGAAAACTGAGATCCCTGAAGGGCGTGCTATTTCGGCCGCAGGCTCTACTTATTTTCACAACACTCGGATGTCGTTGTAACGCTTGGTGGAGGCATCGACGGCAAGATCCCAAATGTGGCGGAATTTACCGAGCCAGACTAGCCTTGAGATTCGTCTCTGCGACTTATCTATCCTATATAGCAATTCAAACATCTTACGCAGTAATCGATTGCGGGTCTTTGGAAACTGAACAAGTTACTACTGACGACTTGTACTAGCTTGTGCATAAAGGGCAGAATGAGAGGTGCTCGTCGCATAGTTCCACGATCCTGACCCTACACCCTCATTCTCCGGACTTATACATCTCTCCCTACGACGCTCTCTACCTTTCCAAGACCTCAGGTCCAGCGCTATCTTCGTACAAACTTTGCAAATTTCCTTCGCTACCTTTCTCCCACCAGTCAATTTGACTGTATTCTTTACGAAAACCTCACATCAGCTCCACCGCGACACCTCGTCCATAGACAAGCTATCGAGACTCAACAGCTCACTCTAGCCCCACACCTACTACTCTAGCAAGAGCCTATACAATCCTCAATATCAATCATCTTCGTATGCGCACGCTGCTGGCTTCGCCTAGTTCGAGGCCATTGCGCCGGCATTCGCCAGCCGACATCAATCTCGGGTACTCAATCGATATTCCCAGCTCTTCACACAGCGACATCCTACTGAAATCGGACCCCAGGAAGGATATCGAATATCACAATGTCTTGCGACGATAGTGATGCCAAGCCCGAAGCAGCAGACACTACTTTGGGCGAAATGAAGTTAGAGGAAGGGATATCTCCAGGAGGCATCGATTTTGATGCTACACCGATACTGAATGGCCTCCAGCCTTCCCGGTCACCAAGTCCGAAGGAATCAGCAGCTTCATCGCCGGTCAATATACAGAGCCCTGTACAAACGCCTAAGACAGAGGATGATGAAAACGAACAGACAGTCGGGGGTGATATTACGATCACTACAGAGCCCGGCAAGGTGCCCAAGCTCTCTAGGAAGTCTTCACAAAAAGTCGTGTCACACCCACCTCCGCTGTTTGACCGCTTAGAAGATTCAACAGCTGAAGCTGCTACTCAGTTTCAGGTGATCCGTGATTGTATTTATGGTTCTAAGTACATGGGCTCGTCGGAGCATGATGCTCTGGGATGTGATTGTTCTGAGGAGTGGAGTAGGTGCCCATATGATTATGAATTCTTTTACTGGTATATTGACGATTTTCACAGGTGGCGGAAAGAATCATGCTTGTGGGGAAGATTCGGACTGTATTAACCGTGCGACAAAAATGGAATGCATAGACGACGAATGCAATTGTGGTTCAGCTTGTCAAAATCAACGCTTTCAACGGAAAGAGTTTGCCAAAGTTTCCGTTATCAAGACAGAAAAGAAGGGCTACGGTTTGCGGACAGATTCCGACCTTCAGCCAAACGATTTCATTTTTGAGTACATTGGGGAAGTCATTAACGAGCCTACGTTTCGGCGCCGAACCATTCAGTATGACGAAGAAGGCATCAAGCATTTTTATTTCATGTCACTGACGAAGAGTGAGTTCGTCGATGCAACCAAGAAGGGTAATCTCGGACGTTTCTGCAACCACTCCTGCAACCCGAACTGCTATGTCGACAAATGGGTGGTTGGGGACAAGCTGCGCATGGGCATTTTTGCCGAGCGGAACATTAAGGCAGGTGAAGAGCTCGTGTTCAACTACAACGTCGACCGATACGGTGCAGATCCACAACCATGTTATTGTGCCGAACCCAATTGCACAGGCTTTATTGGAGGTAAAACCCAGACTGAGAGGGCAACTAAACTGTCGCATGCGACAATCGAGGCTCTCGGTATCGATGACGGTGACGGATGGGATACAGCTGTCGCTAAGAGACCGCGGAAAAAGAAGACCGGCGAGGATGATGAAGAATATGTTAATCACCTTGAACCTAAGGGTCTAGACGAAGAGGGAGTCACGAAAGTCATGGCAACTCTCATGCAATGCAAAGAGAAGTGGATCGCAGTCAAATTGCTCAGTCGAATACAACGCTGTGACGACGATCGTGTACGGAATCGTGTTGTTCGGATGCATGGTTATCAAATACTGCGAACAACGCTAACTACCTGGATGGAAGACAACAACTTTGTCCTTCAGATTCTGGACATTTTGTATAAATTTCCACGATTGACGAGAAATAAGATTGTCGACGCCAAAATCGAGACAACCGTCGAATCTCTGACAACATCAGAGCATGAGGATGTTGCCTTTGAATCGAAGAGACTGCTTGACGACTGGAGCAAGTTGGAGGTGGCCTATCGAATTCCTCGAAAGAAGTTTGATCCTAATGCTCAGGTAGCAAACCAATTTGAGCGACGTGGAGGAGATCGCGAAGAGGAGGAAACGAAATCACCAGCGCCTGTTGTAGCACCGACTGGCCCTCGAAATTCAATCCCGCAGAGAATCGTACCGTCAAGGTCTGCTTCACTTTCGAGACCTACTGTGATGCGAAGACCTTTCAATGCTCTGCCTGTAGGATGGCAAGCAGCTCTCGACCAGTCAGGAAACACCTATTATTATAATAGAATCGGACAAACTACCTGGCAGAGACCAACCTTGCCCTCCGCCCTTCCTCCGTCCACTCCTAAAGCTCCCCCGAAGGCCATCGCGAATCAAAAGGCTTTACAAGACATCATTGACAGTCTCACCAAAGCTGAAGCTACACCGACTCGTACTGTAGGAACACCACAGCCATCCGAAAACCTTGTGAGGGAGAAAAGGCCGGAGAAGTGGCGATCATTGACACAAGAGAAACAGATGAAGTTGTACGAGAACACTGTAGGTCTCACGATCTATAGAATCTAGGCTTCAGTCACTAATATACTTCAGCTTTTCCCACACATCAAATATATAATGGACAGATTCCGAAAAAAGCTGCCGAAAGAAGATTTGAAAAAGTTTGCTAAAGAGATTGGTAAGAAGCTCGTCGCCTCGGATTTTAAAAACAACCGTGTCGAAGACCCAACCAAGATCACCGCAAAGCAAGAAAAGAAAGTCAAGAAATATGTCAAAGACTTCTTCGACAAGGCCGTTGCTAAGAAAGCCGAACACGATAAGAAGAAAGCGGAAAGGAAAATGCAGGCTACCATAAATGGCAACAGTAAGGAAGCTGTGAATGGTGATATTCCGGAACAACCTTTGTCGGTAGAAGTGGATTTAGAAACCAAAGCTACCGAATCAGACGACTTGGAAATGTCTGACGACGATGGCGAAGGCAGCGGACAGGTTGCCCCATCTATTCCCGCAACTCCAAGCCTTGCAACCCCCAGCGAGGGAGGTCTAAAACGGAAACGTGATGATGACTTAACGCCAGGAGAGACACCGCATAAGCGCATGAAGGAGGAATATGTAGACCTTGAAGCGTCCCCACCTCCACCACCTCCTCCACCCCCTGCTGATGATCTGATGCAAATGCAAATCGAAGGACAACTGGATGAGCGAACAAGCGAAGAAAGGGAATTGGCAGCGCAGGAGGAGGCTCTGATGCGAGAAAATGAAGAAGCGCTCATTCAAGAAAACGAGGAGGCAATGAAGGATGCCGAAATGAGGAAAGAGCCCCGGTACACAGCATTACCTGGCAGCATCGACGGTGTGGACGAGAAGCCTAACGGTATCAAAAAGGAAGATGATAGTGCGATGAAGGAGGTTACTAATAATAGCTCGTTCAAGCTGGAGACGGACCAGAGTGTCGTAAACGATGGTACCGAAATCACCAATGGCGATGAGAAGATGGACGCGCTTCATCTCGAGAGAAAGCAGATTCTCAGTCATTAAGCCTGTGGTATCGTTCTTGAGACGACGATCATGTTCCGTATCTTTCTGACTCCGTCAGCAAATGGCATGGATCTGCACTCGTATCTCGTATCTTCCACACAGCCTCTTTCATCCGGTTCCAAACATTGGACGCCACAGCTTGCGAGATAAGCACCTTCAGACCAAGAAGGAATTTGTATGAAGTGTATTTATGTACCATCAGCCTAGGCGTCAGTCATTTCAGGGTCGGTCAAGGCGCTCTGCATCTTTGGCGTAAGGCATCACAGTGGCATGGGTACATAGTCATCTCACGTGCGCTTCGCTTTCGAAGCCTACAGTAGTATGTATACACATATGACCCGGTAGGGTAGCAAAATTCCAAGCCAATCTCGAAAAGGTGATATCTTCATGCCGTGATTTATCATTTTTGTGATCGCTTTCGCCTATGCATGGATCGTGTTTAAGATAGCATAACAAACGCCGAAAACAAAGACAAGGTAATCATTCAACATTCGTTCCTCGCCCTTATAACTTGACAATTTTCTCGAATGCCTCCAGCAGTATATCCGCATGGTGCTTTTGGAATATCAACATGGGTCTCAACCGCACCGCGCGCTCTCCACATCCACCAATATTAACACCCACGGTCTTGGCCTTCTTCAAAAACTCGTCTCTTTGCGGGGTGTCGAAGGCAATGAATGTGCCTTGACCCTTTCCTCTCAGGTTCTGGAAATGGTCGGGATATTTGACTGCCAGCTTCTCGATACCACTGTAGAGGTAGTCGCCAACTTCCGCCGTGTTCTTGACGAGATCGAGACGCTCAATCTCCTCAATGATGGCACGGAAGATGAGGGCATGGGCTGGGTCACCCATCCAGGTGTTGAATTGGCGGTAAGGCTTGTTTGGGCGGAGGGCAGGGTTGCCGTAGTAGTAGCCGGCGGTTTGGGCCTTTTTGGAGAAGGTCACCATGTCGGGAGGAGACGGGAGGTCCCAGTGGTCGTGGGCCCAGAATTTTCCGGTAGCACCGACACCAGTTTGGACTTCATCGACGATCAGGAGAACATCATGTTTCTTGGTAAGTTCGCGAAGACCACGGAAGAAAGCTGGTGATGCGTGATGGTCACCACCTTCAGATTGGACGGGCTCTACTATAACAGCGCAAGGTGGGAGGTGGTGGGTCGTGAGGAGTCGCTCAACATCGGCGAGGGACTCAGCTTCGACCTTGTCGTTATGCTCAACATTGTCTTCGAGAGGGTATTTGAGTATAGGGAAGGCGGCTTGTGGCCAGTCGAACGCTGGGATATCGAGCTTGTGGATTGGCTTAGACCGGGTGGTGGAAAGGGAGCCGAAGAGACGACCGTGGAAGGCACTCTTGAAGGAGAGGATGGAGAGTTGTGCAGCACCAGGAGCATGGTTGTTCATTGACGAGGTAAGTTCAGCCTCTGTGAATTCAACATTTGGACCACCTCGCTGTTGCTGACGCTTCCACATGAAAGCGGCCTTATATGCGGTTTCGTTGGCATCGGAACCAGCCATAGCAGTGAAGACCTGGTCGAGGCCTTTGGGAGCAACCTTCAGGACACCCGTCTTGATGATCGAGGCCCAGTCATGGGAAGGGAAGTTTCCGAGTGCTGGACGGTCGACGAGAGCGCGGGCCATCTCCGTGGATTTGGCAGCTTCGAGGAGGGCAGGGTTGTTGTAGCCAACTGGGATAGAGGCGATTTGAGCATAGCTAATATTGTCAGACTTTGTCTTTTACATGATTATCAGAGACCTACACATCCAAGAGCACATTTCCGTCTGGGTCCGCAATGTAGTTTCCCAAGCTCTCCTGGTAGTTGGCAAGCATGTTCACTGCTCGCGTATCAAAGACCTCGTCTAGCTCCTTAATCGCCGCCTGACTCTTCGGTCCTGGGATGGCAGTCTTGATAATTGGGCCGGCAGGCTCGTCTGGGAAGAATGGCGCCGCCCATGTGGAAACACGGGAAGCTGGGCGCAATAGCCCTGCTGCTCGAATTGAGGCCATGGCTGCTGGGCTGGGATGGTGATGGAGTGGCTGTGAGTGCAGAGGGAGCTGTGCTGGAGCTGCGGTGCGGACGGTCGAGCTGATACCGGTATCTATCTATCGGTGGGGTCATTTAGTTGGCCAGGTCCGATAACAGGAATACCCCATCTCGGCAGCGTACTTACTTATCTCGGTGCTCCCACTCTTGAAGCAATGCCAAGAGCCGCAGCTGTACAATTGCTCGGCTTCGGTCGTGCTATTCTCAGCAGCGACAATTGGTGTTCTTGGAGAGAAGGCAGTGCAATGGAAGATGTAGGAGAGACAGCGGCCGTGGCATGGAGGGGCAGAGCATTAAATAATAATATGAGCGAGGACGTCTACGGAGATAGCTAGCTCCTCGGGAAGCCGGCGGCCGACAAGTCGGCTGTCGCTGGCGTCAAGAGCGCTGGGACGGCAGGTCAGCGCCGGCTGGCGTGGCTGGTTGGTGGGCGTTGGCGGGTGTTGGTGGGCGCTGGCAGCACCAAGAGCACGCCAGCGCCGTAGCGGGAGATACGCTGGGGGGAGGGAGAGACTGTGCGCTGAGGGCCGCTGGGATTGGCGGCGGCGGGCGGTGGACAGGCCTGGCGGGGCCACTGGGGGCCACCGGGGGCCCGCGACTCTCGCTCGCCACGCCACAACCGCCACGGCCGATTCAGGATCCAGTTCAGGCATGCGAGCGAGGTCGGGGGAGAGGGGCGTGGCATTAGTAGAGGGAGTGGCGGCATCAGTGCCTCTGCGTGTCGTTCCGTTCCATTCCATCCCATTAGCGATTGGTATTACAGTGCAGTGCAGTCCTCGTGACTTCCTACGCTACTTACTGCGTTGCGTACTGTCGCGGCTGGCATCACTTCACTACTTAGAAAGAAGCCCCTGCGATTGGTGCCAATTAAGCTAGGGTGCTCAGTAGGGACCCCCGGCCTAGACTGCAAAGGCTAACTCTAGCCGATTATCCTGCCCACGGGGCACGTGATCTTGTCTTCCCCATCGCCCTCTACGATCTCGAATCTATGGAAATGGAAATGCTCTCATCTCTTGCATCTGTCACGGTGTACCAGCTAAAATGGCATGATTGTCTGGCTAGCTAGCAGTTCAATCCCTTATCTATTTCTCTACTATTAAATCTTTATTGAGTTTGGATTTCAGAAGCTCTAAGGTTTTAATTTTTTAAAAGATCATAATATATATGAGAAGTCAAAGCGACTCAAAGATGTCTTGTATTACTCAGGCATACTGCAACCTATTCGCATTCCATTTCGGCTGCAAATAGCTCCAGTCCCTATCAAACCCAAAGTCCGTCTGATACAGCCCATAGTTAATCAAATTAACCTCACTCAGCTTCGCACCGCTATCAGTCTGTGCCCATAAGCTCAAAGCAATCGTGTTCGATCCCTTGTTATTGATTATGCCTGGTGGGACAGGAAACCTGGTCTGGGGTCCAATATGCGGCACGTATTTGCCGTACTGGTATCCATTCACCCAGATCAGAACTCTGGCGACCGTTCCAGCTGGCGCCGAGAGTTCGATGCCTAGAGGAGCGTCGAGATCAGAGTCGATGTTCAGGTTGAATGTTGTGATATAGAATTGGATCCCGGACTTTGAGATGCCTGTTAGGGGCGAGGATGATGACGCGTTAGGAAGCTTGGAAGTTTGGAAGCCGGGAAGATGCCACCCCTGGCGCTCTCCATAGAGCCCGCCTTCATTCAGAGGCCCACGGACAGCATCGATGTTCTGATCCCCACCGGCGTTGCCCTGGATCTTCCATTCTGTGAACTTTCCCGAATCTAGCGAGGCACCTAGAATACCACGAGGGTTCTCAACGCCTTTTGCAGTTGATGTCTCATCGTGGCCGTGGTAGTCTACGACAACTGTAACCACATTATTCGAAGCCTTCAATGATACCCCGGAGCGAAAAAATGAGATGACACTGGTTATTGATGTGAGAGATGCATTTCCAGGGTTCCCTCCGATGAGAATGCCGTTAAGCCAGACGTTAAAGCCAAAGGCGAGACCACCCGAAGTAGTGATGTTCAACGACGTAGCGTTGATGCCATCGAAATACCCGCGGTAGATCTTTGCACCAGCATAGAAGCCGTAGTCGCTGGAAAAGAGAACAGGCAGAGTTAAAGGAGCGATAGGAGAAGGGGTTGTGGTCTTGTTAGCAATGGTCCATTTGGAATCGTCAAAGTCCGGCGAGACTTCCGGGAGAGAATTGGCAGACTTCCAATTTGTTAAGGCGGGCAATGAGACTTTGCGGGTTTCTGTTCCTGGAATTTTGGCTGTGATGGAGCCATAGGCTGTCCTGCTAGCTTGCAGAGATATGCCGTTCCAGGAGATTTCATTTATTTGCGAGGTGCCGACGTAGACTTCTATGGTGGTGGTCGTGTTGCTGTCTCCAGATATATCTACGACTCCATGGCTTAAAGAGGCGTTTCGGACGAGATATGGGCCTAGAACAAAAATTTGCTCATTTGGTTGGACAGATGGATCCGTTATGGTTGGTGGAGCCCAGAATTCCCATGCAGAGTGTAGATCTAGCAAATATAGCAAGGTGCCATCGCTGAACTTGACGGTAGTCTGGCCTGTTTCTTGGGTATAGGTAAATGTTTGTGTGCCATTATTTATTGTGTATGTTAAATTTGAGTTGCCGTATGTCTTGAAGCTTAGATTAGAGGCTCCTTTGAAACTGAATTGTCCGATCTGTCCTATACTGAGATAAAGCACTAGGACATCCACGTCGAAGACTCCATAAGTCAATACCTCTGAAGTGCTATATAACAGTGTATGATTCCCGAAATTATAGTCCGTCACAATGATTTTGGATTGTCGCCCGTTGAGATTGACGTTTGGAACAGATACGATTCCTTGGGTAGTGTTCAGATTGATTGTAAATGTGTCCGAAGAACGAGAGTTTGACGTAGTATGTTGTACAATATAGAAGCCAGCGTTCGTATCTGGATTCGCAAGTTGCCATGTCCAAATTGCATCTGAAGAAATCTAGTCGTTGTCAGCAACTCTCATAGATTAAGAGAGAGGGATAGCTTACGCTCCATCCGGTGCCATTTCCTACCATGTATGTCTTCAAGAGATCTTTTGAGACTCTTGTAAATAATCCAATTATCTTCGTCTGTAAAATCTTGTCTTGCAGCTGTCGAGTCTCTCTTAAGGGAGCTGAATAATCATCTAGCGGTGCAATTAATATTAGAGCCAAGAGATAGTAGCCTTTGTTGCCTCACAAGAAGTATAGACGACAGGTGCCGCAGAGTGACCCTTCAATTGTTAGTGGAGACTAGTACTTTCATGGTCAATATACTCACCCAATTTGTCCCACCCCAAGCCATATACAAATTCTGCAGAGTGGCTCTTTGTCCGATATTGTTCTTATAATACACATCTGCAAAAGCCGGATCATGCTCTGCAAGGCAATCATCATAGAAACTTCCACCCCAAGGAGTGAAGTACCCAGACTCAAACTCCGGGAAGTAACTCGGCTGAGTGTACGAGTAATTAGAGAACCATTGGTAGTAATTTCGGACAAGACTAAAACCACTCTCTAGATTTGTGCAGGAAAAACCTCCAGGATATGAGTCTAGACCATAAACATTGACAGCACCCCCAACATTTTCATAGTCTGTAGACCATGATATGTCGCGTTCGCCCTTTTCATTGTGACTAAAAGGCACTGTAACCCCGGCTGCGCGGAAAGCATCTTCAATTTGTTCCATATACAAGACAAGAGTATTAGTTGCCGAGTGCGTTGTCTCTTGTAATTCATTCTCGATTTGGTTCAGTATGACTGACTGAAGATTAGATGTCAGCATGTTTCGTCAACCACAAACAGGTTAATTCTCAGCATACCCCCCCTTTCGTAATTTCGTTTGCAGCAATCAGCTCTCCGACTTTTGTCACCCATGGTAGCCAAGCCTGGTGATACGCTTCGTTAGAGGTTCTGAGAGTGCCTAGACTCCCATCTGAACCCCAGAGAGCGAGGCCACCACCGTTTGTCTCGGCATTAGAATACGGTCCTGGTCTTGCAATGACGTATAGGCCTGCTTCTTTAGCGGCGTCGAATAGTCTTTGGACATTTTTGCCAGACGTCTCGAAATCGTAGACATCTTTGGATGGGGAATGATAGTTCCAGAAAAAGTAGACACTGAATGGAATCAGCATTTAAGTTCTACGGTCTGCTTGCAGGAGAATTGGATATACCTGACGGCATTGAAGCCGTTGGAGCGGAACTTTTGGAAGATGTCCTTACATAAATTAGTTACCCGATAAATGATGATAGTCATGAGAGTAGCTTACAAGCCATAATTCAGGCACCGGCAGTCCTATTTTGGAGGAATTCGTTAGATTGCACATGTGTTGAATTATAGAAATCTTCTGTCAACAATTCGCGATATCTTCAAGATTACAAGTCATATATATCATCCGGAGCTGGCATAGAACCGGGTGCTGCAGACTTACGCTGGTAATGAAATTCGGCCGAGCTTTTATCTCAAGTCAGTAAATCAGTCTTGGAGTCCTCCTAAAAAGGTAGACATACTAGATAAACTCTCTATTCCCATTGATGAGCAAGCTATACTGATCCCACGTCACAGCATCTGTCAAGCCGTCGTTCGTAGCGATTGCCGCCGAGAACAAGGCCCACAAAGCTGTCAAGAGTCGTAAGAAACGCATTCTATACGATTATCGCACTGCGAAAATGCCTGAACTTTGCCCTTCATATTATGGCCGTTTGTTAGTGTTAAAAGCAGAAAAGGGTTTATATCAATACAACTCCACTGCTGTCGCAATTCAGCCATGATCCTTACTGCCCCGCCGGATTGCATCCGACGCTGGAAAGAACCATTTCCAGCAATCGGAAGCCTGCGAGAAGACAGGCCCGGCATATACGTGCTAATGGCCCAGATGACGTATGCTAGTAGACAGTGCCATTATCCTGGCTAATTGAGAGAGGATAGAGGCGAGGAAGAATATTTGGAAGGGAAAGTATATATATTTCTTGCGACGGCCGAAGATGTCGGTGAAGCTCAAAGCGAAGGGGTCGTGGGTTAAGAGGACTGTGGGGACCTATGCCTAAGGTATCCATTGAGCTTAGTAGATAGTTACTCGTTAGAGAAGGTCGAGACGATAAGATGCTAGGAGGCGCGGAGGGGTCGACAGAATGGATACCTGTGCGATTTCGGAATTGTCAACTTCTAATTGCATCATACATAAATTCTTCCGAACAAGCTATCGACCACGTTTTAAGGGTTCCGTGGAGATGCAACTATTGGTTCTGCCATGGCTCGGTGCGTTCCGCGTTCCGCGGAAGGTTATATCGCAATTCATGATTACAAGTGAAAACAGCCCTTTACATTGATTTTCGTTTTCCTGTTTATGGTTTCTTCACTATGGAATCCCAGGAGCTTCGAATAGCTTTGTTCCCCGCGGCCCTGAGGCTTCTTTGATAAATGAAAGCCGATGGCCCTGTGATACTGACGATAGCTTCATTCGGCAGGAACAAGGCATCGTCAGGAACCACCAAGTCTACCCTCCAGCTTTATCTATGACAACTTCTGACTCAGCAGCCGCAGACAAAACTCGGGATAAAGGGGGGGAGTATGGCGGTGCTTGTTTACATCATGGCCTCGGCCGATCATGATTGTGAGAACTGATACTCCCGAACTTTCGGTATACTGTACTATATAGTACTAGATCCACATTCCATAGAGCAAGCCCATTCTCACCCCATCTTTCCAAAATCAACGACAGCTCATCTTCTTTCTTGCTGTCTTTCGATCTTTCGAGTGAGCGACGACAGCATGGATTTATCTGCACAGCCAGGGCTCTTCCTTGCCTCGGTATCTACGGCCCGTGTGCTCCTGCTGTAGCAATCCATCGGGCAATTTGTGCTTCATCCTGTAGGATCTTAGGCGACATCTTCCGGAGAACCAGTGCAGATGCTCCTTGCAAGGCCAATGAGAGGAGGCAGGTGTCGGCCTCGCCCAGCAATATATACACATATATATAGTATTACTTATTCGACAGATCTCGGATGGACAGTGCTCCAGCCTCCAGCTCGATATTATGTCGCCTGATAGCTGCAGCGTAGCCGCCGACGACCAGTCGTGCCAGTGCAGTATCAAGAAAGTTTCGCATCGATCACTCGAAGGAGGAATTGAAATGAGTGCTCTACGGTTCGTCAGTTGTAGCACAACGGCGCAGACACAGCTTTGACAGTCATTGCTTCCAATTGTATGCTGCGTGTTTCTTATTCCGAGCAATCTCCGCCGTCGCGCCGTCGATGTCATTGATTTGCCCGGAGACCCAAGGACATACATACCCGCGGAATCCATGCGCCAGCATCTGCAGCATCTGCAGCATCGCGGAAGCGGGTCCACGTACAGAACGCGTCGCAGACGTGAAAATATATGCTATCAGTATCAGTGTCTGGCCCGTGGACTAAATGCGTGTACTCCGTACCCGGTATGTAGCGCCCAGCAACCAGCATCTTCCCTTCACGAGTCCACAACACGCTCAAAAAGCGCGTTCTTCTTACCAGCTAAACATAACAAGCGGGTAGTGCTTCGTGAGGCACCCCATTCGTTCAGTTTCTTTGTTCAATTTCGTTATGTGCCTTATATTGATTTTTACTGCAGTCTCCTTAAGCTATTGTATTGCTGTACTTCGTATGTAGCTATTTTCCAAGCTTAACAGCGCTGGGAAACACTACGAAGCAAGGTTTCTCTATTTCTTCGAGACCTGTCAGATATCAAGACATCATTTAGCTACTTGTGGCTAGAGATGGTCTACAGTACACCTATTTAGCATCTAGACAGGCCCAATTGGAGTGACGGATGCGTTCTGAACAACGGCAAAAGCCCATACTGATCCGTCGATTGGACTTCCCCAGATTGTAATCTTAGCCCAGTGGATTGCGGATTTGCTGATTTGCTCGGTGATGTCTTGATACATGGACTCGAGAAGCAGCGCGCTCGAAGCACGGCTATCCCTGCAAACCTAGATTGTCCGCATTATATGAGCCCTAGCAATATCAGATCAACGCGACGCGTTAAAGACCGAGCAGCTGGCCATAAACTGCTTCATTATTTCTTGGATGTTTCCAAAATATTTCTAATCCAACTGCAAGATCTATGAAGAGCTCTGACACTTCTCTCTCAATGTCGTACGCTATTATCTCCGGAGTCATCGATTGGTTTTGAGCGACTGTTTGGCCGTCTCCGTCTTCTCACTCGTGGGTGGGGCAAAGAATTGTTGCATATGTAATGATAAACCAAAACGGCCATCTCACTACGATTGTACAGTTTACGAGGTTTCGTAGAGCTTAAAAAGCTTCTATAATAAACCTTTGGAGGCCCTCTCTTCGACGATCAAGTTTTGTCGAATACGAAACCCACGCGTTCGTCAACGTACTGCACCTATCCGTCAATCCATGTCGACAGATTCATGCGACTAGAACCCTACCAACGTCTCATATATACACTTCCCCAACAATCCCTCCGTTTGCTATCAGAGTCTAAAAAGTAGGACTGTGTGTCTTGTCCTTGTGGAAGATTGCACAGCATATACTATACGATATACGCTGATCACAAATCCTTCGCTTTCATACATCACTTCGAAGATATCAATACGCATTTAACCCGCTTGAGGACATCTTGAGCTTCGAATCTGACTTTCAAATATTCAAGTATCCGTTTGCTTTTCTCCTCACGGTTTGCTCTCTCATGCGATCAAGGAGGGCAACGTGCATATGATATTACGCCGTTGAACGTAGCCATCAAAGTGGTACAGGCCCCCATATTAGCCTCGCCGCTGCTCTCAGCTTGACCCAGAGAATCAAGTTCGGCAAGAAGTACGGTCAAATCGATGTCTCAAATACTTCTGCTGGCCCTTGGGGCTACGGCAATTGTCAGTACGGCAGCAGCAGTCATAGTAATCATCTCGTTTGCCGTCATCCTTACTATGGCGGGTTTGTCCATCAATGTTCTCGCCATTGTAGCCTCCGTGTTCTCTATGTTAGCGCTCTCAACTTCCGTGCTGTTTGTATATCAGCATACCAGAATCGATCGCAACCAAGAAACTCAAATAAGAAGGGGACATTGGCAGAAGCTCCCATATTTGGCAGCCGCCCTATACTTGCTTGCACATGCGGCCCTACTGGCAACATTCATTTGGATGCTTTTCCGGAGGGCAGATCTACCAGAGACAACATTAGGTGGCCAGACTCAAGATGTATTAGTGGCAGCTTTCGTGCTCTGGGGAATATCCTGCCTGTTGCAAGCTCTATTCCAGCTAAGCCTAGCAGCCCGTGCTCGCACAGCCCAGCAGCAAGCCCAGGATTTCCAAAGAGATATATCAGGCATGTCCTCAGAGATGACAGAAACTTACCAGCGACGGGCAGCACTGCCTCAATCTGGTATCAAAGGCCTTATAGAGTCACCGTCATCCACGATCTCAAGCCGCAAGCTCTCAGTCTCAGTTCGCTCTTCCTTCTCGCATGTTGTGCGACCTACTTCTTCGAAAAGCTGGCTTATTCATAAATCACCGTTTCGACCTTCATCACTAGACTCCGGAACAGGAGAACGAGAGATAATCGCTGAGGATGGATTCGATTCCTGGGATACATCAGCGGTAGATCCTAATTCCTGGCAGAGTGTCCTGGCTGCGAACAACAATTCCAGTCCCACTCAAGGTCGTGCCCTCGAAACTATACCGGCCAGTCCAACGAATAGTAGAAGCCCATCGCCAGGCAATATTCTAGATCTTCAGCCGCACCCGCCTCGCTCCCAAGGGAGAGAACGGTCCCACACCCACTCACCCGCGAACTCGTTTATGGATCGGCCGAGTCCACATACTCCTAGAGAAAGTGAAGCGCATATCCATCCTCTTTTTCGCTCTGATAGCCCCACACCTCCGCCTTCAGCAACTCCAGGGACGATTGTCACAGCGGCGCCAGGCGCAGGTATGATAATCTCGAGCCGGAAAAGTCTCCCTCGTATGCGGAGCGAAAGCCTTCCCACAAGCCCCAGCCCCCTTGTCTACTCAAGCAGCATGTATGATATAAGAAGAGAGAGTAAGAAAGATGAGGATTATGACGAATTGGTCTCGCCACCAGGTCGGGAAATGACTCCTCCAATTCCCGATTGGGTACTGAGTGCAGGACCAAGGATGAGTATGTCGAACTACTCGGCGAGGAAGAAGATGCTCGACGACCATAGCGAAACGGGGGGCAATTAAACATAGTGTTTAATGATTGACATGGCTTACGCCGTAAACGAATTTTGCTACTTATCTAATGGGTCGCAGCGAATGGGACGGTAGGATACCACTGGAGTTTAAGCGTGGCGTTCTGTATCTAGCAATCATAACATGCCTTCTGATGTGTCTCTGAGCTGTTGGCTCTGCTGGCGATAGGTGACCGATGCGATCAAACATTGACGCTCCGAATTATGGTGCTTCATGTGTGGTAACCGTGTCCACCGTGTCTACCGTATCCACCGTGCCGACACACTCACCACTCGAGCAGCGCCGGAAGGATGTGCATTGGCAAGACAAACCCATAAGAGGGCGGTGGTCTTGCAGTCTGCGAGGTCTGGCGAGGTTGTGGCGACAGGGACATGCCCAGCAAGGTGGTGAGGGCTGGCGTTGGCAGGTGGTGTTGGCAGATGGCCATGGACGGACGAAACGAGTCGTCGCTGCCGGCCGTCACTCGTCAGCCCGGCGGAAGCCTCCAGCTGTCGCTTAGGGCATTAGCGAAGCTGCGGCACTAGCGAGGCCACGATTTAGCCTTCTGCCTGGGGGTTGCTTGTTCTGTCCCGAACCTGAACCTGAGGTACCTAATAAGTTAGTCAGGGAAGGCAGGCAGCGTGTGGCCGTGGCGGGTGCAGTGGCGGGCACCTAATCTGCTCCAGCATCTGCAATTCCATCATCAGCGTCCTCTGTCCTCACAACACCACCTCTCTCCGCTGAGCCGCCTCTTTGATCGTCCATCACTGACCAACACTCCCGCTTCGTGTATTGAATCCTCCCGCAAGCCCACTACGGCTACTGCCCTGGCCAGTACTCACCATGAAGCTCACTTTTAAGGTATGTGCTTGCTCCCGCACTACTCGTCTCGCGCACGCGATAGCTAATGCGGGCCTGCGCATCTAGGATTTGAAGCAGCAGAAGTTTGTGATCGAGGCAGAACCGTCGGAACTGGTGCGTACACCGTGCAGCTAAGAGCAAGCACCGGAGTGATGGTTGTCGAGCTGCGCGCAGCACCGAGATTAGAAACAAGGCTGACATAGGATCCGCATAGATTTCTGATGTCAAGGAGAAGATTTCGAAGGAGAAAGGATGGGAGCCCGTTCAGCAGAGACTAATTTACTCTGGTAAGATTGATACATTCCGGCTTTGCCTGTGTCAAGTCTATACCAGGGCTTAGCTGACATATTGTGAAGGCAAGATCCTGCAGGATTCCAATACCGTTGAGTCGTACAATATTGAAGAGAAGGGATTCATCGTTTGCATGGTGCAAAAGGTAACCCACCTTCCTACCCAAGCAGCAGCTGAAGACGCCCTAAACGATTATAGCCCAAGGCACCTCCAGCGTCCGCTGCATCCTCCTCAAAACCACCTTCCACACCCGCACCGGCGCCTGCTGCGACGCCAGCCCCACCAGCTGCTCCAGCTCCAAGTTCGTCAACAGCTGCTACCATTCCATCCACTCCTTCGCCAGCTGGAGCAGGAGCAACTTCAACGACCGATACCCCCCTCGCAGCCCCACAATTCAATGACCCATCTGCCTTGACGATCGGTGCCCAACGTGCCGAGGCTGTCGCAAATATGGAGAGCATGGGTTTTGAGAGGTCGCAGATTGATGCTGCTATGCGAGCAGCCTTTTACAACCCCGATCGAGCTGTTGAGTATCTTTTAACCGTATGTTTGTCATCAAGGACGAGATCTGTAAGTTCAAAATGTTAACATATACTACAGGGTATTCCAGAAAATCTCCAACAGGAACAGAGACCAGCTGCACCTCAGGCACAGGCTGATGCTTCTCCCACAGCCCCTGCGCAAGCTGGTGAGGGTGGTGACGAAGGGGTTAACCTATTTGAAGCTGCTGCCCAGGCTGGGTCTGGTGGACGCGGTGGAGCGCCACGTGGAGGAGCTGGGAATCTGTTTAGTGCCGGTGGAGGTGGTCTAGGTACTGGCGCAGGTGCTGGAGCTCAGGGAGGTCTGGGGAACCTAGACTGGTTAAGAAACAACCCTCAATTCCAGCAGCTTCGACAGGTTGTTCAACAACAGCCCCAGATGCTCGAGCCTATCCTCCAGTCAGTCGGTGCTGGTAATCCACAGCTTGCTCAGTTGATCGGCCAACATCCAGACCAGTTCTTGCAGTTGCTTGGTGAGGATGGCGACGATGATACCCCATTGCCGCCAGGAGCACAAGCTATCAGTGTTACGGAGGAGGAACGTGAGGCCATTGAGAGGGTAAGCTTCTCTATTTATCTAATGGCGGTCTACCACATATAACCCCAGGCCGCTATTGAAATAAAGCAATCACTAACATATCTTCCATTCAGTTATGCAGACTTGGGTTCGACCGAGACCAGGCTATCCAGGCTTACTTCGCTTGTGACAAGAACGAGGAGCTGGCCGCCAATTTCCTTTTTGAGCAACCGGATGATGAGGAGGGAGCAAACTAGAGGAGGACTTTTCTAATGTCATAGCTTTGGAACGGTCGCGATAGCATACGAAGCGTCTAGTGCTTTCTACGTCCGAAAAACTCGTATTAGAGCTTATTCCAGACAAATCTGGTGTATTTAGTCAGCAAATCCTCAAATGGATATTTGAACAAGACTGCCTTCTCTGAAATATTATGACAAAAGCTGAACGGAGAGGAAGAAATTTTGTTTTGTCGTTGGACAGCAGGAGTATCACATCGAATACGAGAGAATAGCATAAACCCTGAGTTTCTCGTTTTGATGTTTTGATTTTCTCGCCGTTTTGACTCATGGTCGCTACCGCTGCCATTGGGGCCGAGACCTTCGTCGTGGTCTCTAAATATGCTGAACTCGAGATCTACGTCGTCATCTTCATACCCCGCCCCAGAACAATGCCAACGAAAGCAATCTAATCTTCCTCGGCATAAAACCCCCATCCCAACCCACGTAATCTGCCCTCTCATCACCGTCTCCAACCTTGCATTGGCTTGTCGCATTAAAATGGCTTCCAGGGCATCCTGCCGATTCTTACAAAACCCCCATATCTAACGAAGGGAAAGGGGGCGTCGCGTCGTCTACATTTCCGGCCGACATCTAAACGATTCGTTGTATATCAACTGCATTTCGCCGACAGCTCGTCAGAGGGCATTTTAAGACTTTCTGTGCAATATCTAATCATGCAGACGGCTGTAATGCGTACATCCTGACCGGATAGAGCTCCTCGGGAAAACCCCTCTGCAGCTCCGTCTTCTTGATCTTTAATCCAGCCTGTTGAAAGATGTCTCGGAATTTGTCGTCGGTCCTAGGAACGAATCAGCATACTGTCTATATTCGAGGAGGTTAGGCCACGCATAACGAACCTTGTAACGCTACTATCGATATCGTCAAAGGTATCCTCCATAGCTGAAGTCGTATTCTCCTTCACAATAATCCAGCCGTGTTCCTTTAACCCCCTTACGCACTTAGTGAGATACGTAATCAACTGCGCGTCTGTTAGGTGGCCCAAACACCACTGATTCCATATCAAATCGTATTTCATGCTCTCATGCACGTCATCACCGTCAAAGTCCCATTCTTCTAGCCCGACGTTCCAGATTCGTCCGACACCCTCTTTCCCTTTAAGCCCTTCTGAGAACTTTGCGATTGGCTCAACAATGTCGACGGTTTCGACGATACTTAGAAGGAGCCCTTCTGTGATTCGGCCAATACTGATTTGTAGTTAGTATCTAACACAGAATTTATTGAAGAGTATTCCTATTGTTGGTCTGTGATAAGGTATTTGAGAGTAGAAACTTCGACACTCTAATGATATTGGCTATACACGAGCTAGAAATACCCTGTTAGACACTGACAAGAGATTTTATTCTCTGCTGTGTTACGGTCCATGGACGCCCTTTTATTTTAGACGACTGTACCACAACAACAGAAAATATTTGCCCAGGACTCAAGTAAGCTCAAGTAGAGCATGAGCAAGAGTCTATGGAGCCGCACCCAACCTAACTCCAATAAAGAAGTGAAATGCCTAGGAAGACCTTTAAATTGGGCTAAGTAGTCCATGAACTGTAACAGGAAACGTATTAAAGGCGAAACTGACAACGCCGATGAAACTAGTAATGCCGGCATAGTTGCTAATGGCAAGCTGTACGACACTCACGTTCGGAGTCCTCACTAAAGGAAGCATACGTCGAGGACCGAAGGGAAACAAAATGCCTTGTAAACCCAATATTTCCTGGTATATCTTCACACTCGCAGATTGGGAGAAAAAAAGATTCAACACTCAAGAGTCGAAGCACATACTTGGCATGCGGGCATGCGTGAACAGCAAACACGAATTTCATGCGCTGGGGCGCCTGCCTCCCTCTATGGCAAGCTGCATGAACTCCAATAAGTTCCAATTCCCAGCATCGACACCAGAGAATTAAAGCAAAATCACTTCTCACATCCTCCGTTCAACGTCCAAAAAACCATGAAGAAAAAAAAAAGATAAAATCAGGAAAATAAAACTCACCCAGCACCGCAATCCACCGCCCTCCCAAGCTTTCCACTCCCTACCGCCTCGCCCTCCCCATTCAATACGGCTCTCTTACCTCCGACCCCGAGCTTAGCCAAGAAGTTCTTACTCCCCTGCAGATCCACCCGAGACACGTATGGAAACCCGCCGAGCATGCCATTAACATCGGCATCGACAGACGCCCAGTACGCTTTGGCGTCCGCATGGTTGATCTGCGAGTCTGGTGCTGACGAGGCTCCTGGTCGATTATCCATCCCTGAATGGTGTTGTGCCTGTATTGTGGTGTGTTGTATTCTTTGAGCTGGGTTGTCCTGTGATTGGCCTGTGGCTGACCTGTGGCTAACCTGATGATGAGTTTAAGGGTGGAAGCGTAGTAGAGGAGAGAAAGACAAGATGGGGGTGGTGAAATAGTATCGTTGATGTCTTGCTATGGTGGAAAGCTTCCATGTCACGGGGTGGCGGCCAAAGGAGAGACCTGGCATGTCTTGTGGATGTGCCGCTCGCTTGGGCTTAGGCTAGCTTTTGCATGGATGTAAGAGGCAAGGGATCCTAAGGCATATTTCATGTGCATCCCATTCTCTGGCAGATTTTACACTCCGCGCCCGAAATCTGCGCTACCCGACACACTAAAATTTTGATCATGTGACCCTGAATGTGCATGCACATGTGACCTTGAATGTATACATGCAATATTTTATAGACCCAACTCCTACCTTTCCCCTCTCCAAAAACAACTCCGCCTGCCACCACTACTACCAACACCAACAGTAAGTGAGTTTAAATTCCTTTTTTTGTTCGTTGCTAACGAGGCTTTTAAATGCCTTTTATCTATACCTTTTCTGCCTCTGGCAATTCTACTATAGTTACTATAACCAGCTGGGACTCTGTAGTCCTCTAGTACCAACCTCCTATATAAGTAAACTTACCATTTTGAAAGACTCATTGCTAACAAGCTTTTCAGCCAATGCTATACTATCTATCTTGTCTGTTAGAGCTCTACTGCTGTCTGCTCTCCCTCTAATCCTAGCTGCTGGAAGGAAAATCTATAGTAAATAAACTTATCTATTTTCAAAAGACTCGTTGCTAACGAGGAATTAGCTATATATATTGGCTACTTAAGGCCAATAGAGATCCTTGTACTGAAAGTCTAGTTAAGTACTATACTTATAAGTCAAACTTCTCTTAATTGAAAAGACTCGTTGCTAATGAGCTTTTAGACCGAAAGAACAATATATCTATATCAATAGAAGCTGTCAGTAAGTACTTAGAAGAAATTTACAAAAAGCTTGTTGTTAACAAGCTTCTTAATATTCCTATAAACAATGATCTAGAAGACTTCTTGCCTTGTAGCTGTAAGTAGAAGTTAGCAGCTATAGAGTTTGTAGCACTTTGTATCTATACTCTTAGTAGTAGAACTGTAAGTAAAATAAGAAATCTTCAGTGCTAACAAGTGTTTGGAATCTTCGGTACTAACAAGTGTTTTAGTTCCCGGCTATCTTGAATACAGTATATTGTACTATAATATAGAAGACCTTGGAGTTTCTCTAAGGTAGCAATATAACTATATTGGTAAGTAGGTCCCCTCTTGAAATCCTTGGTACTAACAAGCTTTACTTTAGCATTTAGTAGATAGGGCTTACTACTCTATTGCTATCTATAATACTATTATAGATAGAGTAGTAATTTGAGAAAAGGGTCAATAGAGACAAGGAAACTTTGTATTGCTTTACTTAGTTAGATATATAGAATAAAATACTCATTTCCAACAATAGATTTAACAATATCCATTTATAACTAAGTACTATTTACTCATTGTCAATAAAGATTCCAACTTAGGAGTCAGTGACTAGATTACTTGTTGTCAACAAAGATTCCAACTTAGGAGTCAGTGACCAGATTACTCATTCTCAACAAAGATTCCAACTTAGAAGTCAGTAACTAGATTACTCGTTCTCAACAAAGATTCCAACTTAGAAGTCAGTAACTAGATTACTTATTCTCAACAAAGAATTTGATATAGAAGGAAATGACTAGATTACTCGTTCTAAATGAGTATTTCTCTATACTTTCTATCTTCTAATACAAGTACATTCTCTACTATATACTTGACATCTAGTACCTTCTATATAATTTGGATTTATAAAATCCTCTTGCTGCTATATAGAATTATTATTCCAACTGATTAGATATCTTATAATAGAACTTGAATTCCAATTTGTACTCTATCTACTCTAATTACAAATCTGTTTTATATCCTATCTTTTCTTAGAGTATAACTATTGAACACCTCCTCTACAAAAGGAATATATTCTATATAGCCAATAGTTATAACCAATATTAAATAGATTGTAACAAAAGTACTTAGTAAAAGTACTTAGATTCTATTCCTTCATCAACAACGAGAGGTTTTAGTTGTTGTCAACAAAGATATTCTAAGCTTACTAGAGCTTTATTCCTTGTAGTTACTCTGTCTTGGATATCAATTCTTCGAAAGATATATCCTTCATTAATTATAGATACCTTAAACCATTCTAATAAAGTAAGAATAAGATTAAGAAAAGATTCTCTTAGATTAAGATAAAGATAAAAAGGCTTGATTCCTATTTCTTTTGTTAGAAACAAGTCCTTAGTATATATAAATTATAACTATTCTTACTACTATATTGATTTGTCTTTCTAAAGTTAAGACTTAGTTAGATATATCCCTTTTTCTCATCGATAATAAGGATATAATAAGCTTGGATTTGAAGTACTTTATCTATATAAAGTAGGTACTGGAATACAAGTATATAAATTGCTTATAGTATCTTTCGACAAGTTGGACTACTCTAGATATAGCAATGTTCATTATAAATGAGTTTCTTTCTAAACTGATAAAGAGAGATTTTCTTATTATAGACAAATATTTTCTGTAGATCTTCTGATAATAAGGCCTAGATACTTATTGATATCTTACTAGTAAGAATCTAAAATAAGGTTTGTTAGCAACAAGATAATCTCTTTATTGGCAACAAGGTAATCTCTATCTACTTTCTTCTTGTTTAGAGATCTTATATAGCAGGAGACTATTGGTGATAATAAAGGATTTCTACTCTATCCTCTAGTTTTTAATTGTAACCAATCTCTTTTACTACAAAGTTCAGAATATAAGAATACAAACTAATAAGTTGTAGAAGCTCTTATCTTTAGTATATATAAATATCCAGCAACTTGTTTCCTTGTTTCCAATGAGTCTAACAGCTTTTTGACTTGGGATAAACCTTTACCAATTGGCTTTACTTCCAATACTATAACTTTATCCTTACAGATATTATAAATCTATTTATATATCATCTGAGGATATTTTCTAGATGTTGTATTAAGGTTCTTCTGTCCTTTAGTTTTATACTTTATTGTAATCTATTCAATTATACTTTTGTATAATCTAAATAGCTATTAATAGTTATAAATACTTAAGGAATACTTGGTACAAATAAGGTATATCTCTCTAGAGTCTTTTTTGCTAAAGTACTTTATAATAACTTGATGATATCAGATGTTCCTTGTTGAAATAGATCGTTCTCAACGGCTATTTCAACAGATCTTTGATCAGCTTCCAATTGCTCAATGATCAACTTATAATCTTCATTATCATTTAATACTTTATCTTTATCAACAGTATATAAGCCTTCAAATATATCAATAGAGGTAGTCATTTTAATATAGAGACTTTAATAAAAGTACT
>JADDTR010000026.1:0-110300 GCA_015345905.1 Aotearoamyces nothofagi
ACTCCTATAAATTGGGACCCTGCACTCCTATAAATTTGGTCCCTATGCTCCTGTAAATTGGCTTCCTGTACTCCTGGGAATTGGGACCCTATACTCCTATAAATTGGGTGTATATACTCCTATAAATTGAGTGCTTGTACTCCTGGGAATTGGTTGTATACACTCCTATAAATCGGGTTCCTATACTCCTATAAATTGAGTGCCTATACTCCTGGGAATTGGGACCCTACACTCCTGTAAATTGGCTTCCTGTACTCTTGGGAATTGGGACCCTATGCTCTTGTAAATCGGGTGTCTGCACTCCTACAAACTGGGTCCCTACGCTCCTAGGAATTGGGTATATACGCTCCCCTAAATTGGGTTCCTATGCTCCTGTAAATTGGGTCTCTATGCTCCTATAAATTGGGTGTCTACGCTCTTGGAAATTGGGTATATACGCTCCTATAAATCGGGTGTCTACACTCCTGGGAATTGGGACCCTATACTCTTATAAATCGAGACTCTACACTCCTGGGAATTGGGTTTCTAGACTCCTGTAAATCGGGTTCCTGCACTCCTAGGAATTGGGTTCCTACGCTCCTAGGAAGTGGGACCCTATGCTCCTGGGAATTGAGTGCCTGTACTCCTGGGAATTGGGTCCCTGCGCTCCTGGGAATTGGATGTATACGCTCCTGGGAATTGAGTGCCTGTACTCCTGGGAATTGGGACCCTATGCTCCTGGGAATCGGGTGCCTATACTCCTGTAAATTGGGTCCCTACACTCCTATAAATTGGGTCCTTATGCTCCTGTAAATTGGGACTCTACACTCCTACAAATTGGGTTCCTAGACTCCTATAAATCGGGTGCCTATGCTCTTGTAAATTGGGACCCTACACTCCTGGGAATTGGGTGTATACACTCCTATAAACTGGGTTCCTATACTCCTATAAATTGGGTGCCTACGCTTCTATAAATCGGGTGTCTACACTCTTGGGAATTGGGTCCCTACACTCCTGGGAATTGGGTGTATATGCTCCTATAAACTGGGTTCCTGTACTCCTATAAATTGGGTGTCTACACTCCTACAAATTGGGTCTCTACACTCTTGGGAATCGGGTGTACATGCTCCTATAAACTGGGTTCCTGTACTCCTATAAATTGGGTGTCTACGCTCCTATAAATTGGGTGTCTACACTCTTGGGAATTGGGTCCCTACACTCCTGGGAATCGGGTGTATACGCTCCTATAAATTGAGTGCCTGTACTCCTGGGAATTGGGACCCTACGCTCTTGTAAATTGGGACCCTATGCTCCTACAAACTGGGTCCTTACGCTCCTGGGAATTGGGACCCTACGCTCCTGTAAATTGGGTGTATACACTTCCTAGGAATAGGAGTGTACACTTCCTAGGAATTGGGTGTATATACTTCCTAGGAATTGGGTGTATACACTCCTAGGAATTGAGTAAATTAGGTGTATACACTTCCTAGGAATAGGAGTATACACTTCCTAGGAATTGGGTGCAGACACTCTCTAGGAATTGGGTGCCTGTATACTCAGGCAACCCCATCCGGGAATTCGGTACATGCACTCGGTGGTGTATACGCAACCAAAGGAGAGCCAACCCCAAGAACTAAACACATAAATAACTCAACAACCATTGGAGGTGCACTAATTCTGAGAGCGGCATTAAAACTGCACGATTGAGTATATTCAGGCCCTAAATTCTAGGGCCTGTAGGACCACGTTGAAATTCTTAGGGTTATTGGTATTACAGTATAATATCGATGGGTGCCTATACGGACTATACCTTAAATCTCCTATAGTAAAAAATTGGTATTACAGTGTAATACCAGAGCACTAGTGTTAGGGTAGCATGCTCACCGAAGCATTGCTTGTACAACTCTAGACAACAGGTCCACCAGAGTATTGCTTGAACAACTTAGGGCAACAAGCTCACCGAAGCATTGCTTATAGAACTCATGGCAACAGGCTCACCGAAGTATTGTCTATACAACTCAGGGTGGCAGGCTTACCAAAGCACTGTTTATACAACTCAGGGTAGCAGGCTTACCGAAGCATTGCTTGTACAACTCAGTACAACAGGCTCACTGAACCACTGCTTATATAACTCGGGGCACTACTTCGGCTCTGTACTTATACAAGTTCTAGGTTAATAGTAACCTCAAAGATTTCGTCGAGAAGTACAATTCCCTTAAGTCTAGCGAGCACTGCAAAGGTGTCAAGATCAGAGTAGGAGGTAGAATCTACAACAAGTGTACATCAGGCTCCAAGCTTGTCGTCTACAATATAAGGTCTAGCGGCATCAAGATACAAGTTATTTGCCAGGCTCAAGAGGCTACTGAAGGTGGAGTGCCTTTTGTACAACAGTACAAGTACAGAACTCAGGGCAGTAGACTCACTGGAGTATTGCTTATACAGCTCAGGGCGGTAGACTTACTGTCACGACTTGTATCGGGAGGGTCTGTAATAAGGCTACAAATACAAGTGTCCCCAGTTACTTGGGGGCCTGCAGTAAGGCTATAAACACAAGTGTCCCTAGTCACTTAGAGGCCTGCAGTAAGGCTACAAACATAGGTGTACCTGGTCACTCAAGGGCCTGTAATAAAGCTACAAATACAAACGGCACCAGCTGCATTCACCAAGATATTATAGCCTGGAAGTGTTTAGTTTACACTGTAGTTCCCTTAGAAAATAGTAAATAGTCTAATAAATTTAATATTTGTATATATATATATATAATATTTTGACAATTTAATTAAATAAATATTTATATAAATAATAACTAGACCTCTATATAACTCTAATATTACAGCTACTATAGACCTTTAATTTAATGTCTAACTGGCTTATTAAAATACTTACTGTCTGTCTGTATAGTATATAGACTCTGACTCTATATACCTACTCTAGACTGTCTCTTATATACACTAGGCAGAGTGTATATTACTAGAGCAAGTGTCTCTAGAGCAGGTATTACTATTAATACAGAGGTGTCGATTGAGTCCTAGACTGTATACTTTATCTACTTTAATTGAAGTAACCAACTAAGAGGCCTCTAGAGTTACAGCTAAAGTAGTAGGCCTATACATGATAGGTATATAACCCTAAGCACCTAGAGTGTAAAATAACTAAGGAATTGGATATAGATGCCTCTACAAACTGGACATCTACACTTCTACAAATGGAGTGAATTGGGTATATATACTTCTAGGAATTGGGTGTATATACTTCTAGGAATTGGGTGTATATACTCCTGGGAATTCAGTGCCTATATACTTAGGCAACCCTAGTATACCAAGGAATTCAATATACCCGCCTCTACAAATTGAGTGAACTAGGTATATCCACTCTTTAAGAGTACAGTGTATACAATTCTAAGAATTCTATATACCTGCTTCTATAAATTTAGTAAACTGGATATACATGCTCTCTAGGAATTTAGTATATACACTCTCTAGTAATTCGGTGCCTGTATAATTAGGCAACCCTAATACTTAAGATATCTACCTCTACAAATTGAGTGAATTGAGTGCATCTGCTCTCTAGGAATTCAGTGTATACTTCCTAGGAATTGAGTGAATTGAGTGCAACGGCTCTCTAGGAATTAGGTATATGCTTCCTAGAAATTGGATGAATTGGGTGTATACTGCTGTCTAGGAATTGGGTACATGTACTCTCTAGGAATTGGGTTGCCTATATACTCAGGCAACTCCATTCAGGAATTCAGTATATATACTCGGTGGTATATACACTCCTAGGAATTGAGTGAATTAGGTGTATACTGCTTTCTAGAAATTGGGTATATATGCTCCTAGGAATTGGGTGTATATACTCTCTAGGAATTGGGTGTATATACTCTCTAGGAATTGGATGTATATACACTTCCTAGGAATAGGAGTGTATACTCTCTAGGAATTGGGTATATATACTCTCTAGGAATTGGGTATATACACTCTCTAGGAATTGGGTTGCCTATATACTCAGGCAACTCCATTCAGGAATTTGGTGTATACACTCAGTAGTATATACACTCCTAGGAATTGAGTGAATTGGATATATACACTCTCTAGGAATTGGGTGTATACGCTCTCTAGGAGTTGGGTGTATACACTCTCTAGGAATTGGATATATACACTCTCTAGGAGTTGGGTATATATAGGAATTGGGTGTATACACTCTCTAGGAATTGGGTGTATATACTCTCTAGGAATTGGGTATATATACTCTCCAGGAATTAGGTGCCTATACTCTCAGGCAACCCTATCTGGGAATTCGATACACACATGCAGTAGTGTACTTGGTAGTACATACAACCAAAGAACAGCCAATTCCAGGAACTAAACATATAAATAACTCAACAACCACTATAGATACACCAATTCTGAGAGCGGCAATGAAACTGCACGATTGAGTATATCTAGACCCTAAATTCTAGGGCCTATAGGACCACGTTGAAATTCTTAGGGTTATTGGTATTATAGTGTAATACCAATAGGTGCCTGTATAGACTACACCTTAAATCTCCTATAGTAAAAAATTGGTATTATAGTATAATACCAGAGCACTAGTGTTAGGAATTGGGTTGCCTATATACTCAGACAACTCTATTTAGGAATTCAGTATATATATTCAGTAGTGTATACACTCTTAGGAATTGAGTGAATTAGATGTATACCACTTCCTAGGAATTGGGTATATACACTCTCTAGGAATTAGATATATATACTCTCTAGGAATTGGGTATATACACTCTCTAGGAGTTGGGTGTATATACTCTCTAGGAATTGGGTATATACACTTCTAGGAATTGGATATATACACTCTCTAGGAATTGGATATATACACTCTCTAGGAATTGGGTATATATACTCTCTAGGAATTGGGTGCCTATATACTCAGGCAACCCTATCTAGGAATTCGGTATATATACTCGGTAGTATACTTGGTAGTATATACAACCAAAGAACAGGCAATTCTAGGAACTAAATATATAAATAATTCAACAACTATAGTAGGTATACTAATTCTGAGAGCGGCATTGAAACTGCACTATTGAGTATATTCAGGCCCTAAATTCTAGGGCCTGTAGAACCATGTTGAAATTCTTAGGGTTATTGGTATTATAGTATAATACTAATAGGTGCCTGTATAGACTATATCTTAAATCTTCTATAGTAAAAAATTGGTATTACAGTGTAATACTAGAGCACTAATGTTAGGAATTGAGTGAATTGGGTATATACACTTCCTAGGAATAGGAGTATATACTTCTTAGGAATTAGATATATACACTTCTAGGAATTGGATAAATTAGGTGTATATTGCTTCCTAGGAATTGGGTGTATACACTCTTAGGAATTCAGTGCCTATATACTTAGGCAACCCCATCTAGGAATTCAGTATATACACTCGATGGTATATATACAACCAAAGGAGAGCCAACCCTAGGAACTAAATATATAAATAACTCAACAACCATTGTAGGTATACTAATTCTAAGAGCGGCATTGAAACTGCACCATTGAGTATATCTAGGCCCTAAATTCTAGGGCCTATAGGACCATGTTGAAATTCTTAGGGTTATTGGTATTATAGTATAATATCAATAGGTGCCTATATAGACTATATCTTAAATCTCCTATAGTAAAAAATTGGTATTACAGTGTAATACCAGAGCACTAGTATTAGAACAGAGCTTTTATTACTCAAGCAGTTAGAGATCGAATCTAAACGACTCTTATATATAAAGATTGATATTGATATACAATGGAACTCTATATACAACATGATTCTTTGTACAATGTACCTTTAGGTTCTATTAAAAAGCTGGTTGGAGACTCAAATAGAAAAGGAGCCAGTACTTGACTATCTCAACCTGACAAATACAGACTAGAAGAAGCTATAATATCTTGTTGTTCTCCTTCGACCTTTTGCTGAATTTACAATGCTTCTTAGAACTACAAAGGACACTACTATCAACTATATCTAGAATGTCTACAATGAGCTATTTATCTATCTTGAGCAGCTTTGGACTAAGCTAGAGATCAAGGATTTATCTTGAGACCTCTAGATTACTGAGTTTATTACTACAATAGAGATAGGACTCTAGAAACTTTTAGTATATTATTCAAATACTAGTAGTAAAGCTGAGGACCAATATACTCTTGCTATAATTCTAGATCCCTTATAAAAGCTAGATATCTTTGCTCAGTTTTAATAGAGTTCTACATTTAGAGCAAAATATAAACAGGTATTCCTAAAGTATTGGGAGGACAATTATAAAGATACTATATCTGATGACCTTACTACTAATATAGGTTTTGTAGTTCTAAGTACAATAAGAACCCTCAACTCGATTTTTAGACATCAACAATAAATGCCTAGTATAAGGTCTTTAACATCAAACTCTATACCAAAGAATGAAGCAGAACAATATCTACTTTTGCCTCTTTATTCTATAGATACTGAAACTTTGGTCTTAGCTATATAGAAGGGACTAGAGAGTTCTTATCCTTCTGTTGTATAGATGGCTTATAATATTCTTGCTATTCCAGGTATATAAATAGTAACACTAAACAGTAATATAAAGAGCTAACAATTATTTATAAAAGCTGTTGGCTCTAGAGTTGAAAGAACATTCAATATTGTACAAAACCTATATAAATATTATAGAGCTCAGATGAACTCTAATATAGTCACTAAATCTATAATAGTTAAATACTTCAATAGATTTAAATAGGAGATATCTAGAGAATGGAGCAATGTTGATTATCGATATAGTATAGAGGATGTTAATAAGTCAATTGAGAAGAGAGAGAGGGATATTATAGTAGAAGTAGAGATATCAGAGGACGAGGTAGATATATTAGACCTACCTCTTATATAGCAAGTATTACAACAAATACAGAGGATAGGAACATTAACACTAAGGCCAAGACAAAAGAGGGCATTAGATGATAATCAGAGTACAGATAAATTAAGTCCTATAAAGAGCTAGGCAACTTAGTAAAGAAGAGTTTAGGAGTCTAATAGTTTAGGAGTCTAAGATATAGAATTGCAATTTTAAATATAATTGAAATCGAACAGCATTACTATTAAGCATTACTATCTATATAATTCAAGCAATATAATTGAAGCTTCTAGTGTTACTATAAAGTATTACTGTTTATATAACCAATAAACGGTCTAGACTGAACTGAACTGGACTGGACTATTATTTACAGTTCGGTCTTGAGCTATATAATGTAGACCGTTTTTCAAAGTGGTCTAGACTGAACTGGACTGTAAATATTGGTCCGGTCTCAAGGACTATAATATAGACTGTTTTTCAAAGTGGTCTAGACTGAACTGGACTGTAAATACTAGTCTGGTCTTAAGGACTATAATATAGACCATTTAAAAATCAAGGTGCTCAAAGACTAGACTAGACCGCTTTTTATAGACTGGTCCAGTCTAGACTGTTTATTTACAGTCTAGTCTAGCCAGTCTAGCATTTGTATACAGATCCAATGTAATATACTAGCAGCTATATATATACCAACATTTTTTATATAGGCCTTAGTGTAGATTATATATAATCTACTAGGTTATAGAGATAGGCTCTAAATTCTAGAGTCTATAGAACCACTTTGAAATTCTTAGAGTTATTGGTATTATAGTATAATATTGATAGGTGTTTATATTGACTATATCTTAAATCTCCTATAGTAAAAAATTAGTATTATAATATAATACTAAAGTACTAGTATTAGAGTTTTAAGGTTTGCCTTCTTATATTAGTATCTTCTCAATGATAGATAGAGTTTTTTATAAGTTGTAGAGTAGAGGTTTATTTGCTTATTTCTTAATATCTTATATTAGTATCTCTTCAATATTGTTCTTATCTACTATTAGATTATATACTATTGGTTAGATATACTATATACTCTTCTTAGAAGGTATCTTGTTAATAAGGTTAGATATCTCTATTAATCTACTATAGTACTTCTATAGTTTCTCTATATATATTAATATAATTGCTTACTATAGTAATTACAACAACAGTTATAGTACTGTCTTTTGTTTGTTCTTTTAGATTAGATCTATTATAAAGGAAGTATCAAAATATAATAGTTGTATAGATAGAGAAATCTAAGTAATAATGTCTTTGATACTTAGAGAAGAAAGAGTATTCTAAGAGGTAAAGGCCTCTTTAATACTTAGTTTAGTAAGCCTTTAGACTAGTTATATAACCAGCTAGTAGATTATATAACTTCAAGTTGGTTATATAACCTAAAGGTTATATATATAATAAGATCAACTTATTATATAGGAGATTTAAGGTATAGTCTATATCTTAAATCTTCTATAGTAAAAAATTAGTATTACAGTGTAATACCAGAGAACTAGTATTAGAGACTAAAAAGGCTTAATATAGGTATAGTGTTTGTTTGCTTTATATTCGTTCATTAGGCGTCTTGTAAACAAAAGATATCGCTAAATATATAGCTGGGACATTTGTAGCTATACGTCTCTTGCCGGAAATTTCCCGACCATCATATTCTAGCAGCCGCATCACGTGAAATGCTTTTACTATCTGCGGGCTGGTGTACTCCCTTGACCAACGGAAAGGATTGACCAGGCTATTCTACGCATAAGCAACAGTGCCTACCTAATTCTCTCGTATATCAATTCACCTAAGTCGGAACATAAACTGGTTCAACAATATGGAACACATACACATCCATCGTCAATGTGGAGCTTGCGGATTCCTCTTCTCCCTGGGCAGTCCACTAGTTGCTTGTACGAGTCTTTCATCCCTTTACTGCGCGAAAGTGCAAAAGCTGACTTTGCTCCTCGTTGTATGTAGTATTCCCCTCGCCGACTGGTTATATCGCCCTTAGTGCGTCGACGTTCTCTGCAGCAGGTGAACCGCATATTAGAAACAATCGCGTCTTTTGTCGACATTTGCATTGCAAATACTGCTCAGCGGCCGAGGAAACGGCTACTATTCATATGGATTGTTTCAATCTCTACATCGTGCGCACCAAACATCGGCCGGATAGACTGCGTCGACTCTGGACCCTCTCACTTGCGAGATATCCGTGGCCTGGGAGCCCGGCTCTTCTGCTCCCTTCAGTACCTTCAGTAGCAGTCATCAACCGGGCTAATAATCATGCTAGAAATGCCTACAACTTGCACAAGCTTGTAGGACTCCCCCAAGAGATAATCACTATGATATGGGGGTATTTATCACAAAATGATTTGCTACGCCTGTCTTACGTTCTCGAAGCTATTGATTTCCTTGATACAAACCACCATATAACAACTCTGTTAGTACCGCTTCGCCAAGTTCATTCCTGGCATCGCGGGAACGACCCGATCATAAGCACGACAGTTCCGCCTTCTTCAATTGAGATGACCATTGATTCAAAGGGTATCAAGAGTATTAAAAGATCTGGGTGTTCAGCTGGCGAATCACAGTCCCCGTTCAATGTGTATATTACCATTGGCGTCAATCATAACTTAACAATCAAATTTCAGGTTAGTAAGGCCTGCGTCTTGAGGAGTCATAGCCATGCTAATTGAGCTTCTTAGTGTGGTGTCAGCCGACTTGCACCGATCTCTCAATCAGCAGATCTCCAAATCACGGACTTACCTAATCTGTCACCATCGTTGGGGTTTCAGTTTCCCGCCCCAAAACATAGTGTACGTCTCGCTGCTACTAACCTGGATCGTTGCTCAGGGATCACGTTTTTCTTGTCCACTAGGAATTTGCGAGCTATACACGCGCACACTCATGCTACGCCAACCGCAGATACCACCTTTAGACAAATTGACCCGGCAGTTCAACGTTCAATATCATGGGTTTATGTGCCAAATCCACCTGCAGACAAGATCTCAGCGTTTGGAGTTCGAATCTTAACCAAACCTGGAGGTGAACCTCAGCTTAAGCGCCGATCTTATTTGGTAAGCTTATGCTTCGCGAACTGAGATTGTATAGCTGACGAGGAGAAGGTTCGAACGCCTCATAGAGGAGACTTTTATATTGGCCCGCCGCCGGTTGGACCAGGGAAAGACTATGCGGTTCACACCCCTCCGCAATCAACTTTGTTATCTACCGTTGTAGATAACAACTTTATTTTTATTCGCGGGGTACTTACGGAAGGTGGCTCCTACTCTGCGGCCGTCCCTCCAGCTCCGGAAAACCTTCCGCTGTCAGACGCATGCTACGCGTCAGCCCAACTGAAAGATGCTACATCTATCTGGATATTTCGTGACGAGAAAGATCAATTTTGTCGGGGCCTCATTGTCGAATACTTTGACGGCACAGAAAGGGCTTTGGGTTGTTGTCGTATAGGGGTCGATCCAGCTGAAAGATGCCCGGCCGTGGAACGGCTTTCATTTAAAGCTGCCCAGAGATTAGGCTCGTCGATCGACCGTACTGTGATGGTGAGAACATACCAAGTATCAAAAGGTAGCGGGTATGACGATGCAGGCTGGACGAGTTGCTTTGAAGGAGACATACTAGAGGTATGGGCAACAGAGACGGAAATGGTCATGACTACAACGAAAATAATTGACAGAAAGCTCTTGGGTTGATAAGGTAACATTGCCCTCCTACACTCGAGTGCTACCCCGCACCTGCCTATAAATCGAGAAATCTACACGTGTGACGGTTGTACGCTACGCACGTGACTAATTGCGGCCGAGTAATATATAGCGAGTCTGGGCGTGAATATAGTAAATTTTACCTAGGCTGTTACTAAGCACGAGAACATGTTGACCCCTCTAAGAACTTTTTATCAGTTCAGCCGCTTACTCGTGTTCCCTGTCACGTGTATACCCCGCACATATACACGGATAAAACAAACTTTTAAAAACCCTGAACTCTTTATCTTTATCAATTAATTAAAAATGTAGGCAAAATCTATAATAAACACTATAGCTTTTTATCTTAGTTTAATAGAGTTATTGATTTTTTAAAAACATAATATAAGTTATTAATACTTCCTTCTAGAGATATATAAAAAGATTCAAATTGACTAATTATAGTAATTGATAGAATACTATATATAATAAAGTTATACTATTTATTTATATTATTAATAGACTAGATTAGACTATTGGCTAGTCTACTCTAATCTGGTAATAGATTATAGAGAAGTATTACTAATATATTAACCTTTAGAGATAGTATTGAAGACAGAAGACTAGAAAGCTATATACTCTATAGATACTCTATAAAGCAATCTGGGAATAAGAGGAATAATGTAGTTTTATAACCTGTAAACCAATTTTTTTATAATCAAGTGGTTAAGTGATTTACAATTGCAACAGTATATTATAGATAGGAAAGATAGGATTGTAAAGCGGACGTCCTAACTCGGTAAGAAGTAATCATGGAATGCTTATATAAGACGGAGCGGAGCTCGGCATTCTCCCATTTACCGGCAATTTTATACCTGCGTATTTGATTTTTGATTTCTAAGCGGATTGTAGAGGGTGGATCCGGCGATCCTCTCCACGCCACCAAGACACTTCAATCCTGAACATAACCTGACGATAATATTCCTTACCACGAATTAGTCACTCCGACATCTCTCTGTATTTCTTTATAGCCTCCAACATAGGACATATCGAAGCCCGGCAGAACATCAATACAAAGACAACTTCCTCAGGCTCCTTTAATATTCACCACCACCTCCTTCTATCCGTCTCTGCTTCAGTCCTACAACAACCCTGTCACATCTCACCAGGAAAGTTTACTTTTTCAAACAATAACAACAACCATGTCGAACCTCGATGCTGCTCAGCTCTTCTCTGTTAAGGGACTGGTTGCTGTAGTCACAGGCGCTGGCTCCGGTTTGGGAGAAGTCATGGCTCATGCTCTGGATGTTAACGGCGCAGCCAAAGTCTTCATTCTCGGCCGCCGAGAGTCCAAACTCAAGGAGGTTGCATCGAAAGCGGTGTGTAATGATTTCTGATCCTCCACTCTTAAGCTGATTCCTTTTTAGAAAAACGGTTCTCTCATTCCGGTCGCATGCGATGTAAGCTCGAAAGAGTCCTTGCAGGCTGCAGTGTCGGCAATCGAAAAGCAGACGCCATTTATCAATCTTCTTGTCGCCAATTCGGGCTACCTTGGGGAGGTTACCAATATGGCCCCCAGGCCAGTAGAGCAAACTGTTGGTGAACTTCAAAAGGAGCTATGGAACAAGACAACCTACGAAGACGCAAGTAAAGTTGTTAGTACCAATATAGCCGGATCGTATTTTACTTTTCTCGCCTTCTTGGGCTTGCTGGGAGCTGGCAATACACACCCCGACAGCATAGGAAAGAGTGGACTGCTACAGAGTCAGTTCATTAGTACCACTAGTTTTAGTGGCTTGTGCCGAGCTGAGGCTCCTAGCTATGTCTACAATGCTAGCAAGGCTGCTCTGAACCACTTGACGAAGACTTTGTCATCGGAGTATGCCAAACATAGCATCCGGGCCAATGCTATTGCCCCCGGTATGTTTGTCACGGAAATGACGGAGGTATGTGATAGAAAAAAACAAGGTCTTTTGACCGTTGAGTAGAAGCTTACATCGGAGTAGGCCCACACCCCAGAGGGAGATATCAGCGCCGTCGGCTCTATGCCGTGGCAAGCTATTCCCGCTACACGAGCAGGCACAGAAGAGGTATGCCAACACTTCAGTCTGAATTGATCGAATGCTAATGTTTTTGCAAGGATATAGCCGGTGCTGTGCTTTACTTGGCATCTAGAGCAGGTTCTTTTGTGAATGGGTGCATCTTGCTACCGGATGGCGGAATGCTCTCTGTTCGCCCTGGTTCCTACTAGATGTGCTATATCGTCTTTGAATCTCCTAATTCGCACGCCAGGACATGGCTATATTCTTAGTACTCTAGCTGTCAGAAGAAGCTCACCTTCTCCAATTGGACGTCTCCTACCAACCAACAACACTCCAGGAACTAGCCAAAGTGCTATTCCATTCTCGTCTATTATGTCCCCAGACGTTATCCCCTTTCTTCCTAATATAAGCCTACCTCCTAGAGATGAATTCGAACCTTTCAAGGAGGCATTTCAGAATACTAATCCTGGCTGGAAGATTGATTTCAGGACCTACTTGTCGTGAGCCGATTTGGCCGGATAGAAAACTCTCGTAGACAGTCGTACACGCCTTTAAAAAATTGATCCTGCTTCGTATGGGCCAATTGCGACAATATAGAACGATAGAGCCAGGAATACTTCAGACGTGCAGGCAGATATACCACGAAGCAGATCCGATACTCTACTTGTAGAACTTATTTGCAATCAGTGACCTTGAATATATGTTTCGACTCATCTTGTACAGTAAAGGACGGAGGATAGTGTTAGGGCTTGGATTTCAACTAGTCGACCAGAGGCCCGGTTCAAAACCTCGTTTCCTTAAATCATACTGCTTGCATGATGAAATGCAAGTGCTGTCTCCGCCCTCGACCTCCTGACAATCTCCTCAGCTCCAACTATCTCTCGGACGAGCCCTACGGCTGAGCCTACATACGCCGTCAGCCTTCCATTTGGGCCCCATCCATCATCTCCTAAGGTCGTTGCCTGCTTATATAGTCTCTTGTTCTCATCGAAGTCCATTCCAGACTCTTGATCGAGAACGCTTCTGTTTGCGATATTCCGACCATCAAATGATGGCGGCCAGTTATTTCTACCGGCCAATTGGTCATACAGTGTCGTACGGACGGTGTTCTGCCCACCATCTGTCGTTCTCAAAAGATCGTCTTGATATCCTTTTGGGATCCTTGCCTCATGAGAAGCAAGAAATCGTGTCCCCATTGCTGCGCCTACAGCCCCGAGGCTCAAAGCAGCAGCAATTCCTCTTCCATCGACAATACCTCCCGCTGCAATCAGTGGCATCTTGGAATCTCTAAGCTCATGAGCAACCTCTGGAAGTAGCGAGATGATACTAGCCCCGCGAGCCAAACCATGACCACCAGCGTCAATGCCTTGCAATACCAGTACATCTGGCGGGGACACAGCTCTTGCTGCTCGCAATGCATCTGCTACCGACCCAACCTGAAGCCATATCTGAGTTCCCGGAGATATCTCCCTGATATTCTGGCTCCAGAGATCCAGTTCATCTTGTCCATCGCGAGGTGCAAATAGCCATACAGCACACGGCTTATGCTTTTTGATTGCCTGGCTAGCAATGGAGAGATTGGCATCAAAGGTTTGGAAGGCGACTCCGATAGGTAGCAGCGTATAACTAAGTGAGTCCAATGCGGAAGACTCAAGTAACTCACGTGCTTCAGATAGAGCGACTTCCAAATCTCTAGGCTTCGCACCAGGGCCCATGAATCCTATTCCTCCAGCACGAGTGACAGCTGTAGCAAGGGCGGGTCCAGAGAAGACTCGCATCGGAGCACCGACTATAAGGGGTGTAGAAATCCACGGGTAGATCTTGAGGAAATTCTGAAGCTTGGTTTGAATTCTCGTGGCCATTATTGGTGCGAAAGAGGCGAATGTATCTTTAGAGCTTAGGGTTCTAACTGTATTATTGCAAGGAGTAGAAATGAAAAACTATCGATTGTTAAATCCTCTAGATTACAATACACTACAAGACACCTCATATATATGAAGGCCATGCGATGTCGGGTGAAGACTACTGTCGACCTCGGATACTCTTTGTAGGCACTATAGTGTGGAGGAATAAGGCCTATGGTTATTCATGGGTTATTATAGAAGTGCGAGTCTCCAAATCCCCCGAAAGAGCTGGTCTGGGGAACCGGAGAAGCGGAGAAACGCAAGAAATGAGTGGATTATTTATATCCGGATCGTAAATGGCGTCCGGGGTGTGCATTGCGTTGTACGAGACAGACAAAGGAAAACGGCTTTCTGTCGTACGATGATCGTACCCACAGGAGACAGATGCCAGGGGATTCGCCGAAGACTTCATAGAGGATTTCCATTCGGTGAGGTGACGTCGGGGCCAGCCGACGGCGGGAGAGGGTCCGAGGAAAAACAAAAGAGTCGCTGACTAATATACAGGTACCATAATGCCGTCGAGAGTATAGAATACCATCTGGAGTAGCGGTGCAGAGTGCAGAGCCTCGGACCAGTCCCGAGGAGGTGTCATTGGATAGGTCTGTTTATACAACCAGCTGTTCTTTCTTTGTCTTTATACACTCTCTACAGGAAGTAATTGCTTTTCTCGGCAGGGCGGAACAGGGTTAAAATTATAGCTTTGGAGGCCTAGAACCAGCACGCGACTCTTCCGCCAGAACGATAGGTCCTGCAGCACGATACCTGTGAAGACACCTGTTTCATAATCTCTCGAGCGGAAATAATAGGACTCATCCGGATATCCCGGCAAGGACGCTCGACAGAGACCAAGCAAGCTGCTTAGGTTGAGTTGGCGGAAGAACGAAAGAAAGAGTATACTGTCAGTAGAGAGAATCTAATACTGAGTTGCTCGTAAAATTAAAGAGGGCATTGGAGCTTTGGAAGAGGGAGATTATAATTCGTCTCTCTTTTACTTTTAAACGAGCTATCTTACTATGATTTCTTATAGTAAATAGTATATAGTAGAAGTCTACAAATCATATTCGTCTTCATGATGGGCCATTCAAAGCCTATTGCTTTGGCCCTTGGATAGAGCTGGGTAGTTATATGATATATACTGCAGTGATACTAATGCTATTGTCTACGTCTTTATCTAAGCTGTACTTTTCGCACTTGCTCTATCACTCTCTCCCCTTATCTCTCCAGTCCCAAAGAGTTCCAGATGGATCATCCTCTCTTCTACCCCCTTGTTCTTCAAGAAATCTGAACTTTGTGCCATAAAGAGTTCTGGCCCACAAACAAAATAATCTGTATCCTTGGAGGAAAGAAACAAGTCACCATCGGCTTGCACCTTGTTTAGATCCATTCGCGTGTTAAAGTCGTAGTCCCGCCCAAGTTGGTCTGCTTCCTCCACGTGGCTTTTGAAAACAGTGGAATGGACGTTTCTATGGGATTGGCAGATAGAACTGATGTATCTGCTAAAAGCCTGATGTCTTGTACTTCTTGCTCCGTGAATCCATGAGATCCTCGGGTTAGACTTTGAAGAAAGGAGTTCGTTGAGGATTGATATCATGGGAGTGAGTCCGACACCTACGGAGATCAAGACGACAGGCGCTGTTCTGGATTTGCTGGTATCGAGGAAGAATTCACCACGAGGATGAGTTATCTCGACCACGTCGCCAACCTTCTTTTCGTCATGCATGACGTTGGAAACCATGCCGGGGTGAGTGAAGGAGTCGGGATGCGCTGCATCATCCGCGAATTCTCGTTTGATACTTAGTCGATAGTAATCGCTCTTCGGAGCCTCACTTAATGAATATTGTCGAATTTGTAAATATCCAAAGCTGGGTACTTTGACGCGCAGTGAAATATACTGGCCGGGAAGGAAACGAGGTAATGCAGCACCATCTGTTGGCACGAGATAGAAAGACGTGATGTCTTCTGATTCTTTATTTTTTTCTCTGATCTTGAATTCTCGCCACCCCGCCCATCCACTGGTCTCCTCGTATAACTGAGTCTCCTTGCCAATGAGGATGCTCGCTAATTGTCCATATGCTGCAGTCCAGGCATCGAGTATCTCGCCCGTCAAGGCCGCGCCCAGAACTTCGCCCATTGCAGCAAGGAGATACTGGCCAACAAGATCATACTGCGCAGGCTGGACGCCTAAGGAGACATGCCTTTGGCACATTCGTTCGATAGCCGGACTTAAAACTCCCAAATCTGTAATATAGGTAGCGTACGTGAATAGAGCTTGCGCGAGAGCGCGAGGCTGCCGGCCATTGTCCTGGTTGGTTCTGTTGAAGAGATTGTTAAGGTCTGGAGTATCCTTCAGGAGATTGCGATAGAATATCGTTGTAATGTCATTGCCGTGCTGCTCAAGAATTGGAGCTGTTGATTGAACGATTTTCACCTGGTCAGCTGACAAAGCCATGCTTTACTTCGGAGATATACTCTCTTGCATTGAAATCCAACTCCTGTTGTCTCCGGCTTTATATATTACCAAGGACCTTATGTAAGTATCCTCGGTCGCCAGAAATTCAATGGTGCTCCATCTCTCTTGCGGGACTTCTTTGATTTTTTTGCTGGATGAACTGACATCTCCACGGAGGTACTGGCATCTCCCCGGAAGTGCTTGCATCTCCACGGAGGCTATAAAGGTGAAAATTCGGATTAGCAATTGTATTTCCAAGCAACGGTATTGACTCGCTAAGTTGAGAGTCAATGCTTTCTCCGAGCTAGGGGCCTTGCAACTTGCGTACCTATCTATTCTTTACTTCGTTTCTAAAAAACTTGCGACGCTGCTGTCTAGGTCCTGTATATCACTTCTGTCGCTTTCTCCGGCCCTACTCTACGGCAGAGCGGTTAGGCTGTCACGTGGATGTATCCGGCTACCATCGCGCAAGACGTCCCCGGCGGCTGATCGCTTACTGTAGCATTGATACTGAGGCCGATCGACCTACAATGCTAGTACCGTAATCACGAAGGCGTATCCGATGCCTCTGGTACCGATATTACAAAGACGTATATCTGATATTATTTAACGAGGATTAAGTATTTATTCCTGCTTAGTTATTCAAGAATTATTAAAAAAAAACCCTCTATGACTTTTGATGCATGGAAACCATAGATAGTCTCAACTATAATACTCTAACATTCTATACATCTCTACTATCAAGATACATTCCTGTGGGCTTTTCTTCTTCCAAAGCAATAGCTTGCTCCTTCTCATGCAACTCTGTAATCTTCTCCTTCGCCGGCTTCCCTTCGAACAAATACGACAGCTCTTCCAATGTAGGACCAGCAGTCTCGACGAAAAAGAAATACACAACCAGGAAGATTACTGCCACCCAAACACAATAGTAGATATAGAACCGCCAGCTGATATTTGCCAATCCAATGGGATTCACATAGCCCGAGAAAATGCTCGCAACTTGGATGGTGAGTAGTACGAAAGACCACGTTTTGGCACGCATCTGATATGTAACAATTTCGAGGGGATAGGTTACGATTAGATTCGTCCAGGCTAGCGTATAAAAGGCTTGGAATAGGAAGATGCATGCCAATACGATGCGCCCTCCAACAATAGAGTCGTGCTCGATATATTGCTGTGATGCGATGGTCCAGGCCACGAAGACGACGACAGTACCCCCGGAGCCGACGAGAAAGAATTTGCGTCGGCCCCAGCGATTAATCGTGATCGTAACGAAGATTGCTACAATGTATTGCCAGAGGGTGACCATGCCATTGATGAGGGTGATTTCGAATTCCGTCTTCAAGCCGGTGTCCTTCAGGATTTGCGTTAGGTAGTTTGAGACAAGGTTGTTGCCAGCGGTCTGAGAGAAGACAGCGGTAGCGAAACAGAGAGCAATGCGTTTCAGATTGCTACGGGACGAGAAGAAAGCTCGCCAAGTCATGTTGTTCTCTCTTTCCAATGTGATAGCTTCTTGGATCTCAGCACATTCGAATGCAACCAGTTCGGAATTCGGGTTGCATTCGCCGTGGTACTTGATCAATATAGCTCTAGCCTCATCCATACGGTCATGTGCGATAAGCCATCGAGGAGACTCTGGGCAGAAACGAATCAAGCAGAATTGATACGCCGAAGGAGCTACTTGAATGAGTGTTGGCAGCCGCCAAGACCATTGGCTAGGGATTCGATAGCAGCCAAATGTTGCCCATGCTCCGATGACATAGCCAAGGACGATAGAAGTATTGTAAAACGTTGTCACTGCGACTCGTTCTCTGGGATGGCTTAACTCGGTGACGAGGACTGGCGCCCCCATTTGGATAAAAGAAGACCCAATGCCGACGACGATTTTGCCACCGATGTACATGTTCAGAGACGTTGAAAAAAATTCGACAATGACTCCGGCGATGATGATCACAGATCCGATGGTGGTAGGCCAGCGCCTGCCGAGCACATCCGATATCCAGCTAAAGAAGATAAATGGAATTATGCCACCGATGGCACTGGAAGCTCCGAAGAAGCCAAGAATTGAGCCCGTTGGGTAGTTAAATCGTTCTTGCCAGGTATCTAATACTTGCATGCCATTCGTCATGGACTTGAAGAGGATTAGAAGCGAACGAAGGGGTAGGGTGAAGATGCAGCAGACTTACACCATCGATTCCTAACGCTGCACTTGATAATAATGAGGATGTAAGTAGGAAATACAGTAGTATTCCATTTTTGCGCTTATAAAAGGGAGCGTAGGATGCGGGGTCGATAGCAGACTTGATGCCATCAACAGCATGAGCGGCAGCAGGAGCCATCTTAATAAATGGCTGTAAGAATGCCTTCAGGAGTAGAAAGGTTGTATGCTGATACGTCTTGTCTTTGTGAAGAGACAGAGTCTATTGCGCTGGATGGAATGCAAAGGGCGAAACTCCTGCCCTCTTATGCTATTGTCGACTTGAGATCGTGCAATACTTGTATTCGGTATTGACTCCGGGTTTGGAGAGCATGAGATAGAGGAACGTGACAATCTCCACCGCGGTAATTGACCGACCAGAACATGATCTGGGGTTGACGCACTCCACATTCGGCGGAATATGAAAACACAGATTTCCCCAAATGAGGAAAATCGTGGGGATACTCCAGAGCGAAAACTGGCCCCAGGTTCGTTCGAGTTGTGTGGAGACTCGGGCAAATACATCCGAGGTACACTTGTGGGGTAGTTTGGCCGAGACTCGTCGGGGCCTGAATGAGAATCAAGTTGGTGTTTATGGAGTAGAGGAGTTTCTACGAACCCGGCAAAGGACCAGTAATTGTTGGATCGACCCGTGATGGGCATTCCTGCCGAGAGTTGAAGACATGAACAAATCCGTGCTATCGGTCGGTCAATGTACATACAATACCTAGGTAAGTCTGCAAACCCTTCAGTTCTGTAGGGCGTAGATTAGGCGTGGCCAAGCCGGAGAAACGGGGAAACGGGGAAACGGGGAATCGGGGAAATACGAGGTTCGTCAATTTCGGGGAATCTCGAGTGGATGGCCACCGAGTGGATGGCCACGGAGCAGATAGCATCAGCTACGGTACAAAACAACCTTCACCAAAATGTTTGGGAGAACTGGCAAAAACAAGACTGGTCCACTTTCACGAGCTGATGGCCACTCGATTGACAGATAGAGGAGGTCTGCTGGCGACCTCCTTCCACTTAAGAGACGCGTCGCGTTTTCTGATCCAACATCCCTCTTTCCTCCATTATTCTCAGCAGTCTCCTCAGTCAGTTACGCTCCTATTTCGCAGCCGGCAATGAGCCTCCCACCAGATTTTGACTGGGGCTTCGCAACTGCGGCCTACCAAATTGAAGGAGCCGTTGAAGCCGGCGGTCGAGGAATATCGATCTGGGACAGCTTCTGCCACCAAACACCCAGCAGAACCAACGGTGCAGACGGCGACGTCGCATGCGATCACTACAATCGCTACGAGGAAGATCTGGATCTCCTCTCAGCATATGGTGCGAAATCCTATCGATTCTCTATTGCATGGTCTCGGATCATTCCCCTCGGTGGAAGAGATGATCCGGTAAGCGAAGAGGGGATTGCTTTCTATAACAGACTGATTGATTCTCTTGTACGAAGAGGGATAAAGCCTTGGGTTACTTTGCATCATTGGGATCTGCCTCAAGCTTTACATGATCGCTACGGTGGCTGGCTGAATTTAGAGGAGTCACAGCTGGATTTCGAGAAGTACGCGCGAATTTGCTTTGAGAGGTTCGGCGACCGCGTGCAAGACTGGATCACATTCAATGAGCCTTGGATTATCTCGATTTATGTAAGTAATTTTATCTCAGATTACTAGAGCTTGAGATTAATAGAGGTAAAGGGTTACGGAACGGGCATCAATGCACCAGGCCGTAGCAGTACGAACAAGGATTGTGCCGAGGGCGATACCTCGACCGAGCCATGGATTGTTGGTAAATCTCTGATTATAAGCCATGCCAGAGCTGTCATCCTCTATAATAAAGAGTTTCGGGAGTCACAAAAGGGCAAGATCGGGATTTCTCTCAATGGCGATTATTACGAGCCTTGGAGCGCAGACGACGACCAAGACAAAGAAGCCGCTCAGCGCCGAATGGAATTCCATATTGGATGGTTTGGGGATCCAATCTTGTATGCTAACCAAAAAAACCCCTCTTCTCATCTAACTTCTTGAAAAGGGTACTGAATTTTATAACAGTCTCGCCCAAGACTACCCAGCATGTATGCGCGCCCAACTCGGTTCGCGCTTACCTCCCTTCACTTCCGAGGAATCCTCTCTTCTATGCGAAGCAAAAGACCTTGATTTCTACGGCATGAACTACTACACCGCACAATTCGCTCGCCACTGTACTGAACCCGCATCCGAGACGGATTACACCGGCAATCTGAAGACATACCAAGAAAATTCCCAAGGCATCTCTATTGGCGAGGAAAGCGGTGTCGACTGGCTTCGGTCATCTCCTGCCCAGTTCCGAAAACTCCTCAGCTGGGTTTATGCCAGATACCAGAAGCCTATCTATATCACAGAAAATGGATGCCCTTGTCCGGGCGAGGATAAGATGACGAGAGAAGATTCGGTGCGGGATGCTTTTCGGATCAAGTACTTTGACGATCATTTGGATGCGATTTCGAAGGCGATTCACCTGGATGGGGCACAGGTGAAGGGTTACTTTGCTTGGTCATTGCTTGATAATTTAGGTGAGTTGTGGCAGTTCTACGACAGGAGCTACTCGTGTGTGTATCAACTGACGTATTTTAGAATGGTCTGCTGGCTATGGGGTTCGATTCGGTGTTACCTATACGGATTATGATACACTAGAGCGGACGCCGAAGAAATCGGCAACGTACCTGAAGGAGTCTTTCGCAAGGCGTTTAGAGGCCGGGAAGAGCTCAGAGATATGATAGACAGATGTAGGCTTATAGACAGCATTCTTGTAGTTCCAATCAATATATAGATTATTCGATGCAAGTTTATTTAGAGTGTTCAAATATAAACATTTCACCACCCTTTGAACGGTGACTCGAGGAAAAAGTAGCATCTTAATTTTCGAACTTATGTGGAAGCTTTCAGGGACGGATGCAAGGCCATCCACATTATCCCTGCCAGTAAGACCCGTTTCGTAGAGCATCAGACGCTTTAGAATCAAGACGAGTCAAAACGTCTAGCAGTACTACAAATTCTGCTCTTGCTCTCGATGCAATGGGGGAGTCCTGGTTGGTATGGATCACCTCGAGAAGACTTGCTCCAATCAACCGGATTTTCTCGGCCTACAGCGACGTTAGGGTCTCTGCCCATACAAGGCGGGAGCGTATAGCGACTCACACAAGATTCTCCATTGACCTGCAGAGCCCAGAAGGGCGCCTCCTGGATTGCGCGGACCATGTCTCTCGCAACTTCGGTCTTCCGTAACGCGACCGTGCCGGATTGCTCGACACCGATTCCCGAGGTAGAGAACTCGGCCTCCTCGAGCCTCTGCGCTATCACCATCCTCAGGCAGTGGAAAGAGACTCGCAGGTTCACTCTCTGGATCAGGAATTCTTTGGGGCAGTTCAGCTCGTCCTCTACGTCGCCGAAGGAGTCGATCTGCAGCCAGGGCGGCAGGTCGTCGAGGCACGTCATGAAATGTACATAGAGAATATCGATGCGCGATCTTTGGTCGCTCGTATGACCCTTGGCCGCGCTTGACGCCTGCTCACCTACTAGTCTCATCTCCAAGAGCAGGTCTGATGCCGCTTTCCAGAGGCGTAAATTGAAATTGAAGCCAGTCATAATGCTCCGCTCTGCAGTGTTCGCAACTGAGGAGTCCGGAGTCTGGATGGCATAGTCGCCACCCTCGGCGGCGTGAGCAGTCGTGATGCCAGATTCGAAATTGAACTTGTGTATTATGATCGGTCGGTTATTCAGAATCGCGGCGGATTTGTCTCCGATATATAAGATCCAAAAGGCCCTGCGTCGAAGCTCTGCTTCTACTGGATCTAGGCCTTCACAAGAAGATTCATCATGTAGCCGCATCATCTGTGCCAACCTGGCAGCTTCCCCAAAGATGTGCCATGAGAACCTAGGCTTCCCGGCGGCGTGGAGACAATTGGAGTGGAAATACCGGATTGCTATCGAGTCTGCATTTGGCTGTTCTATGTCAGCTTCCAGGTATGCATGCAAGGCGTTCCGAGAGGCTTGCAGAAAGACATCGGCAATGAGGGGTCCTTCAGGAAAGAGCTGTGCAGGGAGCATCGAGGCAGACTCGGCACAAAGCGCTGTGATGAGGGTGAATGTAGACGTCAGAGACTCAGGGTCAGAAATGGCGTCGTATGAGTCGTTTGACCCGAGAACTGAACGGACAGAGGCAGGCCACGCTGTGAGTGGACTTTCATGGTGCTGGGAGTATACAGCCCATACCAGCTTAAGACCTTGTCGGAGGTGACGTTCTTGAACGATTGGAATCAACGGGAAGAGGTACTCAAAGTACAGATTGATGCATTTGGTCGTGAGTGCCTCAAAGTCGAATCCGGGTAGGGAAGCTGAAAGATCTGTGATGAGCTTCTGGTAGAGTTGGTAATGCGGCGGCATGCGTGAGGATATTGACTGGGACGCTGGACTGTGCGAAGCAGCCAATGATTCACTGGAGACGACACTGGTCTCGTTGTCCCAGCTGGGCCGGCTCCATTGAAGGTCGTTAGATTCGAGAGGTTCGAGCAGATCTATCTGCGTAGGGGTACCCGTCTCGGCGGGCCCCGATTCCTGACCGGATGATGGGCTCTGGACATTGTGTCTTGGATGTCGAGGCTTGGGTCCTCTTCTTCTTGTCGGGAACGTGGAGATGCATGCGATGCCGCAGATGCGGCAATTGGTACAATCGACGCTGCTTGACCGCCCAACGTCACACTACACGGTGAGCTGAGCACCGGGCTATGCGGTTCAACATTTCGAGCGCTTACTTTGACCTTCCTCAGCCTACATCGATCACATGATTTCTTGGGAGGATCATGTGACGGCTCCATCGGACACACACACACCCACAGAGGTGCAGATTTCGGCGAATATCAATCACGGGGCTGGCATATTTCCCCGACAAAAAGGGCTCTTCGGCGAATACCAGTACGATGTTGGACCGCAGGTTGAATTTCGGGGAAATATGCCTGCTTATATATTTCCCCGGATATTTCCCCGACGAGTGGCTCTTCGGCAAAACAGGAGCGCGTATTCGTACCCCGCACGCTATTCGGCAAAACCCGATGTATTCTACCCTTTTAACCCCCTTTTTAGGGCTCCCTGTCACCTGACTTTCCTCTCGTCGGACACACATAGGAGAAATGATCGGCACGCTCAGTACCCCAGGCTGGTCTCCACACTTTGGCTGTGTCCCCGTACCAAGGAACCGGTCAACGCTAAGTCTCTTGTCTACGTTTCTTTATAAATAATTGTCTTATGCTCTGTAGAATGATTCTCTCTCATCTCCTCTTGGTCGTTAAGAGTCCGTCTCTTCATCTCTTACAATGATGTTTGGTTTATTAGTGCCTGCTGTAGCTCTGCTGCCTCTGGGCTTTTTTGGTGCATCAGCAGCTCCAACTAGAGGTCATCGCAATGCTCCAAACTGTCGCTTTGCTCTGCAATACTCCCAAAATGATATCCTCAAGGATCCCACAGATTTTGCTTGGGATTTCTTGTATTGGGAGGGGAAATTCCACCAGAACAATGTCAGCTACAACAGTGTGAACGGCATGTCTCTTGACGGGACGTTGATTGACCCTACCACGGGACTGGCAACCGAAAAACATACATTTGGTGCAGCAAGCAAAGAAGTAAGCAGATACTACTAGCCCTTATATATGCGGCCGTTACTCAAAGGCAGTGGTTTAGTCTCTGCAATTCATGGTCTATGCTCATGCCATTTCCGGCTCCCCGGAGGCTGCGCACTTCCTCTCTCCCTCAGAGCCTAGCGCTGCACCAGGGATAGCTGCGAGGATCTTGGAGATCAAGCTGCAGACGTATCTGAGATTCAATGAGACCTTTCCGGGTTTTGGTGGATTTCTTCCATGGTATACTGCCGACACGGCTGATATAAGTCCATCATCGGATTGGGTGAACCGTGTTCCAGCGCTAGATAATGGGTACGTTCTCGTGGTTTCTTGTCGAGATATGTTTGTTTTCGGTTCCCCAGGCTGATCAAGCTTTGGCTTTGGTAGAGAGTTGCTGTGGGCAGTCTACAGTGCCATCCAAGCACTCGAAGGCTGTTCCGATAGGTCATATCAACAGCTCGCGTCTGGTTGGAAGGGATGGTTAGACTACACCAAGGCAACATTGCCAAAGGTACCCACCCCAGATCACTCGTCCTCAAAATCTTCTTCGGCCGTGCCATTAATCAGACAACCGGGATTTAGATCTTCTATCATAAAAATAATGGTACCATCTGCACAGTGACATCAATCAAGGATCAGGCCCTCCCTGTCGATGACCCCGATCAGACCTACGCATGCGAGAACTCAGCATCCCTAGATGATCCATACGAAGGAGAACTTGTAACCTGGTGGCTCTACTTCTTTGGAGGTCTCTCCGACCAGGAAAAGGAGGTTTTATGGGAAGTCAAGAGACCCAAGCTCGAGAGCGTGGAGTATAACCAGGGTGGGATCGGCCCAATCACGGTTCAGAAGGGTACGTGCTCCTTGTGTAAATGAGAAGGCTCGGGCTCTGATACTTCAGCAGGCTATTGGTTCTCGAGCCACGAGCAGTGGAAAGCCCTGGAAATGCCGTACTACGACGTCGACATCATCAGGTAAGATCCCACCCCAAGATCTCACCCGCCAGCCGCGATCCCAATCTCAGCTTCGTGTTCCAGGCGCGTCTTCAAGAATGCAGAGCGGGTGCGGACCTGCAATTCAGCAGTCACCAGAAACCCGGGGATGTTTGCGTCGGTCAACAACTCGACCGATTCCGACGGCGAGATCCTGGGCTATATCTCGAACGCCGGGATCCCGTCCATCTCAAGCCAGACGGTCCAGGAGCTCGACGTCATCACGCCGTACAGTGTGTTTCCCACCCTACTGTTCAGCAGAGAAGTTGGCCTGGCCTGGCTGAGGAACATTGTGGATGGGAGAAAGATGCAGAGTATGTCGGAGCCACTAACCTATAAATGATATATGCAAGCCGCGCAGGGCCAGCGAGGAAAGACTGCTGACTCTGCTTCAGATCCTTACGGCACCACCGAGTCCGCGCGCATCGACGGGACCGCCATCTCGTCCTTCGTGTCCTGGGACAGCAAGATCACGAGCGTCGTGGCCCTGCTGGGGGGGGTGCAGGATCTCGTCCGCGAGAAGATGAGGGCCGACGGCATCTACGACGACTTTATCAGGATTGCCAAGGTGAGAAAAATACCCGGCCGCCCTCTCGTAGCCCCTCTCCTCTTGACCGAGATGTCACGACCGTAATGCTGACGCGAAATGGCCCCGCAGAGAGAACACGAGCTGGTTTTTACCGAGCTGAAGGGCGAGAATATTGACCTCTGTCTTCCAAAGACCACGGTTCCAAATAAGGGATTGGTTGACTACACAGAGTGTAACTAGGATGCTCTGGGGTATTCATACAATCAGTAGCATACTTCAATAAATCAACAAAAATTAGATTAATTAGATTAATCATTGATTTACTGATTTAATTTTGATTGTCTATGAAAAAATAGATTTGATTTTGATTCGGCCTCCAAGCTAAGTGTCGCTATAAAAGAATACATTACAGCTCACTCTGTCTAAAAGGCCGTTGTCCGTAAGTCATTATTCATTATTTGATTCTTCTAACATATAAACATATAAACATATAAACATATAATTCGTAATATCGTCTATCTCCATCCTCGTAAAATATAAGCTCCGACCTGTAATCTAACCTCCTGCGCCAAATATATACTAGAAAAGATACCCGCTTACTCCTTACGATTATCTTATACAAAGGTTGAAATTTTCTTTGTTTCACAAGATCTAACCACTTCTGCCAATGCTCGGATGATAGTCGTGTCTACCTTCCTACCCACCTTCGGGACCTGTAGACCGGAGCTGTTGCCAGCCATGCAAGTCGTAACCCGATTGATACAAAATGCTATCCCATCAATGAGTTCACTCAGTGTCTCATTGGCAGCTTCGGTCGTCTCTGAACTGGAAAGCCGGGGCAATTCACTAGCTTCTGGTAAGCCGAGTCTCTTTGCCGCTTTGGAGGGCACACGCTGGAGTGTACCCGATGTCTTCTGGAGATCGCATAAATAGTTATAAGCAACGATATGAGCGTATAGAACACCTCTCCACCAGTCGTCCGTATCAGGAAAGATGCTTTGGAATGACTGCAGGTCCGCCGGAATAAGGTCTAGTTTATCTTCATTCATTGACCCCATTGATGGGGAACTTCTTGACGATGGTAACGAAAACAGGTCTCGCTCATCGGTATGGCTGGACTCGTCGGATCCATGTCTCGATGGCGAAAATAGATTCGCAGCCTTCGTTCGCCGACGAAGACGTGGGCGATTCTCTAGAGTTATCTCGGCAGACGAAACTGACGAGTACGCCGCCATAGCATGATGAGCTCGTTGATTCATGTGACGAATTTCATGAACACAGTAGCTATCGAGGAACAACATGTCTCGAGGAAAGCCAGCTATGGCATTAGAGATGTGATCAAGAATCGGATTACTCTTTGCATCTTCTGATACACGAAGGCGTAATCTCTCGCTTTGAATACGTTGAGCAAAGCTCCTAGTCTCCTCTACAATCGGGCTCGAAGGCGTAATAGGTGGAGGAGACACGATAGGGTCGACTTGGGGATCTGTCGGCCGTAAGGAGTTAAGGGAGCTGCTTATATTTGGCATCGACATTGAATAGCCTACTCTAGGCGTCGGGGGGCGGCTATCAAATGCCATCGCACGTCCCAGATTGGCTCGATAAGGGGTGCATATGCGTGCTGGAAGAGACATATGCAGAGGTGGAAATGAAGGTACGCATTCAGGAGAGCCAATGACTTCGACAACGTGACCTTTTGCTGGCGTCAAAGGTGTTGTAAATGCCTGTCTTGAGTTAGCACGGGGCAACGGAAATGGTATTCGGGTAACTTACATCGCACACTTCATTGCAACTAGCTGGGGAACTACAGCGGCTACTCTCACTGTCGATCCATTTCTCAACGTGACTTTCACCTTGCTCGCCCATGACTTCATCAAAAGATGGAAATAGGCGGGGAGAGACCGGGTCTTGTAACCGGGTTGCCTTGACTACGCGTTCACCCTGGCACTTAATCGACATGTCCGAATATCTGTTGTCTCTAAATTGGATAGACAGCTCGGAGAGATCTGATACCCTTGATGCGTCAAATGAATGCGAACTGGCATTATTCGACTCTTCGTCATCGAAAGAATTTCCACAATCAGCAAATGAAGCCCGGCTTTGCGATTCCGTTGAGACCTCATCTTCGTAGTCACTAAGTATACACAGCTCGTCGCATTGCGATCCATCAGGCGGGCAGTTGTAGCAGATGTCTCCATCACTGAAATAGGCACGAGCAAGCATAGGCGATCCAGGTTCCGAGTAAACTGGCGTGTCTCGATACCTGTTGGGCCGGACTTCGTGCATCGACTGCTCTTCTTGCGAAGAATGCACCCATAGACCTAGCTTCCACTCATCCTCCTTTTGATCATTGAATCCGAAATCGAACGGCACTGTGGACGACGAAGTCGAGAGGGTATCATTCAACCAAGATGCCACCGACGGTACAGGTGGGGTGGATTGAAGTTTTAGAGGCAGCAGGTTCTTCATGCCGGAAGCAGAGTGACGGTATCTGAGAGAAGGGCCATATTTCGCCATGTCGGGACCACTGCTGGCCGGTTGCGATCGCAGAGAGTACCTATCAAGCGAAATAGGCGGTCGCGACGACAACTGCTGCTTGGCCCGAGCAGATGTTTGGCTTTCATGGCAACGATGGCTTGTGGGAAACGAGGTATAAGAAAGTTGGTGTAGAAGGTCGTTGAGAGCCGGAGCTGAAGGTTCGCCGTCGCGTACGAGATGGCTTGCACTATCGGCTCGGGGGTGGGCATCAAAATACAACATGACGGAGATATTGGATGTCTCAGATTAGATGAGCGAGAGGCCGCTGGGGTACAGCTGTGGCACAAGTACCACGACGACAAGTGGGCAACGGCACGGATAGACAGAAGAAAAAGAAGAAAGGAAACAGACGCTTTCAGCGGGAAAGAGATGGAGAGCCATCGTCGCCTTATACACGGGCAAAAGGCACAGAGGCTACGCGGGAAGAATATAAACAAGCTGCAGCCCGCAACCCTTTGCTCGGGGAGAGAAGCAAGGCTTCACCTGTGGCCGCGATACTAGACGTCCCTTCCTTCATGCGGGGGGGGGCGACGGCGGGCACCATGGCCCAGCGAGACTGGGAGCAGAGCGGAAGCAGCGTGGAAAGCAGGACGCTGGGTTGTGCTGGGTTGTGCTGGGTTGTGCTGTGCGAGAGGGCGAGAGGACGGGATGGGATGGGATGGGATGAGATGGATAGATGGGACACCGGGGGATCCCTTGCTTCGAGCCGCACACCAGCCGCACACCAGAGGCCGTAAGCGTCGGCTGTCCAGCCAACCGGCAGCGGGCGACAGCGGGCGACAGCGGGCGACAGCGGCCGCGGCGGCACACCATGTCCGGATCACGAGACGGTGGTGATTAGCGACCGACTAGCTGCTGGGCGAGCTGCTGGTGGGCTGCCCGCCTGCCCGCCTGCCCGCTGTTGCGCCCATCTCGAGCGACGGCGGTGCGGCTGTCGCTGTCGCTGCGGCCGGCGGGGCCTGCGCTGGACAGCTGCGTCGTCTCGCGGACAAGCAAGGAGCTGAAAGGCCGGGCTGATTAATTCTAATTAAGCAATATCGAGGGCCACGGTGTGTGGCCGCAAGCCAGAAGAAGCAACGAGGTGGAACTGAGGTGGAACTGCGGTGGAGCGGCGGTGGTGCTGTGGTGGTGCTGTGGTGGTGCTCTGGTGGTACTATGGCTGGCAGAGCTGGCAGAGCTGGCAGAGCTGGCTGTGGGGCGTACGGGCTCATGGCCGTCCAGCCTGGTCGCGCGCACTGTGGACGCGCACCGCGCTGTGGGCGGTACAGGTACAGCTACAGCTATACTGGCCGAGTTGGGTTGGCAGTCGGGGGAGAGCTGAGACAGCTGGGCAGAGTCGCGTCGCTGAGTCTGGTCGCTGAGTCTGGTCGCTGGCTCTCTCTCTCCCTCTCTCTCTCCAGTGGCTTGGGGCTGTCATTTCGGCTAAACCTCGTCCCCGACGCCTCAACGCCTCAGCGCCTCACTGCCATGTTTGTCTGGAGAGCAAACCAGATCGAGGAATTTTTGGAATTTCACCACAGGCACGCTTTCGAGATACCGTGCCAGCTGAGTTCGTCCTGTCCGCGAACCCTGTCGTGCCTGTACATTCGCCGACCTCGCCGAGATCATTGACCAGCTGCAGCGCAACCTCAGCTCCAGATACCCGGCTCCATCTATCAGGTCTCCATCACATCTCCGACTGGAAACCTGCGTCGCGACGGCCATGAGCTGGGAGGGCCTGCGCATCTAACAGACAGAAGCCCTGCTCCTATTTTTTTTTTGGGAAACCCGGATAGAGCTACCCACACGCTTCCTAATCTAGCACCATGTTGTCAGAAACTTTCGTATCCTCGATTCGCGCACAGCCAAAGTCTGCAAACACTGCCATCGCAAAAGACGTCGGGATCTATCTTCACACCCTGCACCCCACCCATACCGTGAAATCGAGCTTCAAGAAGAGTTCAACATCCCCAAATGGGCTCGCCGTTAGCTCGAGCCACATCTTTGCTGCCCAGGCTGAAAAGGCGGTAGTGCATGTCTACTCGAGAGACCGCAACAACCATGAAGCACTGATCTCCTTCCCTGAACGGATCCACAGTCTCGAGCTCATCTATGATGGCTTAGTAGCACTTGGAACCGCAGAGGGAAGGATCATCCTCTGGGAGGTAAGATAGCAGCATGATGGGCGTGTTATCCAGCTGACATCAATAGGTCTGCACTGGGAGACAAGTATCTACACCTACTTCTCATCTTCAAGCGGTCTCTTGCCTTACCTCCACATCACAACACCTTATATCCGGCTCGGAAGATTCAAATATCCACGTCTGGTCCATCCCAAGTATGCTATCACTAACTTCTACTGGTACACCTGAACCTCTTCGAAGCCTGTCAAATCACAGAGCTGCCGTAACATCCCTTTCAGTCGGCCATACCTCGAATCAGACGAACATTTGCGTCTCCGGGAGTAAGGATAATACGTGCATAATTTGGAATTATGCAAATGGCCATCTACTCAGAACTATTCTATTGCCATTGACGCCTTTATGCTTGGTTCTGGAGCCGTGCGACAGGGCTCTGTACATGGGCTTCGAAGACGGCTCTGTACGTGTGTTTGAAGTATTCCAAGCAACGTCAGCAACGAATTCTCTGTATGATGATGCTCTCCAGGCTACGCCTGTCCAGCTTTCCCCTGACTCTACCCTAAGCGGTGCTCCTGGAAATATCGAAGCTGTCAACTGTCTCGGCCTGAGCTATGATGGCACCCGTATTGTATCTGGCCATGCGTCTGGGAAAATTCTACAGTGGGATGCTAATGGCCGCAAATTCATCGATGAACTCGTCGACTTGAATGCGCCCGTCACAAATCTAATCATGCTATCACCTCTGCCGAAGCAACTTCCAGTAAAAGCGATCAACGTATCGAAGCCAAGATTAGGAGAAGGCAATCATACATTTACAGCACAATTCGTAAGCAACCTATCCACAAACAAATTCGAGGAAGCTCTGCGCACGCCCGGACTTCCATTCGATATTCTAGAAGATGCGATCAAGGAATTCTCGGCGCCTGTGGTGACTGCTTCGTCGGGAGACGAACAGCTGAAGAAGGAGAACGAGGAGCTGTGGGCGATTGTTAATGAGCAGCGAGCGCTGCAGAAGCAGACCTGGAGCAAATACCGCAAAGTTCAATCTGGCAAAGTTGAGGGCTAGAGGCCGTACCGCTTGAATTAGGCTATCGTTTTGGTATTATGCCGCCGTCGAACTGCTGGTCACAAGGGATACTCATACACGCGATCCTGATATCGAGTTAGAGCATGCCGATCCGTGCCGCAGAATAAATTCGACGCTGTAATGGCACCGCCAGGCTTTGCTGAGCACGAGCTGGAAGCCAAGAGTAGAGGACTGGCGGTGGTATACCCCGTCGGCGGAGTATAGAGCCATCCGAGCCATCGATGTGATCCGGCACTAGAGAGAGAGCTTCTAGACGCTCGTGGAAAAGCTAGTTGTGGTCCCGTCATGTCAGGGTGCGACGTGGACATGGATCCTGTCCCTATTGAGGCATTCGGACTCTTGAGTAGTCCGACTACACCTGTGGTAGCATATAGTAGCGAACAAATTACACAATTCATTAACTTTCTTCAAATTTCTGCATAAACGGACGTCTCACATAACCCAGAGCAAGTCTTTCCAGCATATACCCAGAATCCCCAGGCTCTCATCCCAAGAAGCTCAGCGTCGCAACCACGAGGGCCTCGACGCCAACCCTGAGGGTGGGCCGGATGACGGGCGCAAAGTGTGCGCTGTGATTGATTGGGATGTCCTGCTCCAGCCTGCCCCTCCTCCGCGCCTCCTGCCACTTCTCGGGATCCGTGCCTCCAAAGACCCAGAAGCAGTACGGGACCCCCTTCCCGCCGTCCCTGTTCGGAGCCTCGGTAGCCAGGGTAGAGAAGTCCTCCGAGCCCGCGAGAGCCTCGTGGCTGGGATCGAACCTGTCCCCGAAATGGGCGGCTAGCGGGCCCGCGAGATGCGCGGCGATGCCTTCGTCGTTGATTGTCAGAGGGAGTTGGTGGGTGGCGACTATCTTGGGCTCTTGCGGCGCGTTCGAGGCGTCGCTCTCGGCCTTGATTATCCTCTTGATGGAAGCTAGCACTTGTATCCGTGTCTCGGGCTTGACTGTCCGCACATTGATCTTCAGGACTGCAAAGTCGGCGATGATGTTTTCCGTCAGCCCAGCGTGTATGCTTGCTACGGTTACAACCACTGGATCCCGCGGGTCTGTCTCCCGTGAGACAATCGTTTGCAATCTGATTATTACATTCGCAGCCATGATGACTGGATCAACGGTATTATGTGGCTGGCTTGCATGCCCTCCTCGCCCGTATAGTGTCACTTCAAAGCTATCCGCAGAGCTCATGAACGGGCCTGGTCGAGTTCCAATAGTACCTGCTGGATCTGGCAATACGTGCTGGCCTAACACGACGTCGGGAATCGGACAGGCGTGCTTATTCTCGTCGTATAATCCATCCTCAACCATGGCCTTTGAACCACCGCCGCGTTCTTCATTTGGTTGGAATAGTATAACTAGTGTGCCCTTCCAGTGTTTCTGGGCGGCGTGAAGCGTTTTCGCGGCGGCCAGCATCGAGGTGACTTCTAGAAGTTAACTATCCGTAATCTCCATATCGGTTTCAATTGAACTGACTGTGCATATCGTGACCGCATGCGTGCATAACAGGCTTTTCAATGCCATCTTCGATATCGACTTCACGGACCTTCGAGGCGTACGGAAGACCCGTCAACTCCTCAACCGGCAGGGCATCTGTGTCTGCCCGGAGGAGGATTGTCTTTCCCTTGCCATTACGGAGAACGCCAATGAGGCCTGTACCACCGATGTTGGTTGTGACTTCAAAGCCCTCGAGGGCGCGGAGATGCTCCGCCGCGGTGTCTGCGGCGAGGTTCTCTTTCAGAGATAGCCCGGGATATTGATGCAGATGCTTGTAGACAGATTCGTAATGCGCAAAGTCGGGAGCGTAAGCAGCGATTATATCTTTGTGTGTCAGTCTCCTGTCTGCCGCCGGCCGGAGGACGCATGGCACTGGGTCGTCCTGTCAGCGCGCGCTTCCATTATAGTGCTTCGTAAGCTCTATGTCGATGATAGATTAAGGTACTTACCATGAGCAGCGTCTCCTCCTCCCATTTTCACGCTCAATCAAACGGCGCGTGGAGGAAAATCCACACTTGCAACGCAGTGGTTGATGGGCAGATATCTGAGATGTTGTACTTGTACATGTACAGTACAACAGATAACGGTGCCAACCTTCTATCGTACGTAATGGCGATACGATAACCCGGCCGCCGGGTGGGGATTGCGAGAGCATCTTGCGGGGAAAAAGAATTGGGCTTCATCAAGGCACGCCAGGCACGCCAGGGGAACCACCAGCCGACCCTGCCAGTCGAGATTGGAGATTCGACGAATTTCGTCGAGTACGCATAGATGTGCGAAAACAATCGCCTCCAGTGGTAACTTTCTTTTGCTCGAGCCGCAATGGGCAGATTGTATGCGACTCAAAACAGCTTCCGAGTATTTCGACTGCGGACGACGGCGAGGCTTCTCTTTTCGAGACCGTCGAGGTTAATTGGCGATTACTTGTCCTCGAAAGCCAATCATACCTTTCAAGCCGCATTAATGATTTGTGACAGCACATAGGCTTTCGAGGTGCTATTATCCAGAAACATAAACATGCTGGCCGCCCAGATTAACCAACTTTACCAAACTTCTCTGGCCAGGACAACCCCCAGTAATCTTCAAACACGATCGGGTATTTGGACCTCGACGTCCACAAGGTCCTCACTAGTTACTCGTCATGTCGAAGCACCTCAACTCTAGATGTATAGTAGGTACCATCAGACAATCTCCCCGTCGATACATCTATACCATATGATCCAGCATGGGTCGATGGTAAAAGCATTGTAATCACTGCAGGTGCCTCGGGGTTCGGGGAGGGCTTCTTCAGAAAATGAGGGTGGTCTGGCTGGGCTTATGATATGATCGGTGCTGTAACATACGTGCTACGTGCCTTCCTTGGCCGGTAACTCCATTCTATATAGCCAATTTTCTCATATATACAGCCCACAGTCCCGTTGTTCTGTGCACCTATATATATGTCGGTTGGGTATTTTATTACCGCTGTTAGTAAATTCTCAGCGAGACGGTCCATTATTGTGATTTTCTCTCAAATGCCAGTCCACTAGAAAAGGGAATGGCATTCATGCGTAGGTGGACGCTCGAAATGTCCGATATGCGACGAAGCTTACTAGTTCTTGTTGAACACTGTATGACGTTTGAATTGCAGCTTTCGATTGGTAGACAAAATACGTCTACAGTACTGCAGTGCAGGTCGCGGCGGCCGGATTCCTCATCGGGCATAGTACGAGTATGGCGACAGCTCCAAATCGAGTTAATATCTCCCTCCGAGTTTCTTGACTCATCCACTGTTATTCTTACTCAGACTCCCTACTTCGCCTGCGAATGCCACATAGGTAGGCAAGCACTTGATCCCCATCATACTCTCTAGGCTTGAACTTGTAGATACGGTGTGAAGACGGTCCTAGATCTCTTAAGTTGTAGATAGGCGTGAGAGAAGATAGAGAAAGACAATAGGGGAAAAGGAAGGAAAGAAAGAAAGAAAAAAAGAAAGAAAGAAAGAGGGAAAATGGCGACGGTGCCAGAGAATGTAGCAGTCCGCAGGAAGGCCAAGATCGTGCTTATCCCGTGGGATCCTGAATCGAGGTCGCACATTGATCGCTTATACGAACAGCGCATTGCGTGTGGGTGGAAGTTTGAGTATGTGGATAGGGTGTGGAGGGAGTTGCAGAAGGAGGGGAAGATGGCAATTCACTGGGTGGTATGTACATTGTACAGTACATTTTAGACTTTAAGACGATTTATTCTCTTTTTCTTTTCGCATTTCGGATTTCGGGGGGACGAGCGTTATTCGCGCCATTATGATGTCGAATTGATTTCACGGTTTTTGGATGGCAGGGCATAGACGGAATTTACGGGTTTTGGGACCTCTGCTAATTACTCCTAGGTTCTAGCTGATGACGACCCAGCGACACCAGCAACGCTCGCTCAACATGTCGAGCGATACCCCAAGGAAGCAACACCACTATCAGACACAGCCACATCTCTGATGGGCCATCCGAGAATATCAAAACCATCTCCTGTTCCCTTTCTCCCAGTCGGACATATCTCATTAGATTCCTGGACTGCCAACCCCGGCCAATGTGACCCATCGGTAGGCCGATACGCCATCACGACCTTCTATGTCTCCCGCGCTCTCCATAACGGAGGTATCGGACGCGCGGCCATGGAAGCTATAGAGAAGTTTGCGTCGGAGGCGCCGGTGTATGCGAAGACTCTTACTCTCGATACGCGCGCGAAAGAATATGATTCTTCTGAAGAATTGTACAAGGCACGGGGAATTGAACCCCCAGCGGTGAGTGGATGTCAGGCCTTGATGTCTAGGAGTGTCGTGCTGATGGTCATGCAGTTGCCGGCTCAAATATGGTATGAACGACAGGGCTATGTTGTATACGCAACCAAGTTGGACGCGTATCGAGACAAAGATCCAACGGGTAAGGAATGGAAGATCACGTGTGTGTTCATGTCGAAGTCGGTTGCTTGATGGTCTGTAATCTTTTATGGGAGCTGTTGATACCTAGGGTGCATCTGATGAATGCATGGTTAGTAAAGTGTATCTAGGTCAGAGGAGGGTTATTAGAGCAAGAGTCGAGACCTGAAATGCCAGAAGAGGGAAGAATTTTTAGAAATATCAAATTAGAATCTATAAAATAAGAGCTATTTCCAAAATTAAAGGCACGTCTGTGAACACCAAAGATATACATGGTTAGACAAGATAGCACGTCTAGGAAACGACGGAATAGTTTTCCGAAACCTTCACAGGAGATTTAAAAGAAGCAGTTCTATTTCTGTACCGATTTAAGGAAACTCAACCAAAGCTGTTGTTGCGGCATGACAGTCGCAATGCCATGGCCTGTTGACAGTTGCCCAAAGCGTGCCTTCAATATTGAACGTAGCCTCGCATCGATGGCACAGGACCGGTTCTCCCAGCCGACGGGCCCCTGTCGCACGTGACATGTCCGTGGCTCGTATTCTGACCCCAAAGAGAGAGAGATCAGGTCTCAGGTCCGGCGCACGTGCCTCACGGGAGAGCGAGGGCTCCAGCGATCGAATCGATGCTGGCTTCCTTATCTTGGCCGAGGGGCCGAGGGCGGGTCTCGCGGGTGCGGCTCAGCATCTCAAGAATAGATCGGATGGCCAGATCACGTGTCGCTGTGCTGTCCTGTATACAGTACTGTAGTGCTGTGCACTGGACGCGTGTTAGGGACGCGGCTGAGACGGCGCAGAAGGTCCTGCACTGTCCTGTACTGTACGGGATTGATTCAGGGGCGCCGCTCTCCGCCTGAGCCGAGGCTCTGCACGGATATGGGACGGAGCTGCGCAGGGGCCGAAGCGATGGACGAGGCGACGAAACATCCATAGTGAAACAGCGACACAGCGACATAGCGAAACGGCGAAACAATCGAGGCTCTGGGTGGGCCGCAGGGTGGGAGATCACGATATCCGGTACCGTACTGACGCCACGGACGGCCATCCTGTCGCCACGTATAGTATGTGGAATTAGAAAGCGTCTGGGCGGCGTCACCGGAGCACTGCCCCGGGAGTCTAGGGAGTCCAGCACAGTGCAGTACAGTATAGAGCATCCAGTATAGAGCAGAGGACAGAGCATAGATCATAGATCATACAGTATAGAACATACAGGACAATATAGAGCAGAGGACAGGACAGACAAAGGCAGGTGGCCAGCCGGAGTACGCTCTGAAACAAACACACGTGACTCGGCCTCAGCTTGTTCTACACTCTACAGCAACAGGCCAGTATGGCAAGAATCACCAGCCAGCCGACCTGCTTCGTCCATCCCACCCCTCAGCCCGGGCTTCCCGCCAGCTGCGCAGCGTCCATAACAATCCTCTGCACATAGCATCTCATATTCTCAAGGCCATTCTTCCGGCCATGCCGTCCCCCACGGTGCGTGATGGTGCAAGTTCAGGGTACGAAGAGCACATCGCCCTTGCTCGGGGCTGAACCCGCACCTTATATGACTGTACGTGCTGCCGCGAGATGGCGGCTATTTACCTGAAGGGTGCCGATGCCAGCGATCGACGGCTGTGTAGCCACGCAGTGACTCTTGGCACCGCCTTGGCAATGTTTCGTTTACAAGCAGAACCGAGCACAATAGGCATCTGGGCCGGCAACGGTATTGACAACGATGGTGGTGCGTTTATGCTGCTATTCATAGAGGCGGACGTTCTTGAGCAGTGGACGGAGTAGTGGACGCAGCAGCGGACGCAGCAGTGGACAGAGCAGCGGGTACAGAATCCCATTCGTGGAGTCTTTGCTTCTGTCGCTGTTGACAGCCGGCCACAATGGTCAGACCCGTTGAGAGCTGTGGACGGAAGATCTCTGTACCCTCCGCCCCTTGCTGGCTGACGTTTCCCGCTCTTGCTCCCTCCTCTCTAGGCCCCGTGATTCTCTTTCTCTCCCCTCCGCCTCGTCTCTCCCGTTGGCAATATATCTATGTGTCATGTCTGCAATTTATCCTCCACAAATCCACAAATCCCGACTGTTTCGAGCGGCTTGGCATGGCCCCTCTGCGAGTTCTCTTCATTTAGGAAGATTGTAAGTCTGGAGAGTGCACATTGGGCCAGAGATGGCGACTCTGTCCATGTTGGCTTCGCGTCTATAAAGACGAGCTGGTCCTCGACCTGTCGTCTCTATCATCTTCAACCACTCTTCCTTCCTTTATTCCCCCAAGCTTCAGTGTAGCCCTTCGCAAATATTCTTCACCATCCATCCTATTCATCATGAAGTTCTCAGCTCTTTCCTATGGCCTCCTTTCTGGCCTTGCTCTGGCAGCACCAACACCGACTTCGGATGAAGCTGCAAACTATGCAGAAATTGCCAAACGTGCCACCATCACAGACGTATGTGTTGCATGTTCACAGATTGTTTGGTATCTCTCCTGACAGATATAGTCCGCTACAGGCTATGCCAGCGAGAATGGCGGAACTACCGGTGGCGCAGGCGGAACCACCACCACTGTTTCTACCTATGCTCAGTTTACTGCAGCAGTCTCCGGGGACTCCTCGAAGGTTGTAGTTGTCTCCGGGACCATCACCAAGACTGCAGACCAGGTCAAGATTGGCAGCAACACCAGTGTCATTGGAAAGAACTCAAATGCCAAACTAGTCAACTTCGGCCTGTATGTTTCCAAGCCTTATGCCCAAGCATCCGTACTGACATGCCATAGTCTCGTCAAGAAAGAATCCAATGTCATCATCAGAAACATTGGCGTCTCCAAGGTTCTCGCCGACAACGGGGATGCCATTGGTGTTCGTAAGTTATCACGCTCAACTTATAGACATCAATTCCGAGCGGTTTTGCTAATCCCGTCCTCAGAATACTCGACGAATGTCTGGATCGACCATGTCGATGTATCGTCTGATCAAGATCATGACAAAGATTACTATGATGGACTCATCGATGTATGTCACAGCCACACTCCAAATTCTCCATCTCCCAGACCCTAACTTCAACAGATTACCCACGCATCCGACTATGTCACAGTTTCCAACTCATACATCCACGACCACTGGAAGGCTTCACTGATTGGCCACAGCGACAGCAACGGCGATGAAGATAGCGGATACCTCCACGTGACCCAAAACAACAAGTAAGCCACCTCCCGTACCGTCCTAGCTAACACTTGCTGACACCACCTAGCTACTGGGACAACATCAACTCCCGCGCCCCCTCCATCCGCTTCGGCACCGGCCATATTTACAACAGCTACTTCAACTCCGTGACCGATGGTATCAACACGCGCGACGGCGCCCAAGTCCTCGTGGAATCCAACACCTTCGTCGACTCTGACAAGCCGCTCTACAGCACCGACGATGGATATGCCGTCGCTAACGACAATGACTTCGGCGACGGCGAGAACAACGCGCTTACTGGGACTTTGACCAGTGTGCCGTATAGTTACACTCTTTTAGGCCATGCTTCTGTCAAGGCCGCTGTTGTGGGGACGGCGGGAAACACACTTAGCTTCTAAGCGGTGACATAGGCATGGAGATGGATGGGGGGTTTTTAAATTTGCACATATTCTTTAACCTTGTGATATGTAGTTTCATCTTTTCGGGAACTACATGTCGTTTATAATTCCATCTTCTCTTCGATACAAAAATTCAATCTCCCCTTTCTCTGCATATGCATCCCAATCTGACATGTTTTGTGATGTCCATGATGTCCATGAATATGTTTCTAGAAGAATCAGCACATCGACGAAGAGTGTAATGGCGACATGGAAGAACACGCCGGCAAGAATGATAGTGATGACAAAAGCTACAGTGGCGGCAGAATTCTAGGTTACTCTCCGTAGAATACGGCTTGTGCTTGTAGCTTTGATGCCGGCTCGCCTTGGAGGCTCGGGCCCTAGACACTCTCGTCTTTTTGTTCTTACAGTTGCAAAATCAGGTCCGAATCCAGGTTCATTTGCTCATAGCTACACACGCCGCATGTGTCTCCGAAGGCTCGTGCTCTGCGCTGCCGCCTACACCGGCCGGGCAGAACCGGGGGAGGGGTACAGGAGTGAATGTCAAGCCAGGTTCTTCCGTCCCGCACCGCCGCCGCACGACGAGTATCAAATCCAGTTAGCCCCAGCCCTCACTTGCAGCCGCAGGCATATAGGACAGGATAAGCAAGAATCCCTCAACAGCAGCGCGCGGTGGTGCGTTTGGCAAAGACGATTCAGCCGTTACCGAGTTTTATACCCGACTTTCGACTTTCGACTTTCGACAACCTCCTCCTCCTCCTCCTCCTCACTCGAAATTCGACAAACCCTCCTCCTCCTCCTCCTCCTCACTCGAATTTCGACAATCCTCATAACTTCGAATTCATACAGCGCGGTACAGGCCGTGGTCGAAGGTTGGGCATACTGTTGAACACATAACATCACGGTACAGGCCGTGGGCGAAGGTCGGGCATACTGTTGAACACATACCTGATAAACAAACAAACAAATAATTTTTTTTTTCTTTTCTTCCCCTCTCTTTTTTCTTCCTCGGTATATTCCAACCAGGCATATATCTGTCCAAGGAGTCTCTTTATTTTTTACTTCGTGTTCCTCTTTTCTCCAAGACTCGCTTGATCCTACAACGGGGCCTCAGCTCCCAGGCCGCTTTGAATCCACGCCCTGTGCAAAGGCGGCAACATATGGAATATCAAGCCCAGTTCCAGTTTCGAGCAGGCCAGCTGTCAACGTCTTGATGGCCAAGGCTACCACTTTCGCTACCTCCGTCCCTTTCTGCCATAGCTCATCATGTCCTCCCAGGAGTGCCCTGTCATCCTTCAGATAAACAGTCGGCAAAGATGGATAAGTCTTTTTCAATGTCTGAGCCATGTGGTTGATCTGCGCCTCCTCAACCAATTCATCTCCGGATGAGTGTGCTAGTACAGCCAGCTTTCCTTCTTTCCACGTCTCCTCAAAAGCTCCACGAGTAGGCGAGACGGAATCCCATACTTCCTCATCCGGGCCAAAGGCGTCGGCGATGAAAGTGTTGTATACTGGGATATCAATGTGGTTGTCTCTTATTGCACGAAGGTCGTATATTCCCGAGATACCGATGATGGCTGTTGGTTTCCAATATTCATCGTCCTTGTCAGCGCTGTCATGATCTCTGTTATCGTCCGGTGACGACAGAACCTCAGGGCCCATTACTGCTTGGAAGGCCAAAGTAGCGCCACATGAATGCCCGAGCAAGATATAATTTCCTTTGAAGCCATATGTCAGTTGGAGGAAGCTGACAGCGGCTTTGACATCACGGATATGATCTGGGTGTTTGGCATCTCGAAGCTCATCTACAGGTACCGTGTCTCTATCCTGTGGGTCATTGGGATATGGCGAGAGCCGGTAGTCTATCGATGCAAAACCCTGCACATTGGGTGTAACGCATGAGGCGTGAGGCGGAGATAGCAGGGCATCTATAGTAGGTTGAAAGGAGGTGTTATCTATGCTCGCATCACGCCAAGCACCTCCATGGATATAACTTCAAGGAGGTTAGCATTTCCAGCAAATCACGTGATGGGATAAGAAATAGTCTTTGCGGGGCCTACATGATCCAATATTGTGTTCTAACATCTGCCGAGGGAGAGTTTCTCGACTGCCATACGGATAGGGTCTGGAGTGAATGATCTCCATATTGGTGAGTCTTCCGCTCCTCAAACGCTTCCGCCGTAGCCATGATCTCTATGGCACGTGCGAGCTGGGCAGTTACTGTATTAACAATCTCTACGAGGCTCTAGTCGTGCACCTTCTGAGCAGCGGTCCGAGATCCGCTCCGCCTTTTGTCTCCGGATCTCATCCAGACTCCGGCTCTCGGAGGAATTGACAAGAGGTGAAGCGAACGAGAGATCAAAAATGGCAGGAGGATATTCCGTGGAAGGTTTTTTGAATGGTTGAGACGAGAGTCGAAGAAGTCTCGTCGCTGCATCAAGTTTGATTGATGTTGGGTTGGACGGCGATGCCCGTGTTCGGCAGAATGTCGGGCGGATTTGGGAACAGTGGGTACGGGGTACGACACGGAGGTGACCCGGACTGAGCCTCCTCGGTCTTATCTTCACCCAATAAGTCTCTGATAGGAAACATAAAATGGATCAGGGCGTGGTGGATTCGTACCAGATGGCCGAGAGAAGCCGCCATGTCAAAGCACCCAGAATGCTTAAATGCTTCTTAGTCGCTATCTTGGAGTCAACACCAGAACTACAGTTTCCCGCGCTGGCTACAATCTGGGAGAACGTATTTACTCTTCAGCTTATTATACGACGTTGAATATGGGCTCAATAACGCCAGACGCTTGGAAAGCTTTAGATGTTGCTGTTATTGGTGGTGGTATAGGTAAGACACATTGGGCCGGCAGAGAGCGTACTAGGATGGACGGCGACTGATATATATGGCTTATAGGAGGCCTAGCAGCAGCTACATCTTTGCGTCAAGCAGGCCATAGAGTCACAATCTACGAGCGTGCCCATTACGCCGGCGAAGTTGGAGCCTCGATCAGTTGCGCAGCAAACGGTACTCGGTGGCTCGAGAAATGGGGCGTCAACATCCGCCTCGGACGACCAGTAGTTCTGAAGAAGCTGATTCTACACGACTGGAAGAATGGCGATGTGCTGAACGTGAGTCTCTAGGGTTAGCATGTCGCGCGTCGATGCTGAATCATCTCTAGTTCTACGACTTTTCCGACTACCAGGAAAAATGGGGGTTTGTGTATAACATGTTTCACAGAGTCAATATGCACGCCATGTTGATGGACTCGGCCGTAGGAGCAGAACATGCTGGCACACCTGGTGTCCTGAAAGTCGACCACAAGGCCATAGCCATCGACCACGAGAACGGGGTCATCACCTTTGAGAACGGAGCCAGAGCACAGCACGACCTCGTGATCGGAGCCGATGGCATCGGAGTAGGTCACCGTCATCGGACCCAGAAAGCGCCGTTACTGATCCAACCTCTAGTCGTCCGTGCGCCAGACCCTCGGCATCAAGGTCGACAGGAAAGAGTCTACGTCGACCTGCTACCACTGCATCATCGACACGGTCGACGTCAGGCGCCTCGGCCTCATGGACCTGACGCAGAACTCGGCCATCGAGTTCTGGGGCGGCCAGGGCATCAGCAAGATCGTCTACTCGCCGTGCCGCGACGGCGAGGTCAACTCCTTCTACTGCTTCTTCCCCCGGGCCCTCGCGTCGGGCAGCGGCGGCGACAAGTGGGGCGACTCGGTCTCGCTGCAGAGCCTCCTCGCCCCCTTCCCCGACCTCGACCCGGCCCTGCGCGCCCTCTTCCAGAACTCCACCGACGTCAAGCCGTGGCGCCTGTTCGTGCACCAGCCCTACTCGCACTGGCGCGCCGGCAGGACCGCCATCCTCGGCGACGCGGCCCACCCCATGATGCCCGACCAGAGCCAGGGCGCCTGCCAGGCGCTGGAGGACGCCGCCGCGCTGGGCATCATCTTCGGCAGGAGGTTCGCCTTCACGTCTGACGTGGCCGAGGGCTTGAGGGTCTACGAGGCGACCCGCAAGCCGCGCGCCACGAGGGTCCAGAGCGCGAGTGCGCGGGCCAGAGAGAATATCACGGAGCGCATCGGCTTCTCGAGCAATGTGGATAACCCGCTCTACAGGGTTACAGACGAGAAGCAGAAGCTGACGATTGAGGAGATGAACCAGCACGTGAACCCCTTGCCAGCCATTCCACGTGATTAATTGCTGACCAATGTGACAGATATGATATGGAAGCCGACATTTCCAACAAGGCTACTGGTGGGAACGAGGAGGTGTATAAGCTCCATGTGTTCTGAGCTTACTTTGTTACATTCATATTGTTAATAGATCTCCATTGGATACTTGGGCTTCCAGTCACTACAGGGGTAGGAGGCGATACAGAGGTCTTGATATATCAGAAGAGGAAAACTGCGAAACAGTCTCTAATTTCAAAGATAAATTATCAATCGGGTATAAAGCAACGCTCTGAAATACCAAATTATTGTAAAGGTTCACAACTCAGAGCTTTACTGTGACCCACGAAATAATCATGTCAAGTTCCCTCTCTCGGCCTGCTCGCGCTCTATGGCTTCAAACAGCGATTTGAAATTCCCAGCACCAAATCCGTCAAAGTTATTCCTTTGAATGATCTCGATAAATACCGTCGGTCTATCTAAAAGATGCTATAAACAAAGGATTAGTCATTACCGGATTTGCCCTCACAGGTCTGGCAAAGACAGGCAGACAAAAGAACATACCTTAGTAAAGAGCTGCAAGAGATATCCGGCCTCATCAAAATCGATCAAAATCCCTAATTTCTTCAGCGTCTCGAAATCCTCGTCGAGTTGCATGCCCGCGCTCTTCAGCCTTGCCTTCATGGCAACATAATACGAACCCGGAATCGTGATAAACTCGACACCTCTCGCTCTCAGGTTCGTGACTGCGCTGATGATATCCGGCGTCCTCAGCGCGATATGCTGAACCCCAGCTCCGCCGTAGAAATCAACGTATTCTTCGATCTGCGATTTCTTCTTCCCGACGGCGGGCTCATTGATGGGCATTTTTACGAGCTCGTTGGGCGATGCCATAACGATAGATTTTAGGGCCGAAAATTCCGTGCATATATCTTTGTCGTCTACGGACCAGAAGCGGTGAAAGCCGAGGACCTTTTCGTAGCTGGGCTCTTGTGTTAGGCTGGGCTGTAGTGGACGGGAGGTGAGACGAGGACTTACTATTGGCATACGTCTTCCATCTCCTCCCAATCTTGGTTTCCGACACAGTGATCAACAGCCTCGAGGCCGATGGAAGGTAGGAAGGTGTTCAACGGGTCAATCTTCTCTTTCGCGGGTTTAAATCCAGGTAAGAAGACACCATGGTAGTTGTTACGTGCAATTAATGTATGAGTCGTATCACCATATGTCTTAATTATAGCCGTTCTAATCGATCCATGCTCATCCGAAACCGTCTTAGGTGCTGATATACTGACGCCTCCGTTATCAACCGCTTGGTTATATACCTCGTCTACATTATCGACTTCAAACGCAACATCCTTAACGGCGTCGCCGTGCTTCTCCAAATGCTGTGCAATTTCAAGTAAGAGGGCTTTATCCGCTGGATCCTCAGCTTGATCTGCCGACCGAAGCGGCGACGTGAGAACAAAGGTTACGTCGCCGTTGCGGATACAATATGAAGCTATCGAGCGAGATCCGGTGTCTAGGGCTCGATAGGCAACTTGCGTGAAGCCCATACGAGCGATATAATATGTCACGGCTTGTTTTGCATTGCCAACATACCAGTGGACGTGGTCGTATCCTCGGTAGTCTTGTACTGGTGCAGAGACGCTGAAAGACTCGGCGGGATATGTTGATGATGGCGGAGAAGTGCCGCTGACATCGGCATGAGGAGCCATCTCGAGCAAGCAGTACTCGATATTATTAAACCAGCAAGAGATATAGAATAACAGTGATGGGAGAGCAATAGAAATAACTATCAAGAGAGTCGTAGGCTTCTCTTTAAGGGGAAGATGACGGATCTATCAGAAGAAGATGGAAGGAGTATCTATAGCTCCCCACCATAAATTATATACGGGACACCGCGCCCTACCGAGTTTGACAATGCACAAAAGCTGACTGGCGGTAAGAGAGCGTTTCCTCACCAATATGCGACGTTAACATGGAGATAAGCTACATTCTAGATCTATTTCCCGTGGTGGCCGCGAGAAACCGACCGGAAGTGGCGATGTGCGAGGGCTGACGGAGGCCGAAAGAGGGCGAGAGAGGGCGAAAGAGGGCGCGGAACGGGTTGCGCGATACGAGCAGACAAAGCCGAGCGGCGGAATTGTTTGCGGGGAAGCTAATCGATAAGCCGCGGTGGGGTAAGATGACGGGCCACGCCAGCCGCGAAGGGCCGGGGCAAGCGCAGCCGCGGAGACGACATCAAAGAACGCGGATGCGGTGCTGACTGAACGTACAAAGGAGAAGGGGGGGATGGCTGTCGCTGCCCGTGTATAGAGTATAGAGCATAGAGTATAGAGTATAGAGTATAGAGTATAGAGCACGGAATACAGGACGTCGTCGCCTTTGAAGAGCGTCGGCATCCGGGGTTTGGTGGGGCGGTTGAGAACAGCCACAAATCTAGTGCCGACGGATGCCGCTGCTAGCCAGCCCCCTTCTCAGCACAGCCGGGAACCCCAGAACGAGATCTTGCCAGTCTTGATGCCTGTCTTGGTATCAGCTTCACTGCATCTCGTCCTTGAATAATCCTTGAATAAAACAGAACATGGCCGTTTCGCGAGTCTTGTTCGTGCCCGCTGTCTGCGCGAGGATGCCACCGTCGGTCTGCTTCTGAATACAAATAAAAGACAAAGTCGGCATCAGCAAGACTGCCAGGCCAGTCCATGCCATGGCGCCGCTCAGTAGAAACGACTCCCTCGTCCTCAGCGCCCTCTTCGACCACGAATCCGCCCCCTCAGCCTCCATCTCCATCTCCGTCGCTCCCTCGTCCGCCTCCGACCACCTCCCCAACGTCCCAGCCCACACCCTCGTCTCCCTCCAGTCGCGCGAATCGCGAGCAATCCGCCCTCTCAACTCGGCCTGCCCGTCCGAACCCTCCGTCCAGGCCGCCGTCTCTTCGCTGACCGATATAATCGAAGAACACCCGCTCTACGCATCGGCTTACGGCAACCGCGCCCAGGCCGTTCGCCTGCTCGTCGGCGACGACCTGACCGTCCCCGCCGCAGCGCAGAGCACCATGTACAGCGATCTCTGCGCCGCCATCAGCCTCGCCGCGCCGCCGTCGCCGCACTCCCCCATCTCCGGATTGCAAGCCAGGATTCTCGCGTCGGCGTATACGCATCGTGGCCATCTCCTGCTGCGTGCATCCAGGGCATTGAACGAGACCGTGCGGCCAGCCTTCGAGGCCGCCTCGGCACCGATCCAGGAACCAGCCAGCCGAGCCCGCAAAGGAGCAGGAGCCGGCAGGTCGGAGCCAGCACTGCCGCCAGAGCTCCGAGCAGCCGACGGCGCCGCGCTCGAGAGAATGGCGGCCAGCGACTTCCAGTCCGGAGGCCGGTACGGAAATCAGATCGCGAAGCAGATGGCCGTCCAGCTGAACCCCTATGCCAAGATGTGTGGGGAGATCGTCAAGGAGGCCATGCGGAATGATTCGAGAGACGCCTTGGGTCGGGAAGGCGGCTGTTTAGGCTAGCTTCAGATGTCGGTTTTCGAGGGCCGTTGGACATGGGGTGTCGGGCTTTCGCGTTTGTTATAGTTACCTTTAGATGAGGAAGCATTGGTCTATCCTATCAACGAATGGCATATTGCCACTATGCAGACTGTGTCTTACAACCTGGTATATCATCGATTCTTGTTACATAATCATAGATGTATGATTTGAGACTTCATAGATTTGTGAGAGTGATACCAGAAGACGAGTTGAAGCATTGTTGAAATGATTCATTGTAACTCCAGATAATAATGCAGCAGTAACATCTCGAATCTCCCAAATCTCCCAAATCTCCTAGTCAACATTGATCAACCCTCGTATCCTATTATTGCAAAGACTACCTCCTAACGGAACCTAAACTCTACGAGCGGCCCATCCTTCAAACTCGTAAATGAATCCCTTAGCTGATATTCCGTCGTCCTCTGCCTCCCCCACTCCAAGTCCGGTCTTCCTTCTCCAACTTTTTTCCCCGGCGCCAGTCGAAAGTCATACAAAAGCAACACTCTCGCCAGCGCAATCGTAAGTTCATGATAGGCAATCCCTTTGCCAATACACCCTCTCGGCCCAATACTAAATGGACAAAATGCTGATCTAGCTACCGCCACTGATTCCTGCGTTGTTTCTCCCAACGCCGGGCTTGATGCTCCGACGATCCAGCGCTCAGGGATAAACGAGAATGGAGATGGATAGTAGGCTGCGTTGTGGTGGATTGTGTAGTGTGGTGTCCCGATCACGATCCCGGCTGGAATGAAGTGCTCATCGATTGTGAGGCCGCCCGTCAAGACTTCACGAGGCAAAATCCCACCAACAGGAGGCGATAGTCGCATTCCCTCGTCAACAACCGCGCGCAGATACGTACAAGCAGCAAGCTGGGCTCCAATCGCAATTTCTTCCACATTTCCAAAGTTCCCTCTAACCTCGGTAGCCACTTTTCCCAGGACGAGCGGATTATGGGCGAGATAAAAAAACGTCGACGACAGCGCCGTCGACGTGGTATCCGACCCAGCAATAATCAAGAGATTCGATTCGCCCCATAGTTCCGGGACTGAGAAACCCGCGCCCGTCTCGGGATCTTTAGCTTGTAGGAGGTAGTAGAAGAAGTCTTTGCGGTCGATGTCTTTGTTCTGCATGCGTTCTGCGGCTTGGGATTTCGAGTAGGCCATATAACGAGAACGCCCCGAGGCGATTTTGTGGAAGAGGATTTTGTCAAGATGGTATTCATGGATTAGGGGAAGGGTGCCGCACTGAGTCTATTAGTCTACTTTACGAGATTAGTCGAGGAGGGGATGGAATGGGAAGAGGTACGATTAAATGCCTGTGAGCTGCGTTGCCGATAAGATCTATTGCGAATCTATTGTCCGGCTTTTCGAGCATGCCAAAAGCTTTTCCGAAACAGAGGTCGCCCATGATATCAAATGAGAGATAGTTGGACCAATTTGCCATATTCTGTGGTACTCCCCAGCCCATTTTCTTTGTGGGTGCTGAGGGGCCAGACCCGAGTCCATCGCAGAAGCTACGGATATTGGCTAGGATGTATTTTTCCATGCCTTTAATAGCATTATCAGAAAAGGCGTGGGAGAGTACGCGTCTCTTACGGGCATGAGCTGTTTTATCTATGCTACTGTGGGTGTTGAATGTGTCTTTGGTGGGTGGGAAGACGGAATAGAATTGTGATTTTTGTACGTTGCTTTGGAAGCCATAGATCTTTTGGAGAGCCGTGTTGGTGTTGATTGAGAGACTGTTGGGGCCGAAACGAACAAATTTGCCTTGATTCTGTTAGGATAGGGCTTGGTACAAAGAGAGAGGTAGAGTTCTAGGGAAAATATGGTTACCATATTTCTCATGGTTCCTCCAGAACTCTAGATGGCGGTCTCCTTTCCAGGCATGATATACTTGGTGCCAATCTGTGATCTTCGCGAGCAGCGGCCCTGGGTACTTCGCCAATGGATGGAGTGTCAAACGGTAAACAATCACAGCGAAGACCTGTACAGGATATCAGCGTAGTATCCAAAGTGCAGTTGAGGGCGAAGCTACATAGAGCAAAAACGCGCCAGCAACGACTTCAACAAGATGCAGTGCACCTGCAAGAAGACCACTTTCGCGGCCAGACAGCATCGTGTCGGTGGAGTATTATATCAACGACGAAGTAGTCTGTGCAGTTTACGAGGAGGATAAGGCATATGCTTGGATCTGGATCATCCACTCGGTGCCCAGCCCGACGACTCTGAGGTCTAGATAGCCCAGGCTATTCACAGAGTCCGGTGGCATCGCGCTCTGCCAGAGCAGGTCGTTCTGTACTGCACACGGGCACGGTGTTGGACGTTGTAGGGTGGTGGAAGGGGGGAGGCCGAAGGGACAAGGAAAACGAGAGCTGGTGGGGTAAGCGGAGGCTGACGCCCGCTCCGCATCTGGATGCCTGGAGGGCGGTCTGATGACTTCCTCGCATTCCGTTCCAGGCGGTGCGGGCTGCGACTCGTGCCTCGCTACCGTAGCGAGCAGCGAGGCGAGACAGCAGACAGTGCCTTCCGGAAATGCAGGCGGCTGTGCTGGACCGGCCCTGGCCCTGCCCTCCAGGAGTCCAGGACAGGACAGACGTGCGAGGCAAAAGACGGAAAGAGAGAGGGACCCGGGGACACAGCGCTAGACTCGTCGTTGCAGTGCGAGTTCGCCCAGCCTGCCAGCGTTTCCTCCATTCAAGACCTGTAATCATGTAACAAACTTGTGAGCTTATTGCTTTCAATCGACGATGCCTCGTCATGTTAACTATTCCTTGTTAGACTTGCCGGAGATCCTCCCAGATCACACTGTGCTGAGTATGTCTTAGCTGTAACGCCGCTAGAGTAAGTCGCGCGCAGATCGTACCTACCTCAAATAGAAGATTAAGCGAAAGTTACTTCGTGGGTGTTGGCTGTGGGCTGTGGGCTGTTGGCTAAACGGGCAAGAGCGAGAGCTCCCCTGTATCATATCCACCGATACGTGGAAATATTCTTCGATAGCGTACTGACCAATTAATTGGACAAAAAAATGATCCACTCTGTGATAGAGGGTTGTTTCCAAATATTATTAAAATGTAAAAACCATTGGGGGAGACTGCAGTCATGGGTAAGGCTGAGTCCTAGACGTAAACGATTTTTTTTTTGATTTTGGCTGTTAGGAACTCAGAGGCTATTGAAAGAGCTCATCCAAGTTCTTCGAACGGCCGAGGGTGTCCGAAGACGAAAGCGATTTTGCTTATTTCATTTTAAATAGACCCCAGGCTTCCCACGTGTATATTACCACGTGCTTATATCGGCTATACTTTTGGCCGTCTCCCTTATTGTGATGCGAAGAGACCCTGTCGGACCAGCCGGCCGTTTCTCCGATATATGGTATTCGTTCTGCGTATGCGTACTCCCGTTAAGTCGTCTGCGGATAAACGCCAAGGATCGTCGGCTAACAGTGGAACGTGATAAGGAGGGCTTATCGCACACAGTGCGGAGACCCCGGGTGTCGACTTGGAGGTGCGGAATTGATGCGCGCAAGGGCAAAGGACGATATCCTGCGACACGAAGAACACCAAACATACCCACCAGTGTTTTCAACTCTATCGTTGTATCAGAAGATAACCTCCATGTTTTCTGAGGTTTTCTGGAACCTTCAGAAGAGGCGCTTCTGCCATTCTACTAATTCTCGGCGCGTTCGCTGGACTCGCTGTTGCGGTATCACGGCCTCGCACAGCAAGGATCGCTCCGAAGAGTCACGGCCACTGGGTGCAACGCTGCGCTGCTTGTTCGGAGAATACCCTACAGGTGCGGGGGTGCCGCCACAGGGCACTGTATCTTAGGTACAGCCAAGTATTACGCTGTGCCTTGATATACTACAACGAACGACACCTCCTCAGAGCAATCCATCATCTCCCGACAACAAATCTCAGCATGCCTACCACCGAGTTCAACTTCGACGACCCTTACACATACCTCAATGGCTTCGGGTCATACCATGAGTGAGATCAGCAATCTTCTCACTGTCCGGTCTGCTGGGCAGCTGCTAACCTGTCAAAGAACAGAAGCCGTTCCCGGCACGCTTCCCGTCGGCCAAAACTCGCCTCAGAAGCCCGCCCATGGCCTCTACGCCGAGAAGTTCTCCGGCACAGCATTCACAGCGCCTCGACACGAAAACCAGCAGACATGGCTCTACCGCATCCTTCCCGCCGCCGCCCATCGAAACTTCGAGCCCGTGCCCAGCGATTTACACATCCAACAAAAGGTGCATCAAATCCCGAATCAGTTACGGTGGAATCCTTTTGATTTCGACCACGATGTTGATTGGGTGCATTCATTGAAGCGGATATCAGAAGCCGGTGATCCGACTTTGAAGACCGGGCTGGCGATTTATGTGTTTGCGACGGGGAGGGATATGAAGGAGAATGACGCTTTTTATTCGGCTGACGGAGACTTTTTGATTGTGCCACAGCACGGCGTCTTGGATATTCAGACGGAGCTGGGGAGGATTCTGGTAAGAGCAAATGAGATTTGTGTTATTCCTAGAGGCGTGAGATATCGTGTTACATTGCCACAGGGTCCGGCGAGAGGTAAATATGCTCTTATAATCCTTGATCCCATCTATTACTCGTATCTTTTGAGTAATTGTCGCTTCGGGTTCACACCACCATGCGCATGCCTATGAAACTACATAACTAACCCTCACAGGCTACATTTGTGAGCTTTATCAAGGTCACTTTCAGCTTCCCGAACTTGGTCCTATCGGCAGCAATGGTCTGGCTAACTCTAGGGACTTCCAAAGCCCAATTGCATCTTTCGACGAAGATACGACCACCGAATGGCATGTCATTGCCAAATTCAATAACTCCCTCTTCAGTGCCACTCAATTTCACACACCTTTCGACGTCGTAGCCTGGCACGGGAAATACTATCCCTATAAATATGACCTCGGTCGCTTCAACACTATTGGTTCCATCTCTTTCGACCACCCCGACCCCTCGATCTTCACAGTCTTAACCGGCCCTTCTGACCACATCGGCACTGCAATTGCAGATTTTGTGATCTTCCCGCCACGATGGCTCGTCCAGGAGGACACCTTCCGACCTCCCTGGTACCATCGCAACACCATGAGTGAATTCATGGGTCTCATCAGCGGAAACTATGATGCCAAAACCGGTGGTGGATTTCAGCCTGCAGGAGCTAGTTTGCATAATATCATGTCGGCTCATGGTCCAGATGCTGGTGCACATAGAGGCGCTAGTGAGGCGGCGTTGAAACCGGTAAAGGTGGGCGAGGGTAGTTTGGCGTTTATGTTTGAGAGTTGCTTGATGCTTGGTGTTACGGAATGGGGATTAAAGACCTGTCAGAAGGTGCAGGAGGAATATAATGAGGAGAGCTGGGAGCCGTTGAAGGCAAAATTTAAGCGGCCTGAGACGGCGGACAAGCTCAATGGGAAATAGGAGATAACACATGTGAAACTATGATTAAGGCTCATCAAGTCGATGCAGGAAAACGATCCAAGGATTTCATATAATGTAGGAGGCTACAATACGATCATTTCAAGATAGCAGTCTATGAACTTTACGCTGTGCAGGCGCAGCCTTTATGAAGCTTCAATTCCTTCAAGGTTCGTAAGTTAAGATCATCATATGACAGAGCACTTGCCGATCAAGGAAATATTTAAGCTATAGAGAGTCAAAGGGATTCTGAATATGTAGAATGGATGTGGCTCCTTCAAGCCGTGTTTCTCACTACGCCACATCAATGAAGAACAGGTTAGCTAAGCTACAGGAGGAGAGAGCGACGAGCGTACAGGCCAGCCGAGGTCAAGCCTACCACCATAGAAATTCTGATCTTGGGCTCCGGCGAGGCCTCATTGCCCTCTATGTAAAGAATGTTCTCTTCTTCGTCTCTCGTTTTGCAAAGCGTTACATCGAGCAATTGGAATCGACAATGCGATGCTCCTGACAGGCTTGTTTTCAAGTCACGTGCGGGCCGAACCAAGCACGCAAACATGGAGACGGATGATGAAACATGACGCTCCGCACACAAGGTATCTTCAATTGCAGCAATTTGGGGGTCAAGGCGATATTCTATTCGTCAGATCTCAGCATCATGGCCCTCTGACTGTTGCTGGCATATCAGAGGCGAAAACGTGTCGTTGGTTATATCAGACATATATCTACACATGTAGCCGTCTATGGCTGAGGCCTCTACAAATGATAGTATCCTAGATATACCAATGAAGCGCTTTACCAACGCGCGTTACCAGCGCCTCTTATCAGAAGCACCGGGGACGTCATCGCGCGCAGCAATGCCTGATTATATGGCGGAGACGGATTTCGAGGATGATTACAAAGTGCACGATGATTACCCGGCCGAGTTCGAGGACGCCGACAAGGATGAGACTCGCGACACGGCAAAGCTGCTTGACAGTAGCAGATCGCTAGAGCTGGGTGTTCCGGGGGCAGAAAGGAGGTTCTGGTTCCAGAGATCGAAGACCGCGTATGATCCCGGCGCGATTGCCACTCAGCCTTCGGTTTTCGACGAGCCGGAGACGTTGGAGGACTATCGGCCTGGCGATGACTGGGAGAATATCCACCGCTTTGATCCCGACGAGAGGTGGACGTGGGGCGAGGAGCACCAGTTGATTCGGAAGATCGATTCGAGGATTATGCTTTTTGCGGCCGTCATGTTCATGGCGTTGGAATTGGACAGGTCGAATATTTCCCAGGCCCTGACAGATAATTTCTTAGAAGACTTGGGCATGACTACAAATGGTAAGTTTAGTTGGAGAAAGAGGTGAAGGTATACTGAACAAAAGCAGACTACAATCTCGGGCAAACAGCCTTTAAACTTGCGTTTCTCTGCGCGGAGCTGCCATCTCAATTGGTAGCAAAATGGATCGGTCCAGACATTTGGATTCCTACTCAGATGGTGGTCTGGTCGATAGTATGCTCTGTCCAATACAGCCTAAAAGGGAAGACCTCATTTTTGATATGTCGAGCACTACTCGGTATGCTTCAAGGCGGATTCATACCTGAGGTCTGTACTTCTGAACGTAACTCTTGAATATACATTGATCTGCGAATCAGATAATCCTATACTTGTCGTACTTCTACAAACACCACGAGCTTTCGCTGCGGCTTGGCTTCTTCTGGACGGCTTCAGCGCTGGCAGATATCATTGGTGGGTTTCTTGCTTACGGGATTCTGCATCTCCGTGGTGTTGAAGGCCAAGCTGGCTGGAGATGGCTGTTTTTGATTGAAGTATAGCCATCCATCCTTTCTCGTTCCTCGGGCTCACAATCTAAAGGGGTTTATTACTCTTTTCGTCGGTTTATCCGCCTTTGTTCTTATGCCATCAAGTCCAACGAGCACCGCAGGCTGGTTAAGGGGGAGGCATGGGTGGTTCAGCGAGCGCGAAGAAAAGATCATGGTAAACAGGATCATTCGCGAAGACCCAAGCAAAAGCTCCATGCATAATCGCGAGCCCATTACGCCGCGGTTGCTCTGGCAAAGTATGAAAGACTTCGACCTGTGGCCGATCTACGTCCTAGGCCTAAGCTTTCAGATTCCCATGTCGACGCCATCTAATTATCTCACGCTTTCACTGAAAGGACTTGGTTTTGATACATTCAAAACCAACTTGCTTGTAATCCCGAGCAGAGCTCTGCATGTAATCACCATGTTAGGTCTCACATACGCAGGCGAGGTCTTTGGAGAGCTTACGTTCACCTCTCTGATCGGGCAAATATGGGCTCTCCCTTTCCTCATCTTCATCAACCTAGTCGATATCAATGAGATCAACAAATGGCTGGCCTGGGTCGTCATGACAGCATTGCTATGCTACCCAAGCGGTAAGCCGGTCCCTCTCCCCTCTGGAATCCCGGCTAAATCAAGCCCTCCCAGCACATCCAATCCAGGTCGGCTGGAACTCTCGCAACGCCAACACGGTCCGCTCGCGCACCGTGTCCGCCGCGCTCTACAACATGTGCGTGCAGACCTCGGGCATCATCTCGGCCAACATCTACCAAGAGGACGACGCGCCCCGCTACCGGCGCGGAAACCTCATCCTGCTCGCGGTCCTCGCGCTCAACATCCTCTTGTACTCCGGCACGAAGCTGTACTATGTAAAGCGCAACGCGTACCGCGAGAGGACGTGGAATGCCATGACTGAGGACGAGAAATTGACGTATGCGGCCACGACGATGGATGAGGGGAATAAGAGGCTGGATTTCAGATTCGCGCACTGATGGGCTCGGACGGGCGTGGGCTGCGGATGTTGGGAGTGAGTATTTAGATACGGCATAGAAGGAGCGATGTAGAGAGTGAGTATGTAGATACGGCATAGAAGGAGCGATGTATATCGCGGGATGAAGCGACAGGACAAAGAAGATGCGAGATGACTACCTCATTAGAAGCCTCGTGTGCAAAGATTGATTCTTCAATATACTACTTTATACTTATATATCTATAACTAATAGAGAAGAACAGCAAGCTATCATCGGATCCCTGTTTACTGAAACTTCAACTAATTGTGCTTGTCTACCGCACTCCGACTCTCGTTTACATACAAACAGTCTCCACGTCTACTCCTCGCCAGATATCTACAGCCCTCCAACCCTCATCTCCAACCCGTCTCTACACACCTCCTCCTCCCCAGACAGCTACCAGATGATCCCCCACCGGTAGATTCCCATTCTCTAGAATCCCAAAACGTCTAGTCAAAAACATCTCCCGCACTGCCAAGCGCCTTCTCCACCGCCCTGCAGCTGCCCGCGCTCGTCTTTTCCACACGTCCCGAAGCGTCTCCTCTTGGCCTACTGCTTCGTTTGGCATGGGGGGGCTTCGCGGGTTTGGAGGTCAGCTGGGGCGCGGGGGGGGGTTCGAGGATTGAGTGGCTAGGCACGTGGAGTCTGTCTTTGTTTCCATCCCTCATTCCCCCGATGCTCTTCATTTCTTCCAGTCATCGCGAGGGCAGAAATATTTACGAGCCGATGGCACTTACGCGCGGAGCACACAACCAAAGCCTGCCATGTTATTTCTCATACCAAATGACACATCAGATCGGTAGTAGCGATTGGTCAGAAAGCCAAGTGTACATGGTATGCTATGTACAGTACAGTTCCACTAATGCTACAAGTACAAATCAGGCTTGCTGACAAGAAAAGCCCCGGGCCGCTAGATGCTGGGTATCAAAACACCACCGTGCTTATTAAAAAAGAAAAGGAGAACCCCGAGTATTATCATCCAGACGAGTCTAATTTCTAAAATAGTTGGATGCTTCTTCCTCTCCTCCTCATCGAGGTACCGCCAACATTCCCTTGTCCGACATCCACGTTGAAAGTCAGGAAGTCGATACTGTTCCCATTATCCAGGCTCAGATTTCCCGCGCTAGACCAGCCACTCGTGGATCCTGAACTGAGAAACTTTTGAATCTTTGATTGCGCTGTAACAGCATTATCTAGCTCTTCTTGCTCCAGCACGTACAGCACAGCAACACGAGCAAAATCTAGGATCTCCTGTGTAACCACAAAGGACGAAGTGCAAGTAGCAGAGGCTGATGAGGCCGTCGACGTTGCAGCGGCGGTAGTGGTGGCGGTAGCAGTATAACTATCATGAATGATTGATGGATCAACAGAAGCTGATGCGACATCGGATGTGGAAGATGAATATGATGAGGACAGCCAAGATGAGTAGTCCTCGCGTGGTTTCACTACCGCAGCCGTGGTAGTGCTTGCAGCTACTGACGACACTGGTGAAGAAGCGGCGCCGACTCGTGTATCTAAGCCATCAAATGTAACAAGTGCGTTTTCAGAGGTACAGCTGAGATTTCCAGCATTGAACCGTCCCAGAATGGTCTCCGAAGTAAGAGGAATACTGAAATTTGACTGAGCCTGCGCGATCAGTCTTGGAATCGCATCACCGACCGTGGCGTTTGTGTCGGTTGAGTTCTCGCTGACAGTTATGGTTGTACAGCCGGTAGCTCCAGCTACAGTACAAGTACTCCCCGTGAAGCCGTTTGCACAGATGCAACTACATGATCCAGAGTTCAAGATAACGGTGCCTCCATTGGCGCATGTAGTAGTCTGTTGGCAAGTGGACAACGCAGATTGTGTATTAGAACTCTTTTTGTTAAACACCAGGAGTTCCAATGGTATGACAATTGCAGCGGCTACTACCACGAGCAGAATGATAATAAGGGCGGTGAAACCCCATAGGGGTAGACCGCAACACCGGCGCCGATTTTTTGAATTGTTCGAGCCATCCCGGTGAGCGAGACCGGTCGTTGACGCGCCATACGGTGATGGCCAGAATGTTTCGGGGCGAGGGCTGTCTCGATTAGGAGTAGCCAAACCAGGAGGAGGAAATGCAGCGAGCATGCCCGACAGGCCAGATTGACGTTTTTCATCATCAACTATACCTATCCGTTAGAAATATAAGACACCAGGGTAGGGAAACTTACGAGCCCTAGCACGCATTATCTCACTCTCGCTGGGGAAATCACTCAAGTCGTTTAATCTGCTCGCTGGTCGCTTACCCTTATCCATCATAGCAGCCAACCGAGTCGCTCTTCGGATCAAATCAGGTAGACTTGTCAAACTACCTCTAGCCTCGGCGTCCCTGACAGCATCAATATTTAGCCGCGGTGGCTTCCGAATCGCTGATAACCTGCTGAAACTCCTTTCTGGTGCTGCCAATGTTCCAGCAGGCAGATCATTTGAAGGCTCATCTGATTCCACAGCCTGATCTGTTTTCTTATCAACTGGCCCAGGCGATACACCTCTATCCCCAATTGCCCTACCAATCTGCATGCTACTAGAAGCAGAAGGGGAAGTTGACGGATCGAGTAGTCCTGTGCCACTCGACAAAGGCGATAGTGTATCTCCAACACCAGGCCACGCGGTAGCTCTTTGACTCATTTGCTCGGCATTGACACCACCAGTTCCCCTTGCAGCTTCTTTCATCTCCATTGGCGAAAACATACCCAGTTTTTCGGACTGATTTGCTTGTGGCACGGCCTTCTGAGCTGGTTCCACCTTTTCTGAACTCTTGGTTGTGATCATTGACGGTTTGCCTCTCCGGCCAATACTAGCACTTCTTACGAGGCCACTCTCCTCTCCATCATCACCATTGGATTCTCGGGATTGACGTCCTTCCTCCACAATATCATCCTCTGGGAACATATTTCGTTCGTTGTCGTAGTAGTCGTCGTACTCCGGTGAAGATTCTCCATCATATAGAGAGGGGATGACAGCGCTAGATGCATAAGATCCGTGTGAATTTTGTAACCGTGGACTCTCTTCGGGTATAGGGGACACGTAAGATGTATTAGAATAGTAAGATGATGCACCTCGTCGAGATGTGGGTGGCGGCCCAAGGTTCGCACTTCGTCGAGGTTGCGCAGGCACCGGCACTGGAAAATCAGGGATGGTACCGACGGATGATGTAGTATAAGCAGACTGTCTCGAAGCTGGAGTCATGGGCGATGTGACGTTTGAAGAAGACAATTCCTCGTCGGTATACTCTGATTGATCCCAGACATGCTCACTTTGTTGTCCTCCATCGGCTTGTTGCGGCTTGTACTGGAATGTGGGTGTATGCTCTTGGACTCGAGACGCATCAAGAATTGACGGTACACGGCTTGGACGTGGAGGTCGTTGAGGTGCTTGACCTCGGCCGGAAGGAGGTTGATATTGCTGGCTGTCATTGTTTCTCTGAGTAGCAATGTTATCAAACGTCCCGGCTAGAGGCCACTGAGGCACTGGAGTTGGTCGTGATATAGCTATCCCAACACCTTGTCCTGGTCTCGGAGCAGGCATAGCAGCCGGTATAGTTTGCTTCTGGCGAGATGATTGTGGACTGGGAGGTGCGGGCATATCATTGTAGGGTCTTTGTCGTGGTGGCGACGGCATAAATTGTTGTATTCCACTAGTGTCTGGTGGTAACCCTGCTTCCATTCTCTCTCTTGCTCGCCGCACTGAGCCACTCCGCCCCCTTCCTGGAGCATTCGGCGACTGATCCATCGTTCAATTCTACCAGCAATGATATAAGGTTGTTAACTTGAGCGCAGCTCTCTGTATACACCAAAAGCGAAGGTGCCTCCAAGATAGCTGATTGCATATGCAGGATGCCGCAATGCAAGTTGACGAATATAACGCTTCTTCCCGTAAAGCCGTATGACCAACCAAATTTAGACAGCCTCAAGCCAACTAACGGCTTCAGTAGGCTAGGTAGAATAAGAATACAAAGACCGAGAGCGTTTGTCCAATGGGTCTCCTATTGCTGCAATTGAGCAGAAGGCTCTTGGATATCAACGTCGGCTTGGCGCAAGGAACGTAAAGAATTGGTTAAAGAGCGTGGAACCGGCCGCGAGGATCGGAATATGAAGACTTGGTCTAACTTCAGTTTTGCGGGAATCGCATTTCACCAGGATAATGAGAATGGGAGTGGGTGATGGTCAGACACTGTCGACAGGTCAAAGGGTCGTCAAAGGTATGAATCAAAACGTCTGACAATGCATCTGCCTATAGAGTTGATATTAGATATTGTTCACTGCAAACACGATGTAGGACAATGAACGTAACCGAGGACTTTGCGAGAGTCCTTGGGCGCAGATTGTTCACCACTGTATTGTATTGGCAATAGAGAATCGAATAGTTCGCAACCACGGCCAGTATGTAGAATGGCCGGTCAGTTGCAATAATCAGCCCTTCGGCCGTTATCACAAGCTATGAACTCCTGCGTCACACACTGTCGGAAGTATGAGAAAGATCCACCTACTCTTGGTGTTTCGGAGCCTGTAACAGAATACCACGCACTGGACACGCGGATGGAAGATTTATTCCCTGGTGCTACAATGAACTGTACGATGGCCACTCTTCCCGACCAGCTAATTGTAGCCCGCTCTTGAAAAATTAGTATATTTTGGCCGGGTGCTTTCGACGCAATCGTCGAGGTGGGAATCTTTTGAGGGTACAATGCCAGGTCGGCCGTCTCAAGAAGCCGCGTCTGTACTGTACAGGCCGGACGCAAGAGCCTCAAGCTCTTCGAAGATCGAGTCGAGATGATCAAACGACGGCGCGCGAGGAACAGCGACAGACTCGACAGCGCTGGAGGATAGGAAAAGAAGCACCTGCACGCAGGACAAAGACCTCGTGAGAGAGAGAGAGAGAGATGCAAAGAGAGGCTACGACAAAGCAAATGAGGCGGCTTCCAGGATCGGACAGCAGATTAGCGGTGCGGCAGGTAGAGATCAAGGTCGGCCGGTTGTCAGACAAGCAGGGTGGCCTGCCCACAAACCGCGTTCTACACATGGCCCGACCTACAGTAGAGTAGAAGAGGCAGGTTGCTTTGGACTGTGCTGTGCTGTGCTGTGCTGTGCAGTGCGGTACTGGACTGGACTGGATGGGGACGACGTCCTGGCTGGAGCAGCATGGCATCCCGGGCTGGCTGCATGCTGGCACTCGATCCCTACGGAGCTTGTCAAGACGAAACGGCCAGGAGGGCCAAGCCATGGGTCGATCCCAGGGCCATCCCAGGGCCATCCCAGGGCCGGTCAGGCCAGAACAGTACAGTGCAGCGCAGTACAGTACAGTGCAGCGCAGTACAGTACAGTGCAGCGCAGTACAGTACAGTGCAGCGCAGTACAGTGCAGTGCAGTGCAGTGCAGTGCTGCTGTATGGGACAGTGCATACAGCAAGCAAGAGCACACGGTAGGTACACACCCGTACAGTGGCAGCATGAGCATGGGCGCGGGCAGCAGGGCCTGGCGTGCAGTGCGAGCGGGCAGAGCAGAGGCGAGAGAGAGCGGGCTGCGCGAGGCTGGAGGCTGCGGGGCCACAGGCCGCCACGGCAGGTCCATGCACGCAGCTGCGGCAAAGGACGGCGCCCCATGTCCTCGCCAGCGGCCAGTGCAGCGCGTCCGGCGTATCAGAAAGCCACGGCCGCGTCGTGCCTGCACGGCAAGGGCAGCCGAGGAGAGAGGGAGAGGAGAGAGGGAGAGAAGTGAAGTAGAGAGAGAGAGAGAGAGAGAGAGATGGTACGCACCTAGAGACTGCAGCTACAGTGCCTCCGGGTTCACTGGGAACCCCAAGACTTACGAGCTACTACAGTATCTACTGTACTGTCCTTGCTGTCCTTGCAGTGCCACTGTACAGTATATGCTGGCGATGCTGTACAGTACCTGTGCTACAGTATACAATCCTGATTGTACTGTCCTGTACAGGCCCGTGCCCTTCCTTGTCCCCTGCCCAGGCCTGTCCTTCTGTGCACGAGTAGCGACTATTCTATTCTACTGTATTCTACTGTATTCTGCTGTACTCTACTCTACTGTACTGTACTCTACTGTACTCTACTCTACTGTACTGTACTCTACTGTACTCTACTGTATTGTGGGCGGGAACCGTGCTTCCAGGCCCCGTCGTCTCGCTGTTTAGCGGTCCACCACAGCCTCCGCCGACGGCCAAAGAGTATGCAGTCGCGACAACAGAGAACGGACAGCTCGCCGCAGAAATGCAGAAATGCAGAAATGCAGAAATGCAGGAATGGCAGATGCTCTCGTTGAGTTCGCGCTCTGGTTATGGCCCGTCTGTTGGTGGTGGGAGACTCTCGAGATGTCGCATCGGAGATCGGGTCGCATCTGGCATCGGAGCTGATTCAACGGCATCTACCTGGCCTGTACAGGAACGAGGCCGTACTACAACAGCGGTGTACACAGCAGAGGTGCTGTACCGCACCGTACAGGACGTCCTACTCCTGTGCTGGGAGGATGCGAGGCTTCAGAGGCCACTCGTCATCTCCGCCAGTGCAGCGCTGGGCAATCAGTCGAGCGTGGGCCCCCCCGTTTCACATTGAAACCGCCCATTTCCCGAGCCGAGAAGCCGTGCAGAGGCCCAAGAGGACCGCGGTGCAGCAGAGACGGCCAGAGCGGCGAGTCCACAAGCACGCCGGCATCATGGGTTCTGCGAGGCAGGAGGAAAAGGACGAGCGAAAAAAAAACAAATCAGCGGTGGGTGCAGTCGAGGCAAATCTCGTCATGCCAGCGCCAGCCTTGCTTGCACCTACGCAGCGTGCAGGAACTGGTGGTCTTGTACTGGGCGAGGGATGGGGTGCTGCCGGCAAGTATATGTACGGATACGTGTACAAGTTATAGAGAGCTGCCCCTACTCCGTACAGCTGTGGGCTTTCGTCCAGAATCGCTCCCACAAATGCCGTGCTACACCAATGCACTGCACTGCCTCAGTTCGAGATTTGGCCGGCTCAGGTCAGTATGTCGCTCGCTGTGCAACGGAGGTACAAGTACTGTACAAGTACAAGAGCGCCGTGTCTGCGGAGTAGAAAGCGCGTGTTCACGTCGTACCCGTCTGCTCCACGCCTTTCCCAGGCTCACGCTCGCCCACCTGTCGGTCTCGGCATTGCTCGCTGATCACATTACCGTACAGTACTATCGGAGAAGGCTCCACCGTCTCTATATTGTATCCGCATTATTCTCAATCTCTTATATAGTACCGCAATATTAATACGGTCCCACCACGCCTCTTATGTTTATTATGGAGCTCCTCCTGTGTTTACACGGCGATAACGAGAACCGAGCTTGCGTGGCTTGACCCCAGCTTGGGTTTGGCATTTAGGCTACGTATCAGAATCACGTGACGCAATCTTTAATTCGAGCTCCAGTTGAGCCTCAGATTTAGCGCGGGTCGGCCGAGAGAAGCGGTGATCCGAGAAGCGTCAAGACACACCTGCTCCAGCTCCCCGTCGAACCGCCAACCCCGTAGTCGAGCCCGTCCAACCCCGCAATCAAAGATGTCCATGTTCCGGTCGAAGAAGCTCGATCTGGGCTGCTTCATCAACATCAAGGTCATCCGCGACCACACGAAGCGCAAGGTCTTTGCCGAGAACGAGACCCAGAGGTGCGTACCGGCCATGGCGACATCGCAGTTGTCATCAATCATGGGCCCCGGATCAGGCCAGCATGTCAATTGGGTTGAGGACTGTGCTAATGCTCGGTTTCTAGACAAGCTCTCCGCTACATCATCCGTAACTTGAGCCTGCCGCCCCGGACGCGTGCCCAGGCACAGCTCGAATTGACCCAGATGCACTGCTACACGCGCCCGACACAGATCCGCAACCGGTGTATAGAGGGTGGCAAGGGACGCGGCATATTGAGAGACTTCAGACTATCCAGAGTACGTTGTTTCCAACCGCATCCTCCTGGAATAGAGCTCCTATGCTTTTATGTTTTTGGTGTGCTAATGCTTTTGCCTCTTTAGTACAACTTCCGTATGCTAGCGCTTGCTGGTGAAGTCCCTGGTGTCAAGAAGGCCAGTTGGTAATGCCTGGATTCTCGATGCCGGCTGAGAGAATGGCTAGTTGTGGAGTGTGCGACGTGGCTTCCGATGCCGAAGGTCATTGCTGTATCAATATGTGTTTAGGCGATTGCATCTGGACGGCGTTATAGATTGGAGAGCAGGCTTGGTAGATTGTAGACCTCGAAGCTGAGCAACATTCAACGAATGAACTTATCAAACGCTGTATACTACTCTATATCCCCGATGCTTATGATTCTTATGATGCTACTACCTACTGTCGATAACAGTATCTCCTACTAAACACAGACCATACGTGGCCATTCTCTTTTTAAGCATCATCCAGCTCAGCCTCTGACACCATTGAGACTCTGCGCAGACCTCCACCTGGAACCCTCATCTGGAATACATATCCCATCACCCGTCCCCAGCACCGACATCTCTTTGAATAGAAGGCAGATGCCCATCTAAGAAGTATACGATGGCACTTTACAGGATATTTAAATTAATTTTATATCAGGACCCTTAATAAATCCCAACGAATCATCGAGGGATTTTGTATTAGTGATTGTTTAATTATAATTATTCAATGGTTTATTATTTATGCATAAAATAACGAATAACGATATAAGAGTTCTTGAAGATTTCTAGATTTATATATAGTATTTAGTTTAATTTTAGTTTCAAATATCAATATCAATATCAATATCGTATTAGTATAGATAATTACTAGTATAACTACCCGATATCTAGTATTCAGCTCGTTGGTATTCCGTACAATGACTTGGCTGGGTAAGCCTACTGAGATGCCTGTACGACGCAGGTCCCCTTAGCGACAACAGCAGCGTTGTACAGTGAGGTCCATTCAGCGTTTGGGGCAGAAGATAGAAGATAGAGTAGGCGAGCTGATATCAGAGCAGATAAAGATTAACGTCAGATCTATGCTAACTGCATCTAGGCACTATCTCTCGCTACGGTACGGGGACTGAGGGGTTACCGACAAAGGAGAAGTGCCGGTCAGAACCTCATGGCTCGGCTAGGTCTACCCATTGTAATCATATCTATATCATGAAAGAGGAAGCTCTACCGCTTGCGAATCGAGGCAACGACAATGTTGCTGATGGCCAGTCGCCTTTTGAATCCGTCGGGGACTCAAAACCGCTGCCTCACGGATCTTCCGACGCTGGCGGAGTCACACCCTCTGGACCCTCGAGGATCCACAGAAAGGAGAAGAGAGCAAAACGAGAGGTCCCTGTCAAAGCTTCAAAATCAGTGGTCAAAGTCAAGAAGGAATTGCCAGACCAAACCGGACATCTGGAAGATTATACCGTATGTACAACCCAGTACATCTCGTTCTGGTCGGCGTGCACTCCCTTAAAGATATACTGACTACGCAGGCACCGCTTTGCAACATCTGCTCTAGACCTGTAACCCGGCAAGGGGAAGGCGGAGAGTTAGAGGCGTCAAAGAGAAAGAACTCCGACGGCCGTGTGAGCAGGCCGACGTCGTCGTCGACTGCTACGTCGAGAGAAGTCACGGGACTTCGGACGTCGCCCGCTCGATTCGATAGGTCCAAGGCCACGGGACCCGGCAGCTGTATATGTGATGTGCATAGAGTAGAAGCGTGCAGTATGCTTCCCGGCGAATATTACCCTATAGGCGATTCTTATACTATCGCCAACCCCATCAAACGCAATCCATTTGATTCTTCTCCAGCATCGCGGCTGTCGCCCGACACATATACAGTAGTCGACAAATGTAAGTTATTATCTGCTATCTACCATCACGTGTATCTTGGACTTTATTCATGTCTGAAAGCCGCCATCTTAATGATAACCGTGTCAAAAATATGGTATATTTGTTGAACAAAGTATGGCAGCAAGGGTCCTGATAGTACTTCTGTTCAAGTCTTTGTCCTTTATTGGTGTCTTTATTGGTGGTTTATAGGACTTTGATCTCCAAATATTCTAGCTAACATCCCAAGGTATCGGTACATATTACGAGACCTCATCAGGCGATGGACCACTACGGTCAACTGTCATGCTTGCTGCCATGACTTCTCCTGGCTTGTTCCACGCCACCATATCTTCAACTCTCGCAAATTTAGAGACGTTGACTGACCAGGATTTTGGCACAAAAAACCTAGTTCATCAAACGGTAGCTATTCAATGTATCAACCAGAGCTTCGACAATCCGATACAGGCTAGTAGTAGTGAAGTCATCCTGGCAGTTATCTCTCTTTTCAATGTAGAGGTAGGACCTTCGAATCCACCTGGGTTATATCTGCTGATTGCAATCCCTGGCTAATAGCTCCTCGCCGGCAATGTTGATAAAAGCCACATGCATATGCGTGGCCTCCAGAAAATGATATTGTTAAGAGGAGGCATACACAAACTTGGATTTGACGGAGCAGTAATGAAGCTGATATTAATGTAAGCATCTCTCTCTCTTCGATGTATATGCTCGTGATGCCATTGGGAAATCAACGCGATAGTGGCACCATAAGCTATGGTGTTCTAACACAGCTTCTACAAAAGCTAATTGCAAATAGAAATGGTTACTACCAGTGTATTATAACATCATCACTTACAAACAATTTTTTACCACACGACACCCCACAGACTCCACATTTAGAGGCATCTACTGGCGTCAAATTCCCAGTTGACTTCCGGTGCTTCACGCTCCGAGAACTGTATTTTAATCCCCGACAACTCTCACGCATCAACAATCAAACCATCCAATTACTCGTCTACTTCTGCCAGATGGCCGACATCTCGAAAATATGGCATCTTGACAAGCCGGCTGGGCCCGACATAGGCGCACTGGCCAACAGATGGATGTCCGTTCGATCAAATGTGCTGGCCCTGCCTTCGGCCAGCACTCTGCAAAGCCGTGGCAGGCGCCTCGACGATACATATGAATCTTGCCGCATTGCCGCCGTCATTTTAAGCAACAAAGGTCTCCAGGTCTTCCGGCCCGCTCTTTCCACGCCGCCGGTGCAGCCATTTGATAACACAGGTACACAATGCACCTCGACAGCAGCAGCACGCAGCGTAGCACACATCCATGATCTAAAAACCGCACTGCAGCAGACCAACCTCCTCGGCTTCTGGGAACCCATCCCTGGCGCCCTGATATGGTGCCTAGCGATCGGCGCAAACGGCTCGTCGGGCAAGGCGCAGCGCAAGTGGTTTGTGGTGCAGCTATCGCGCGTCACGATCGTGTACGGCCTGCGAACGTGGAGCGTGGTGGAGAAGTCGCTGAGGCTGCTCTTGTACGCTGTCAAGAAGTTGCAGTGAGGAGTTACCTGGAGCGGAGCTTTGGGGTGGCAGCCTGGGAATCGCTTGGAAAGGAGTATGGCGTCTGGATTAGGTGGTTGGGATGCTGTGTCATAATTTTGTACATGTCATATATATACCATGCTGTTAGCGATAATGTGTGAAATACCAATGTTGTCTTTCTATGAATCTGCTGCTCGTCGTCTGGGTCGGCTATATTGAGCTTCACTGAAGGTCGAGCATGTGAGCCGTTTCTCTCGAACGAGAGCTGCCGACTTGGATGCTATAAGACGGATTCTATATATCTCTACGTACTCTAGCTATAGAAAAACCCCCCAAAAATGCCGAAAGAAATGGAAAAGCTTTACGTGTAGCTTCTTACAGTAATCTGATGTTCCTGTCTTCCCTGCATATTCATCCGACCAAAAGGGACCCTTCTATTGATGATTGACAACTTATTCCTGGTGTCGCAGCATGGAAACATATTTCAATTCAATATCCTGAACAATCTGGAGTGGAAAAGAAGAAATACTGTTCTGTACAGTGGCAATTGAGGTAACAGATATATCACTAATCTTGTACGGGTAATAATTAAAGTACTGAGGTTTGAACTTTCAGTTGGAGCCTGAGGGCGGTGACGCTGTGCGACAACGTTTAGTACCGTCCAATACGTAGCTTAACCTCGCGAATTATATCGCGACAGCATCCCCATCAGCATCACCAACCCACCAGCAACCATGCGGCCACATAGTCGTCGAATACTGTCCCTTCGGCCATTTCGTCCTCCCAATCGCTTCTTCACCCAGTTTCCTCGCTCTCGACCACAACTTCCATTCCTCGCACAGACAAAAGCGCAACCTCGGCGGCAAGCCCGCTACCTCACCACAGAACGAAAACGATGGATCAAGGACGAAGTATGGCGTGCCGGTAAATATACCGTGGTAATCTGGACCTCGGGTGTCCTGTTCTTTGTGATTGCCTTTGGTGTTCAACAGGAATACATGGAGAGGGAGTTTCCTTCACCACACGAGTGGTCATGGATATCACGGAAGAATTACAGGAGCGCGAAATACGACGAGCAGCCAGCCATTGACGGCACCGGCCCTGTGGATTGGGCGAGGTCTGCGCAAAACTACTCAGACCTGCTTAAACGATTGGAAGATCCTGCAATCGATGGTGCTGGCCTGGAAGAGCAGGACGAGGGCGGTACACTGGTTGCAGGCATAGGGAAGACGGGCTACGACATCTCAAATATGCCAGAACCGTGGCGACGAGGATCTCATGATGTCTTGATGGGTAATGCGCGAGCCGCAGAACACCTAGATGATTGGGTTCGGGATAGAACACGGAATGTAGCTTTCCCAGCGAATGTGATAGTTGGGCCTTCAAACCCGAACCCTCAACCGGTCCCTCCAGGAGCAAAATCAGCACCCCGGGAAGAAGATTGCGAGCCGGCCTTCAATCCACCAGAGACCTACTACATGCGAATTCTTACTACGCGCGGATTTACGGAGAAGCAGAAGCTTGATGCTGCATTGGCCTATGCGACGTGGTTAGACTACAAGGGCACACCGGACAGCGCAATGGAGATGTACAAATGGGCGCTCGACATTGCAACCGAATCAGCACCTAATTCAAGCACGGCACTTGATAAAAGCACTGGGATAATCAATCCAGGATCAGCTCCGGTATCATCAAACATCTTACTAGCAACCACCTCCCTCGCAGTCCACCACGCCCGCAACGCCGAGCTCTCCACCGCCCTCCCCATCTTCCTCTCCGTCCTCCGTGCTCGCCGCTCTCTCCCCACCGACGTGCCAACAATGCGCTCAACCCTCACCCCCGACTCCGAAGACGTCCCCGGAACCTTCTCTACCTTTCTTTCCCTTATCCGATCCGCTATCGTCCCTCCTAAATTCCCTCCCGCGCCGTCCGATGGCACGACGCCTCCATCTCGAGACCCGAAGGAAAGATGCGAGGAAGCAGGCTTGATGACATATATTGGCGAGATATTATACGCGTCAAACAACAGCACTTCGGCGCGGGAAGACGGGCTGGCGTGGACTCGGGAAGGGGTTGACGTCGCGGAAGAAGAACTGCGGAGTAAGAGACTGAGCAAGGATGCAAAGAAGACGTGCAGTCAATGCCTGGAAACGGGACTGGGCAATTGGGCCAAGATGGTGTCTAAGCTTGCCAGGGAAGAGAGGGAAAAGAGGGCCAGTAGCCCACCCGTCAAGGTTGGTGGGTGGCTCGGCTTTGGTGGCTCAGAGCCGGTGCAGGTCAAAGGGAGGTGGGAGAGTGAGCAGCACGTTGTGCAGGAGCGGGTGAAGAGGGCAAGGGACGTGCTTGGTAGCGACCCTTTGGCAGAGGACGGGGGTGCAATGCTGTTTGCATAACATGGCCACTCCATCGCTAGCAAATGGAAGCTCAAATTGGCGTCTTCCTGTATATATGACCTTGCTGCCTGTGAAATTACAAGCCAGCTAGCTACACATCATTCCCCTGCCGTCATGACACGGGAGAAGAGATGCAATCTTGGGCCCGTCACAAGGCCACCGTCTCGTCATTCCACACCCCCTGTGCCTGGACTACCTCCACCTTTAATCATACTCAAGGTTTCTCTTGCCCGCGCCGCCTGGGCCAGCTGCATAGTCTCGAGTTCCCGCTGCACCTCTGCCAAATCCGCACTGCTGCTCTGCTTCAAGGCCTCGCCTTCACCTACCGTCGAGCCATCCAGCGCCTCGAAGGTTTCGTGGATCGCAGGACCTTGGCCTGCCCAGTGATCGACCGGCGGCTTCTTCTTGCCATCTCCGCTCCCGCTCCTGCCGTGCTTCTCTCCTTCGCCGCTGGCGTCTGCAGCGTCGTCGCCGGTGCTGTGGGCGGGCGTGTTCTCATTGGCGTCGTCGTCGGAATCGTAAACCACGACCTCGTCGTTCGCGTACTCCGGATCGGCAGCGACGTCCTGGAACCAGTTGAGGACGGTTCGGTAGCCCTTGGGCAGCATCGCCTCGCTGTAGTAGGGCTCGCCGAGGCTGTAGGTTGGGCAACCGAAGCGCTTGGATGAGGCGATTGGGGTGCCGGCTGGGAGGGAGGAGATGGTGAAGGAACGGCCGCGCTGTGGGGGTTGTGTCAGCCATGCTGTTGAATACTCGAGGTTTGAGGGAGTGTGGGAGGGTTATAGAGAGTGCGAAAGGAGACCGAACATACCTTTTTCAACCAATCCTTGAAACCCCCTTCGCCCACATCCTGCAGCATATACCACGGCGCCAGCAGTGCCAGTGCCTGCATCCGCGAACCAAACTTCATCCAATTGGCCTCCTCGCTGAAGAACTCCACCACCCTCTCCGCGCCATCCGAAACTCCGATGACATCAATCTTCGCACTTGGCCTCACCATCGTTCCAATGACCTGCTCAAAGACGCAGGCCACATGCTCAGCAGTACTGCGATTCAGCGGAATGGTATTCTCCTCCTCCGAGAAACGGAACGGTGGGCTTACGGCCGATGGCGCCGGGAGCGCGAACCAGGACATCTGCGTGCACGCTCTGGCGCCGCGTCTGTGCCAGCGGAGCTGACCGAGATTAGCAAGTACGATACCCGGAGAGTCATCTAGACTGCCATCGCCTGAAACGGACTCGGGCTCAGGATTGGATTTGGTGGGAGGTGAGGATGAGAGGGACTGGATGTATTTGACGAAACTCACGGCGGATCCTTCGTCGATGCCGCCTTTGCCGCCGATGATGCGGTGGGCGAAGACGCCGAGGTCTTGGTTGTGCTCGTAGAAGAGCACGATGATGCGTGATTTGGTGTGGAGGTTGGCGGAGGTTAGGATTGGGACGTGCGGATCCTTGGGCGTGGCGGAGAGGGGGAGGAGCGTCTTCTCGAGGCCGAGTGCTTGGAGGCGGCTCAGGATTATGGTGCGTATTGCGCCTGGTGGATCGCTGTTAGTCTGGGAGTTCTTGGACGTGAAAGAAGAAGGATGGAGGGGCTGGGTCGAGCCCTTACTGTTCATGGCTTCTCGTTGGAGGGCATTGTAGCGGTCGTTTTTGGTGAGGAAGAACTTGAAGTAGGACTTAGGGTCTTTGATGTTGCGGACTTCGTCATCGTCGTTGACGAAGTAGCTAGAGTATGTGAGAAGTGGTGAACAGATAGAGATGGATCTGGGAGGACGTACCCTAGACCTTCAAGGCTGGTGGGGTAGACTGGATCTTTGGGGAGGCCGGGAGGGAGGAGGCGGAACATTGTAATGTAGTGAGAAGAGATAGCAAGTGTCAACTGAAAGGAGAGATGAAGGAAAAGGAAAGTTGAATGGTGTAGTAGCGATGAGATTGTAGCAGAATTCGTACTGCTGTAGAAGGAAGTTGATATTAGGATTAGTGAATTCACTTGCTTGCGTCCCCGGTAGTATTGGCAAGACGTGACAGACAGGTTAACTGAGTCTGAGCATTAAGATAGAGGCTGGCATTAGATTGCCTAGAGATCTATGATAAAACGTCGTGGTACTGGAGTTGCTTGTCTGAAATGTTTGGGAGAAGCTGGGGTTGTTTGCTTCCGACTCTTACCTACCTATGTAGTTTGCCGACTTCTCGCATCATCCCGCAACGAAGAGTACACAAACTACAAGGTACGATAGTTCTCTTGTGATTTCTACTTAAAGGCCACGAAGATTAAGCTACTACATATGACGGAGAAGCAGCTTATTCTCCCCAGTCTGTTATCGGATGAAGATTGGATAAGGCATTTCAAACAGCTTTGAAGCAGCTCCTCACTCAGCCCAGTCACTTTTGGAGTCACGTACGAATGATGTTAAAGGGTACATTTGTGCTAGAAACTTAACTGTGAGGTTGAGAGCACAGACTGTCTGTCCTTTGAAATCGCTGTTGATGCGAATCTTGCTGCATTTGAGGACGACATCTAACTCGTTCATACATATCTGGATATCATCTGATACCAGTAATGCTCACTGAAACGATATGACTCCGTTGAGATACGCTCGCATCTATATCAGGGCTCTATATTGGCATCAAAGGTCTGTTGCTGTCGTACGCTATGCTATGATACTGATGTTTAAGCTTATTTTTTAAAAAAAGAGCAGGATTATCCCCCCTGCTAATATTACGACAACTGGAGAGCTTCCGACTGGGCACATATACTTCAAGAGAGAAGCTACTCCAAAGATATTGTTTAATGTACGAAAGTCGCCGATACTTGATATCGATCACTTGGTGAGAGAAACAGGTTCTAGCCAAAGAGGCATAAATGCGGTCTTGAATGCGTGAACAGCCAACATCTCCATTCAAGGATCAGTATACGACGTCGAAGCCTAATATCGACATGATAGGGGATAGAAGAAGTCGAAGGAGAAGAATACAGTTGATCTTGGTGCTAGATCTAGCACATCGAAAACTGTGTAACTAACTGGAAATAACGAAATGGACTGTCACTAACAGACGACATACAAAGGGAACGTACAATTGAACTTCCATTGCGCAAAAAGTCCCGGTTGCCAGTGCGATAACTGAATCAATTGGAGAGGTCCGAGACAATACGGAAGGAGGACCATCGGACAGAGCAAATCAGGGTCAAATATTAACTCCTTCGAGGAATGGAATGGCTGGCGCATTGGGCTACAGGGACAGATCTGGTAGCAAACACGACGACTTCCCTTGTACGGGAGGCAAGGGCAGGCCCAGACAACCTAGCACTTCACCCTGCCGGTATATGCAAAATTCGGACTTGTCAATTAATTAATTGTCTCGAGCGATAAGCATCTACTGTTTCTGTTACATGGCTAACGACTGTGATCGGGAATTGATGGCAAGCGACCTCATATTCTGATATGAACCACAGTCTCAGCCAACCCAGCCAGACTGGTCGAGTGGCTGGCTTTGGCACAAGAGGGCTTGATGCACGATGCAAAAGTTGGAGTTAGTAGTCTACTTCCACCAGAAAGCCACAGGCCGTGCGATATGGGGACTGACGGGAGAGAATAGCGACCCTTCCGGCGCACATCGCAATCGAGGCAGTATGAAGGAGAGAAGGATATAGAAATGTCTGCCGACGAGTTGTTCAAGGGCAGAATGACGAATCGACAGGATCAAGCCCTCGCCGCGCTGGGCGGCGACGACGTGTGGCCGTCAAAGTTCAACCCCCTGCTCAGGCAACTCTTCGCCGGCTGCCGCGAAGCGACCCCTGGACATGCAAGTGGAGGTGGACGGGAGATCTACTCCGTACGAGCTCCCTATGAGATCCTACGAAGCAGTACGCGGCGGTGCATGCATCGAGCATGGAAAGGCGTGGATGGTCATGGACGGGCATGGACAGGCTTGGATCGCGAAGGCAAACGACCCACGACCATCGACGTCTGATCCTGGAAATCCGATGCCAGTGGCCGTCGGCAGGCTTGGATGGCTGTAACATGCTGAAAGTTAAGGCTCGGGAGCCCTTCCGTGCGTCGAAGGCTAGCCGTTGAATCATTGTCCATGCAACGCAACGCAGGATATGACAGGCTAGCTCAGTCGCGTCTCGGGATCTCCATACAAACTACGCTGACCCTGACGGCACGCGTTTTCCGCAGCAAGGGAACCTGAGAAGTGACAATTCGCGACAGCGGATTCTACTGTATCACTTACGACAATCGCACTCAGTACAGGGCATCGGACCCACTGCAGCGATTCTAAGGACTGAGCCAACAGCGTTGCGAACCCTCATCAGTACTCTGAACGCAGGCCTTTTGCCTCTTGTCCGACCGTCAGCCCACTGGATCCAGCGCTGGCTGTAGTGGTTTTGGCTCGCCTTCTCGCATTTCTATCGCCGCCGACTTGTTATCATTCCTTCCCTCGCTTTAATTCACCTGGTCTCAGTTGACAGCCCCGCTCCCCATGCTCTGGCTTTTATCGGCAGCTCTCGGGATTCATACGGGAGATCCACTACGGCAAGATGACAAGCCCAGTAGACACTGTCGTAATTGTCTTATGAGATACTCAAAAAGAAGAAAAGAAAAGAAAAAGCAAACACTCATATGCTGTTGAGGCTTTCCTAAAACCGCCTCCTATGTGCACGTACCGGGAGCCGGGTTGGGACGTATGTTCGATCCTTGACGGCAAGTGCAGTTGAATCGTCTACGCCATTGGTGTGCAGATCCCAAGAAAGGGCAGCTGGAAGATGTCGAGGTCGGCCCTATCAGGTGTGCGTTGAGATCTGACATCTCGACCCTTGATGCATAGCTGCAGTTGAGAGGGCAACATGAGACCCTGCACGGAATGCAGCCACACCAAATGTAGCGCGGGGGAGGCTTCCTCGCTGGAAGGCATAGGTAGTTTACTCGAGTACCATGTCACTGTATCCATATAATCCCCTTTCTACCCTTGGTCGTACCCATTATAAGATCTCCTCTTCAACCGTTTTTCAATATCCGAGCATTCCATTGAGTTACAATCGATCTTGTCAACCGGCTCCGGTTCTGTTCCTCTAGATTCCTTTGCTTCATTCCAATACTCTTCACAACACACCATGATGTGTTCATCGTCATATTTTGGGCCTCGGCCTGTTGACAGTCCTATGGATACACATATACTGCCACCATTTCCTCGCCGGAGAAGCAACTGGTGCTTCTTCCCAAATGAACCAGAACCTGAAATCACCATGTCTAGAAAACAACTTTTACCTTATACACCACCATCATCTCCTCGATTCATCGGGGATCAACTTTTGGCTTCAAGGAACGCCAATGACATGGCGGATGTCTGCATATTCACTCCGCATGCACTCCTCAAGCGAGCATCGACCTCGTCGGATAGCTCTCCTCCTGGCATGACAGACTCTTCCGACTCCGACGCATCTATTGATGAAGAGCGTTATCAAGCAACGATGTCAGACCTTTGGAACACCTATTATGACACTCCTTCTCACAAAAGAGGCCCTATCGAATACCGACGGCCGCGCCTACCAACGTTTATGTCAGAACCATACGAGGCACGTGATGTAAGACCTCCCAATGGAGTGCCAACAATCTCTTCTTTTCATGGGGGAGACTTCAGGAGCGAACATCTCAACAGTGCGATCACTCTGGCTCCAGCGGCTGAGTTTCGCCCCTCCCAAAAACGCTCTCGCTCAACCCGCCGTGTACCAGATTTTAACAAGCCAATGCCTCAACTATCACCACCACCAATACCGAAGACGGATCGTGCTTACGAGACATGGCCTTTGAAATCCCCCCCAGTACCCCTCTCTCTTTACCCATCTTCTCGCCAATCTGGAAACTATCCAAGACCATCAACGGCGCCAGGGAACTCAACTAGGCGGAGTAGTCCTACTGAACTCTCATTCTCTGCTGCCGAGAAGTCGGTGTTTGAGTATGATGAAGATGATAAGGCAGGAGCCAAGGAAGGAGCCAAGAAAGGCCACCAATACTCATCATCGCTGGCGGCAAAACTCCACATCCGCACTGTATCAGCTGCAAGCAAAAAGGATATCCCTTCACCACAACCAAAGCGGAGTAGCATGAAGCGAAGTGCGAGCGAAGTCATCAAGGGTGTATTTGGGCTTGGTCTAAAGAAGTGATTTGAATTAGAGATGGGATCGGCGTTCTGGAATTTCTGGGGCTATGTTTATGGATGTATATGAGGTACGACTATGATTATGATTATGATTTTATGACTGGTGTTTGGTTTTGGGTTGGGCTCGGGACCTGGAGAGTGGGAATTGGGGGTGGACGTCTGCTTGGTGTTTCATTAAACAAAAGCTTTCTGCTTATACCATTTGACTTCGGATTTCTGTCTACATATTTACCTCTTTGGCCGCAATACTTGCCATAGAATAGGAATGACTGTGCGCGAGAACCAAAACACTTCAACTACATTCCGCTATTTCCATATCCTGCTCTGTGAATAACCATCTGTAATCTGCCAATTGAACAACAACGGACTCAACGTCTACAATGCTCTTCACTACAACGCCCAGATCTCAACTCACGCGACCACAAGTCAGAAACGGTAAAAATCTCTGAATACTAACCTTCGTATCAATTCATGGCAGGCAAGAGGCGTCAGCCTCTTAAACGGAGGCTGTTTGAACATATGCAGATAGGCTCCGGAAGGGCTTGCGAGAGTTTTCGGGACAAAGGCTTGCGGCCACCAAAAGCCACCTCTAGCACAGTTTGTTGTTGTTGTTGATTCCTGAGGAATGTAAACGGGAAGTTAAAAGGTTAATTTCGAAGCTGGGATTCGGTAGATATTGCGGGAAGAGCACGGTATGGACCCTCAAAAGAACAGAACGGGATAGAATAGGAAGATGGAATTCAATGATATTGAGAAAGACGATGATGATGTGAACAAGGTTGGAAATAATTGAGACTGTAATGATAGAACTTGTAGTAGCAGTGCGTCGACTCAGCGACGTCAACATGATAGCAACAGCATCGGAGCTGAGGAACGCACACTTACAGCCCTGATCCGGCGCCGTCAAGACGCTGCCAGTACCCTAAGGCAAGTCGTAAGCACACAAGGCAGTTCCCGCAGGGTTTTAGAAGCCATCACCATCATGCGACAAGCAGGGCTTTGCAAGGAATGGCGCGCTTGAGCTCTGGCCCTCTCCTGCAACCGCAACAGGCCATCAAAACATCACGAAGCCGGGTCAGCTCACCCAGAACAAGGACTTGGAGAAATCATCAGGCCAGATGGGATCCTGCTTCTCTCTTCTCCCTTTCTACAGAGCGATCGTTGACGATAGCTACATAGACCTGCCTTGCGCGAGGATTAGCGTTCCGTGACGTGCTTGCGTCCTGCTGTATCTGGTACTGTATAATAATGCCGTTTTGGAGGCCACCCGGCCTCGTCTCCCTGCTGCGACCGTTGGAGATCTAGTTCCGCAAAGACCGTGTAGGGAGATGCGCATCCGCGCACGCAGTGCCAGCAAGGGAAAGCTTTTTTCTTGTGTTTGCCCGGCAGGTTCAGCTGTTGGAGAGGCGAGGGCTTTTGTTGCTGGAGCCCCTTACTTCGGTCTTTGAGGCCGCTCGCCGAGGCTGCATGCAGAGGGGTGGAGGTTATGTAATAGGGATTTCCTTGCGAGGGATTCTCTTGACGTCTCTCCTGTGCTGGATACGGGATACACCTGATTGTGAGGTCTTTTAGCAATGCTTGTAGTCTGTAGATGGGTCCGGTTAGATGTAGGGGAAGCGGTCTTGCGGGGGCTGTAGGGGCCGGTCGGTGTTTGCTTAACCGTCCTTGCTTTCAAGGTCATACTGATACCGACATCCCTATCATGCCGAAGTTACCTGCGATACTGGGATAGACACCCCTTTCGCTTTCTTCTCTCTGAAAAGAGGAAGAGGCGTCGAGTCACGTGATCATATTCTGCCATGTCGCGTTTTCCTCTTCCAGCCAACGCGACCAGAGTGCTCAATACAAAGAAAGGCTGTAGTAATTCATCCAAATCTAACTGTCTTCCTGGACCCTGATTGCATTGTACATATGCCATGCAACTGCACACAAGGTCAAGGCCAGCATGGGATTTCTAAAAATGAAATGCGATGCGCAAACTTCACGATTCATGTCTTCGCATACGCCTTCCCGGCCACCCCGCCCTCACCGCTCTAATTCCTTTTCCTATATCCAGCCTCCACCTGCACCTTTTTGCATCGAATTCCGTACCCACTCTGCAGGCTCTGAAGAAATTTTCCAGAGTGCCGCACCGGCGTCAACGCATAGCACAGGAGTGCAGGCGCGGCTGAGACGCGAGGAACCGGAATCCAGGAGCTACAATGCCATTGTAACGCGCGATGCGAGGGAATGTGACGCGGGAATTCTAATTTCTTTTGCCCAGGTTCCTGCAATCGATAGTTTGACGGCTCTAGATGGATTGTTTCTGCAGGCTTGACTTCGTATATACATATGTAGGTTCTTTTCTTCTTTTCCTGCAACGACAAGGAGCCCGTCTTGTCGCGTCAATGCTGGTCGTCGCGTCAAGAGCGTGATTGACAACAGCGTGCATAAACGCCAACCATGGATTTCATCATTGTCTTCCCACCGTTCTTGCTCGTCAATGCCGCTATAGTCCTCATTGATATCGTTTTGATTATTGGTCTTGTTATGGCGTATATGGTGGTGGTCGTGAGGAACGAAGCGGCGATGCTTGAAGCTGCGATGGCGGGAGAGGGAGACCGAATATGCTGAGGCTCTTGGGGTCAATATTTTGGCATTCTCGGGATTCAATTACACCGCCAAGAGGAGTTCACGCTGGCCTGCAAGGCGAGTCATCTACTGGTGGCGCAGGTGGATCATTGCTGACTGGAGGTTGTTGAAGTCATTGGTAGTATACTGGTGGAAATTGGGAACCTCTATCTTCTGCAGTCTATCAGTGCTTGCAGCGGGTTTCACGTCACCAACAGTACCATGAATTGATAGCCATGGGCTTGATCAACTGTTGGATGGGCTTGAGTAATTGTTGAGTAGGCTTAGGGCTCACTTTGCTTCGGACATGGAGGATAGTAGTAAGACACCGTCAAAGTCACGTGGACAGACGACAAAATCTTCCACAAACTACATCGACACTATCAGCAGATATCATTGTCAGGAGAAAAGGAAGCTAAACCGCATATCAGATCACGACAGAAGCGAATATTTACTTCAAGTCTGCTGTTGGAAGGAAGCCCAGGCAAAATCGGTTTGAAGTCATGGTCACTTTATGATAAGAGGTCTTGGACTCTGGAAGCATTGCAGTAGTACGCCTGTTCATCCACCATCCCTTCTTTTCATAGGTTTACATACATCTGGTTTGGGAACCTTATTGTTTGTATGGCCATAGAATATGCTATAGTGTGTAAGGTGCATTAGATATATTGAATCTAAGTTGAATCCCCAGTCGATGCTTCATCTTTCTCCCAGTTATCCAATTTTTGTGTAGCAGACTCGCAGCATCTTTCAGTCTCCTCTGTACAAATGCTTCCATGCCATCCCTTTCTTCCCGGGGAAGAAGTTTACTTCTCTCTTCATACCCACCACTGTCACCAAAGAATCTCGAGTTGGTTTGCCCAAAATATCAGGTACGCCTAACTCCTCTGTGCTATATAACATGGCCAAAATACCCCGGTATCCCAGATTTTCCTCATTCGATCTAACAAACGCTGACCTTCTGCTAGAACTTCGTCAATAATTAGAATATCCCCTCCCCCCGCAAGCACGAGTATTGATTGTGAAGTGGTTTTTCAAGAGAGTGGGCAGTCAACCTGCCGATGTTCTTGCCTCTGGCTGGCAAATGCTCCAAGTCATGTCTCAAGCCCTCTCACCTCGCCTGCTATTACTTCTAGCCCCAGCCTCTCCTCTCCTCTCTACTGTTGACTTTATACCAAGCCAGCATCTGTCTCTGCGCCGTCCCGGAATCTCAAACCATCAACGTAAGTATAGTAAGCAGCATGAGCTGCTCTTAGTAAACCCGGTACTGAAGCCGAAGGCCAGACTGAGGTGGGAACAAGTAGGAAGAAGCTGGAGTGGCAGCCAGTAACGGAATGAGCTGCGGCGAGGGGACCCTGAAGATTCAGGCGTAGAAAGCTGATATTATGTCCTCACAGCCGCACTCATGATAAGTGGCTGTAAACGATTCACGTGCAGCACGTGCAGCACTTGCCACCACGAAACACTGCCACGTAACCTCCGCCAGAGTGGCTGAGAGGCTGACGGCGATGATGGATGTGATGGATGTGATTGGTGGGTGTTTATGTAGCTGTCACAGACTCTCCCTAAAGCGGACACTAAAATGCTTGTCTTCTCGCTAACGCTTATTTCGGCGCCGGGGTGAGATCACCTGCCAATTACAGGCCGGCGGGTAGACCTACTTTGTGGGGGAAAGCTTGTTTGCTGAAGGGAGGCCCATCCCAGCTTTCAGCCTGTATATATGTTGATGCGACATCCTTTTTCCTTCTCTCTTGATTTCGCCTTGGATCCTTCTCTGCGCCATTTGTACCTGACTCAAGGTTTGCCACATTCCCAGTACCCCCTGGCTTAAAGGACTGGGTTGGCGACGCGCCGCTCGTTCAAGGGATATACTTAATAAGGCTCTTATCTCTCATTCTGCGCCAGTACGACCAGACAACGACGATGAAGACTCCATGTGTCTTTCCAGCTCTATTGCTTTCTGTAGCTGCTCTCAGCTCCTATGCCTTGGCCACCAATGTCGTTGCTATAGACATAGGAAAACCTGCTAGCCCATCCGAACAGCTCCGGCGAAGGTCGCTTACGCCACGGGCGACGATTACTGAAATTCTGGCCAACAATGTTACGGGGGGCTCATATCAAGCAAACGTTTCCATCGGGACGCCTGGCCAGTCAATATCATTAGTGATCGATACTGGAAGTAGCGATGTATATGTTCTAGACTATCAAGCAGACCAATGTATAGATGTCGCAGATCAAGAGGAGGACGGTGGTGGATGTGCTGGAGGAACCTGTAAGTGACATGCTCTCTACGGACGATATCCCTCACTAACCTCTTTTTTAGTCAACCCTTCGAAGTCATCGACGTTTAAAACGATCTCGGAGGGAGGGTTTACTATACAATATGCAGATACTACAGGTGCAAGTGGTGATTACATATCCGACAACTTTACGATCGGAGGAACTACGGTATCGGCTCTCGAGATGGGTTTGGCCCTGAACACGACAACTGGCATCGGAATTATGGGTATCGGATATGATACAAATGAAGCCTCGCAGACGGTATACCCCAATCTAATTGATCAGCTGGTCAGCCAGGGTTTGATCAACTCCAAAGCATACAGTTTGTATCTGAACGACCTGGAAGCTAGCACCGGATCAATACTTTTTGGTGGAATTGACACTGCCAAATATTCAGGAGATCTAATCGCTTTGGATATCCAAAAGGACGCCGGTTCTGGAACGTATAGCACATTTACTGTCGCATTGACTGGCTTGACGGTTGTTGGTAGTGGCGGAAACTCGACAACGCTTACAGATTCAAGCTTTGCTGAGCCAGTCATACTTGATAGCGGAACTACCTTCACTTATCTTCCTGACGATTTAGTAACCTCTCTTGCTGAGCTACTAGGTGCAGTGGAGGACGGAGAAGGGGATCTTTATGTAGACTGCAGCATTGATTCGGGAATCACCTTAGATTATACCTTTGGTGGCACTGACGGTCCCGTCATTAAGGTTCCGATTAACGAGGTAATCATGAGCCTGGGCGATTCATTCAGCGAAAGTACCGGAGGCCAACCGTTCAAGAGTACCTGTCTTCTCACCATAAGCGGAGCCGGAGAGGATGGCACGAACCTTCTCGGTGACACATTTTTGCGATCTGCCTATGTCGTGTATGATATCAGCAACAATCAAATTGCATTGGCCCAGACCGATTTCAATGCCACGTCGAGCAATATCGTCGAGATCTCAGCGACGGCGACTACTATTCCTGATGTCTCAGGGATCGCAAGTCAAGTAACAGTGGTACAAACCGCAACTGGAGCAATTGGGGTGGGCGGGAAATCATCAGCGGCTGCAACAGGGACTGGTAACTCAGCGGCAACATCGACTTCGAAGGGTGCAGCTGCTATGAGTATTCCAGCATTTGATGCCAGCCAACTTGCCGTCTTTGCTATTTCAGGCCTATTTGCTCTATTCGGTGGATCATGGTTCATATCGTAGATCTGTTGTAGTCTGCATTTTCTTTTTGCATATAGTCATAGAGTGGCATTTGAATAGCAAGATCTGCATTATTATAGCAGGCATATAGCTGTTAGGGATAGCAGATCGTTCAGGTAAAGGAATAGATGCTGCATACTTGTTTGCGTATGATAAGAATAAAGATATAGTTGGTGATTGGAAACTCTTTTTTATATATATGAATGTGCATAATATAAATATATCTTTGCTAACTCCAGAGATAAGTCTTTGTCTCATGACTATATCGAGTTCAAGATGATGATGCTTCCTATATAAACTCCATTTAAACCAGCTCTAATTCCCTTCACCTCAGGTATTGTACTGTTCGTTTCTATCTAGAAGTTCATCGTACCGTACTAAGCTCATATTGCAGATGTGGATAATTGATCATATCCTGACTTCCCTGCGGTGGTGTGCATGCAACACCCTGCTGTTGCGGATGCGTCAAAAGCGACTGTCTATACGCATCGAAGCTCAGATCCTTCTTGTGGTTATATGACGCCCTCCTTGGTCTTCCCGGGACCCCTTCCTCTAGATCTACTGTAACATAATTCATGTTCATGACGGCTGGGCTATATTCGATAGCGTCGTTTTGGTTGGTGGTCTGGTACTGTGTGCGACGATTGCGACGGTGTCTGTTTACGATGATGGCGCCGTAGATCATAGGAAGGAGAAAAACGAGGACAACGATTATGTCGATCATGATGCCGACAGTGCCGATGCCACGTACTAAGCTCAGAATAAAGCTGGCGAGAGCGATGGCAGTCTTGAAGACGTTAGAAACGACGTAGAAGACAGGGTTGAGCTTGTGTTGGCCTAGGAGGACGATTTCGGTAATGGTGAGGACGAGCATTACGCCCAGCAGTGCGAAACCAATGCCTAGAGAACTGTGGTGCATCAGATTCGTCGACTGGACTGGAGTTTTGAGTAACTTACACGTTGAATCCATACCCGTCTCCATTATCCTCCCAATCTCCATCAGATATAAGAGTAGATGCTCTCCATGCTAAGAGGCCGAGGTCGGCTAGAAGCAGGAGGAGCTGCAAGACCCAAGCTGTGATGACAATGCCCAGTTGCCAAGGGGCATTCTTTCCTCGCGCCGCCATATTGCAAGGATGGCTGTTGGCTTATCGTGAAATGTGGACAGAGTAATTGCCAGAATCTAACCACCCTGGATGCTCTATGAGAGCTGTAGGGCTATGAAAGAGCTGTCCCTGCAATGCAGACTGAGCAAGGAATGGGGGCCATAGGAGTGGCAAGACATATATATACGACATGCAGAGATATCTCTATCCCAAGAAAAATGACACCTACCTGCTGTGCCTCGACAATCTCATCTTTAGCCTCCGCCCAGCGCCAAGATGCAATCCTTCAGCTCGACGGGACCCAGTCGATGTCGACCGGTCGATATCTACGTGAGATTCCATGTTTCGTCCCATCTTGATAAGAAGCGTCGCATTACCTTTCTACTCAGCCATGGTTCACCAACAAATAGGTTCCTCCTACTTGAGGGGGCCAAGGCGTGTGGCATTGTCACTCGGCGCTTCATTGAGCTTCGTTGAGCTTCAGCAGGTGAAAGTGTATTGTTTGTACGGTGCAGTTGGTGATGCGATAGTGTGGAGGCGGTGTCGCTGTCGGCGGGCACAGCCCGGATGTCGGTCAGGGTTGGGCGAATGAAGGCTCGCCAGGTGCTCGGCAGCGGATGCCTGATCCTTGACCTGTCGATGCCTATTTACAACGAGGCACTCCGAGATAATTATAGCAGCAGGTATATGCTGCCTTGGTAGCAAGGCTGCGATGGGTCCATGATGTTTGAATTCGATGCTGGATGATGAGGGGCGACTGCTAACTTCCTGTCTTGTCAGTGTAACTCACGTGATCGACGCTCTATGTTCTCCAGCTAGTGAGCAAAGAGTCGCAAGGGAGTCTTATGCATCGGTGGTCGACGCTGGAATAGTAGTAGGATAGTGATATTTTGTACTGCCAAAACTTCAATTGTAGAATGCTTCTTCTGCTCTTTAGGTAGGGTTATTAGTAAATATATACATATAGTTAGGCTAGGCATTTTGTACACCCAACAAAGAGTGGTTGGACTGTCTTTAAGTTCAGCCCCCCTATATTGCAGTATCTTGCCTACTTCGAGACAGAAGACTCTGTTGGCATAGATTTTGTGGCTACGAAGGTGCCTACCACAAGCCTCAAAAACCTAGTGCACAACAACCTCCTTATAAGGAGTTACAACAACCGGATACAGCAATCCATAGTCCTGAGGATCTCCCGCTGGGCTCATTGGAGCAAAACCCACGGTCCTCAGATCTGTCCAAATTAACCGGAGGCGGTTCCGCAGTGTTGTCGACACCACAGCTTGGACTTCGTTGACCCCGCTCTTCAGGTACGCTCCAATATCCGCGCGCGCCCACGTCAGATCGAGCGGCGGCAGAGGTTTCCCGTTGATGGAGACGCGCAGGCTGTTGAAGGCGGCTCCAAAGTCGATCATGGCACCGTCGACGTCTTTGGAAGGTGGCCAGGTAAATGAGGTGCTGTAATAACCGTGACCGCTAACGTTTTGTAGGCCGGGGATGTTTTGCCATGATGTTATCGTCGGGAGGAAGTGTGTCGTGTTGGATTTGGTGGCAGTAGTGATGTTGTAGAGATCGGACGGCGGATCCCAGTGCTCGGCGATCAGAGTCCAGTTGGATAGTGTGAAACTTGGTGCAGACAGTGAGGAACTTGCATGGCTTGCCCCATTTGATGTCTGAAAGGTTGTGCGAGATGAATTTCCTGGGCCAACTTTGACAGTGAGACCTTTTGCGTCGTCGTAGGTTGCTCCGATAATGTTTTTCGAGACGCTCGTTAAATGCTTGGATGGGTAAGCATGCTGATTCGGAGGTTTTGACAAGAAGGCGATAACGGTACTTTGATTGCCAGCCAGCTGGAAAGAAATGGTTGTTGTTGATTTTGATTGTATGTAGTTGAGAATAGGAGTTTGTGCCCCCGTCCAGGCATCGTAGTAATAAGGGATTCCAGTACTTGCAAACTCGACAACTCCTTCACTATATCCACCATTGACTAGTGAGTATGGATATGGAGCATCGTTATAGATGTAGACATAGTCAGCGCTTTTGTTACTGTCATGACGCCAGTAACTAAACCAGGTGCCGTTGGCTGTAATCTTCGTGAGTGGCTCAATGGACAGAGAAGCTAAAGTCTGGGCTAATCCATCATATGAAACTACGTGAACGTTTGATAATGGCTCAATACTCTGTAAAGTATTGTTCACATATGTAGAGCTATTAACATTAGCTCCAAAGGCTAATTGGGATGGCAAGCCGCCGGAGAATATAATTGGAAGGCCGCCTTTGGCAAACTCGGCAAGCTTGGTAACTCCTGTAACCGTCATCGAGTCGTTGGCTCTGACAATCAAAGCCTTGTAGGCGGGTCCAGTAGGTGCAAGCACTCCATTTTGGACATAGGCATCTGGAAGATTGAAATTTTCTGGGCTGAGATAGTCATATGAATAGCCTCTCACGTGTTAGCTAACAGTAACCTACTTAGGGGGCTTCAAGATATTACCTGCTTCTTGCACATCGGTGGGAAGATAGTTCGTGCTTAAATTTGAAAATGATGACCTCTTCTCGTAGAATGCTACATCCAGTTTCGGAACCCCAGATTGGAAGATGTACTGCATCCGCGAGACCCAATTCAACGTGTCAGAATAGAACTCCCAAGCTGGCAAGTAAGGTCCATGCATCTCGGAAAATAAGTAGCCAAATGTCGTAAACCCAGGCCAGGTTGTGTTCGGGTACTGGCAGGCATTAGCAACCCACCCCACACTCTGTCTTTTACGAGGAGGCAACTTGCTTGTCCTGAGTATGCCCCTCCGTGAAAGACGAATTGGTTAATCCCAGCAGCAAAAGAGCGCTTGACGGACCATAATAGCTCTAGTAATGTAGAGGCAAAAGCCATATTCTCAACTGCTCCCAGTTCGCTAGATATTACACGCTTCCCAGCCAGATTAGCCGGTCCAACATACTGACGATAGTCATCGATCAAATCTGCGAACTCTAAGCTCTCAGTCTCTGGTGCATCAACATCTGGAATATCCGCCATCTATTCAAGTTAGCTAAACATACTATCCGTCAAGGCTCTCAATTTCCATACCATGTCTAAAGGTAGGTTATATCCAACTTGCACAGATGACTGAAGATTAAGATAGCTATTCGTCCAGTTGGTAAGACCTTGCAGGTAGCTAGAATAAGATATTTCCAGCTAGAACTATTAGTAATGATTTCTTATCGAATGATTGGATAGATATTTGATAAAAAGAAAAGGATCTAATTAATAAAGAAATGAGTGAAGATGACCAATTGTATGGATATATTAGTTGTGCATGATAGTCTAACTGTATAGTTGATAGAGTCGAAGTAGAAACATCACCACACTTACCGTCTCCCGATAGTCATTGACATGGCTCGCTCCATTGTCATCCTCATCAGTGATCCACCAGATAGTTGGGTTGGCGTTACCATTCCCGTGGAGGAGAAGGGGAACATATTTATTGACAGAATATCCTACGTTTTCGAAAAAGATCTCTTGGAAATCTCTTGTCCAGTAAGTATCAGAATATGCCTCGAAGCTATCCTCCCAGCCATAATTTCCGACCTTTTCAAGGAGCTCCTTGGTCCCATTGATAAGGACATACTGCTCCCAGAAATCTGTAGTTGTTTTAGCTCCAAGGGGAGAAAAGTGATCAACAGCAAAAGATCCGTTTTGAAGGTAACTCTCGGGTGTAGTTTGCTGACCTCCTAGAGTTTCTGGACTTGCGGCTGCCCTATAGTTCGAATGAATAAGATATACCACAATCAAATCATAGAAATCACTGCTGGAATCCCAGGGGAATTGTAGCGATAACTCCCCAGTAGAAGAAACTTGGTCAGTCACGTCCTTGAGGCTATCATGCATAAGCGTATGCACCTCGACTTCAATTGAAGAAGGACTTCCAAAGCCGACTCCCGGAGTAGAAATATTTTCCACTGTTGCGACCAGACCTGTCGTCACAGAAACAATAGACCCAGTTCCCCACCCAGGTATCACGCCTTGAAAGGATCCACCAGCAGGAATAGAAACTTGGAAGGACGTAAGATCCCATGCCAACCCCTCGGAACCCTCAATGGCCGGGACACCCTGGCCTTGATTTGGGCCAAATGCAAAGTCCATAATCATGCCATTGGCCTCAATGGCCTCTGCAAAAGCATGAAAGAGAGATCCTGGTAGTATATGTCAATCTGTTATCCGAGTATTGGGGGAAGGGTGATAGGTACGCCATTCCGGAGATCCCCAGCCATATATGGAATAATCGACTGGAGAATAGGTTGGTGAGCCATAGGTACCAGTGCCACCATACAAGTAGTAACCTAAGCACTCAAGTCCGCCTGCGCCATTGTTCGCAAAGCCTTTGATATCTTCTGCAAGCACTGCATGATCGATTGACGCATCTGGAACCCAGTATCGAAAACGAGGACGGACCAAGCTGGATGGGTTCTGAAAGGTGCCACTTGCGATCGCCGCCTCGACGAGATCATCGAGGTGACCGTTAGGTAATGGAGAAGGCAGTCCAAATATTTCTAAAGGAGCTAGAATCAGACATATTGTCTTTGCGATGATGCCCTTTTGAAAACAATCAGTACTTTTTGTGCCACATGTATCACCTAACACCGAGAGCACCTACGATAGAGAACATTTGTACTGCCGTAGTTCGGAAGTATCTGCGCTAAGGATTGAACACATATAATTTTGGTCCTGCTCTAAACGTTTTATATATCTGTAGTAGACTTGCAATGCCGAGGTCGCTGGCGCATTCCCCAAGGGTCGTATATCATTGCGCCGAGGTACCCCATACTTCTCTCGCTGCCATACCCGAATTAGTTATGATAGCCGTCTAATCAGCAATCAGTACCGCTGCTCCTCGGCTAGGAAATCTTCCCAGAGCATGAGTCCGTAAACCCGGGAAGCATCCAGGTTTGCTGTTGTTGTCTGCTATATTCCCCGTTCCCCCACATCCCTGCGTCTCCGCTTCCCTAGATGTGCACGATAGCCAGTTCCACATAGATAAATACGACTCCCCATGTTCTGGTCAGGGACCTCGGACTATCTACTAGCGAGTAACATTAGCTAGCACTTAGTTAAGTAGTTGACTAAGGGTTATAGGAGTAGAAAATAACATATATATATATATGTTGCAATTTAGCATGTAGTTGTAGACTGCGGTGTTTTGTATGATTGATGCTTAAAGGCTTAAGTTACAGGTTGGTGGGAATTCCACTTAAGGTGGCTCCTGCTACTGTTGCCTAAGGCATTGCTCTACTGACTGACCGGTACTGGCCCTCGGATTTCAACAATATATATGATATACACAATATATAGTATCAGTGTCAGGGTTCGAATGCAGAGTATTGCTCTGCTTTAATACGGGCTGGTAGATATAGGAGCTGCATCAGTGCTTGGCACGAGGAAGGGTTAAGTGCTCTATGATACATATACAAGATTGGCCATCCTCGGCAATATAACGTGACATGACGCAATAAGGTTTCCACGTGACAACCAGGTAATAGTCCGACTCCTATGGATGCGAGCCCGGAAGTCAGTTAGCAGCTGAACCGGCAGAAGAGGTATTTTCTGCTCACCACGCTGTATGCATGCATCACAATCATCTCGAGATATTGTCAGGAAAGACTGAGGATATCGATATCTTGTATAGGCTCATTCACAGGTGAAGCAGGAACGCGTGAATAAGAAAGGCCCTTAGAGATGAAGTCTTGAAGTACTCAGGCTTCTGTCATATTCTAATCATCTGTTATTCCCAAATATCGAGAAACTATAATTACTAGTAGATGGAAATAATCATGGCACTCTATGCAACTTCCCATTGTGGTCATCCTGCTGGACGTGCCTACTTCATATGGTCAATCTACTTTCTTAAAACCTTTTGTGTCGCTTTCCCGAGAGGTACCTACCACACCCACTTTCAACTCACATCTCCCATCACATCCTGTTCTTATCTCATAATTCCCGAACATAAAACTATTCGAGATGGCTTCGCCTTATACAGAAGAGCAGCTTGATGCTTATCTGGAATATGTTGATATTCCATATCAATATCGCAGGATTAACAATCCAGAGAGAGACATTGAGTTTCTTAATGTCCTCTTCGCCCATCAGATTACGACGATACCATTTGAGAACCTCTCATTCCATTACTCCAACCATTTTCAAATCGACTTGGATCCCCAAGTTCTATACAGGAAGCTCACCCAAAATGGGCGTGGCGGGATTTCTTTGGAAGTCGGTCGTTTTTTCTATTTCATTCTATTAAGTCTCGGGTTCAACGCCCACGCAGCTGTTGCTAGAGTTAGAACTTTGAGATTTGATAGCCCAGTAACGGAAAATGGGGAGTGGTATTAAATCTCCTGTTAAGAATTTCTTAGAGTGCATTTAATAACGTGTATCAGGGCTCATATGGTTAGCATCGTCACTCTTGCTAACGAAAACAAATACATGGTTGATGCCTCATTCGGCGGCCATAGACCAACCCTGCCACTTCCAATGCTCTCCGGCTGTGTTATTCGAAATATCGGGACGCAAGAAGTCCGTCTTGCCTGTGAAGCATCCCCCAATCCGGCCTTCTCAGGCCAGCAAATATGGCTCTACCAAGTCCGCCTCAGCCCATCCCACCCATGGGGTTCGGTGTACTCGTTTTTCGAGACTCACAACCCGCAGTCTGCTATTGATGCAGTCAATAAATGGCCAGGCGTTGGGCTAATAAATAACGTCACGGTAGTCACGTTCTTGAGGGGGGTTGGGAGGGTTAATACGAAGATGGTGCTGATTAATCGTCGGCTAAGAGTTTATACAAATGAACAATTAGGCCTTGAAGAGGTCTTTTATACTGAGTCTGAAAGAGTAGGGATTTTGAAAACCTATTTTAATTTGATACTGACAGATGAAGAAAAGGAGGGGATTCGTGGAAGGGAAAATGAGCTGCGTCAGTGAAATTAGACTGCAGGATATCTGTATTCAGTTAACTAGAAACTGCGAGACGGGCGTTCACATTATACTACGCAGCTTTCCACATACATGCAATGAGTTGTGAGAGTTTTAGATGCAAACTACAGGTGTTATTATACTAGGAGAACCAAGTAGCAAGTGCCACCTTTCCTCCATCAATATAGCATATGAACACTTAGGACCTCTATTGCAAACTTCCTAATTAAGTTCCAGTCATCATCGCCCTCAGCTTCTGCATCAACTTCATATCCCTTGGGTGGAGAGTAGCCCGATTTGCACGGGTTGTGAACAAGTTCGCCGCTGATCAGATTAGCATAAAGATAACTATAGGATAAATACTACAACTCACACTCAAACTCTATCACCATGAATGCCTCGGCGGCTTCATAGAGGGCTATGATAGCTGAATCCTCAAATTTCATCTTGTGGGCGCTCGGTCCTAAGTTAGAGGTAATCCGTCGGACAAGATGCGCGAATGGATGCCTCTTGGCAAGGAGCTTGCTGGTGTTCTGGTAACGACAGATTTCGAAGAGCAAGAGCTGGGTATGTCAGCAGCTTGAAGTAGCTATAGATAAGAAACACCGACTGCTATGCTTGGAACGAGGTAGTTTCCTACTCTGGCTATTCCTATTGAAGACAAAGACTTCCCTGGCAGTTCTTCCTGCAACGACAACTGTCTTGCGACCTTTTTTGGCCGGCCGACAGTCTTCCAATACGTATCGTCCTAGCCATTCTGGTATAGAGGTTGATAAAAAAACAAGCTGAATCAGAAGCTACTTACTGTAAATGCCAAGAGGTCATTGCGGTGGCTGGAAGGTGGAAATGGTTGGAGCTAATTACTCGAAGACAAAGAGTAAGCATTCGATTTAATGTGCAGTTGATGGAGGTGGTGGAGGGGGGGGGGGGTTGAGCGCGTTGTTTGCTTGCATCTGCGGGTGACAGGGCATAATCTGAAACCAAATGGTGAATGCGAGAATGAATAACGACTAGAGAGAATAGGCCGCAATGATAAAACCAACTGCGAGGTAGCAAAAAGCAATAGGAGAAGGACAGCCGAAGCTTGTTTTCAGCATGTTTCAAAATTATTTACAAGAGGATACTTGTGTCTTCTCTGTACAAATATGCGATCTGTGATTTATTTTCAAGATTTCATATCATTCCACACCTCATTCCTTGCCCCAGACTGGAAACTGAATTCCATGCATGCCCTTATATCCAGGGGTCTCGCACTCTTTCCAGCCCTGCAAGACCTTGTCCTTGATGGCCTCATCAAACTCATAAACCTCGACGCCCAGCGGTCGACACGTCGCCGCCGTGGCCGCCATGCTCTCCGCTCCCCATCCGAAGACAGAGAGGTCGCCGCCGGGACAGCTCGACAGGGCGCAGAGGACGTCTGTCTCGGCGAAGAATTCAAAATAGTCTCCTGGTTTGGCCGGTGAGGGTTCCATAAAGTACTTGCCCTCGCGGTTGAGGCCGGTGACTTGGAAGACGTTCAGGACATCGTGGACGTCGAATTCGGTCAGTCCGAATGGTATCACGGCCCGCGTGAGGTTAGAGTGGCATTGATAGTCGAAATCATTGCCGGAAAGGAGACGGTTCACTATTGAAACGTCAGTCTTTTCGTCTAGTCAGCCTAGAAACGTCGGGACGTACCGTAAGGATCACATCTTGTACCCAGTAAATCATGGACTCGAGCACCAACCTCATCGACGCCATAATTCTTGAGCGAATCTGCGGTGATGGTGACGAGAGGACGGAGATAAGGCAGGATCGACCATAACCGATCGCCAACCGAGACGTGGGAAGCGTGGAGTTGGCGTGTGCGGGAGGCCCAGAAACGTTCGCGGGGATTGTCAAGGGACCAGATGTTGAAGTCGCCGACTTGAGGACCATGGGGTGTTGTGAGACGACAGACGGTACCTAGGATAGGTCTGTAAGTTAAATTGATGACTCAGGAGGTAATAAACAATAAGGAATATTCTGCTGAGCTGGAGCTTGTTGAAACAGGACGGATGAATATTTGAAGCCATCATTGGCCTGGTAAGATTTCTAAAGGGATGAAAAAGTGATGTTCTTTGATGCTTTTGATCATCTGGGTTGCATTAAAATCATAGAACACACAAATTTCAAGGCTTCAAATGTCCAGCAATGGTCTCCAAAACTCCACTAAGCCGCCACCAATCCCTAAGGCTATAGATATTCTTTTCTATCCTCGTATTTCTCATCCAGTGCCATATCAAACACATCTTCGTCTCTTCAACCTCAAAGATAAAAAGCCACGTTTGAAACCATTCTTCGGCTTACCTTTCTTCACAACCCAGGCCTTCGCACTCCGAATGGGAATCTCGAACTTCTGAACTAGCTTCCGCTGTCCCTCGACGTTCGCCGTCGCCGCAACACGCGCATACAATTCCTTGTCACCATACAATACCGCGCTGTCCTTCGCTGGGTACGCCGGATCCGGATTCCTGGCCGCTGCCATGGCTGCTACAACTTCTCTTCTCTCTATCTAATATCCCAGGGGTGCTCGGAATGCTCAAGATGTCCAGAATGCTTAATTAAGCTCGGAGAGTCGACAATAAGTTGAGAAGTACGATATTCTCAAAAGATAGGGCGAGGATTCGAGTTGTAGACGGCGACTAGTTTTATTTCGTATTGTTCTAAGCGCCGCCGATATACGCAGATGCGTAGGAGGAATAATGTAAACGCGCCGGCGCTGGTGGTTCGAGATAAGCTCCACGGAGAGGAAAGGTGGGGCGGCCACCACACTTTGATCGGCAACTTGGCCACCGCGCCGATCAAAACCTTGATCAGCGATGTCGTGATAATCTGGACATGTGGTGGAAGGTCTCGAGAGGTTGTGGTTTCATGCTGTTCCATTCTCGAGAAAAGAGGGCATTTTGAAATGGCTAATTGCTCAGATTGCCATTGGTTGTGGCCCTGCTGTTCGGGATTTGTTCGGGATAGTTGTCTGTTGGGTTAAGGGATTCGAGGATATTTAGGTGTGAACCGCGCTTTTATTTATATCTTACACTAGTGTAGCTTCTTCCCGCGTTCTGTTAATAAGGTACATGGTTTCAGGAGATTTCAATTCTAGATACGCGTGTTATGTATATTTCTCCTTGCGATAATTATTCTAGTAAATCAAGATGTGTAAATAGGAGCATTATATCTATGACAATTTTCTCAAAGTCTTGCCCCACCACGTTGTGACTACAGTCGGTGGCCTTTCCGCAGCTTCGACTTCATCCAATCCCGTGAGGAGATCAACCTGTTCCACGGGTATCGCCCACGTATCCTTGGTATAGCACGCACGATGAACCAGGTAGATGCCAACGAAAAGTGGGATGCCGATATATCCTGAAAGAAATGATGCCGCCGACCACTCAGAAGGAAAAAATACCGTGAAGCTATTGCAGAGACATAGAATCGAAAAGGCAATCAAAGTAATCCACGATCCAACAGGCTGGAGACGCGATCGAACAGGCAGTGACTTGCGTGAGACACCCTGAACATCGCACGCTTTTCGGAAACGTATAAAGATAATCGCGCAGCAGATCCAAGAAATGAAACCACCAGTATTGACCAAATTCAACATCCAGTCGAAAACAACGGCGCTCCTAGTGTTGATATTTAGGTATGCGAGTACACCGAAGAGTGAGCTGGCAATAACAGCATAGATAGGGGTTCCATGTTTGTTGCATCTAGTGAAGATTTTCGGTGCATCGCCTACTAGAGCAAGTGAGTAGAGAGATCGGCTTGCGAGGTAGATGAAGGAGTTCCCGGCCGACCATGAAGCGGTGATGATGACAGCGTTGACAACACTATCCAGACCGCCGATTCCTGCATTCTTGATCCCGACGACCCAGGGCGAAGAGCCTGCTCCACTGCCGCCACTGGTTAATGCTGCAGCATTAGAAGGACAGATCACGCTGATCCCGATGGTTCCTCCAATATAAAAGAATATTAGACGCCAGAAAAACCGAGACGCGATGATTGGGAGGTTTCTCTTGGGCGACTGAATTTCGCCAGCTGCTACTATAAGCATCTCAGGTGAGAGTACAAAGGGAAGCACAGCGCTGATAAGTGTGTACAGGGCTGCAATAAAATTGCCTGTACCACCGGAGACGAGCATGCTTTTGATGGCACCTGGGTCTCTCCAATAATGAAACCCAAGTCGAACATGGGATGGTCCGCCACCCCAAAAGAGGATGAAAGCCAATATGAGGAGACCACTGATCAGTAGAACTTTGAGTGTGCAGAACCAGAATTCCGCCTCACCATAGTACTTAACTGGGAGCAGATTCAGCGCTACAATTAGGACTAGCATGATGGAGATCCAGACGGCATTGTTGATACCGGGATTCCAGTACCCGATCACCAGAGCGGAGGCGGTAAGTTCAAATGGGACGAAGACGGCGTAAGTGTAGAAGTATAGCCATCCCATCATGAATCCAAAACTGCGAGAAACGTAACGCCCGCCGTAATAGGACATGGTCCCTCCTGGCAGCGGCAGATATGCGCATATTTCCGTGACGGACAGCATGACAAGGTAGATGAGCACAGATACAACGACGTAAGAGCCGACGAGGAAAGCCGGTCCGCCATTGGCAAGAGTCTGACCGGTGCTGACAAAAAGACCTATTAGGAACTATTAGCAACGATTATAAACTAGGTAATATCGAGGCTGTAACTGTGGGTAAGCACACACCTGTTCCAATACTGCCTCCGATGGCAATCATTTGGGCATGCCGGGATTTAAGTCCTCGAACCGTCTTACCCCCCAAGGCTTCACCTATCATCTCTCCATCATTGTCGAACTGATTGAGGTTGCTACTGCTAAATGGTGGTACGACGGCAGCTTCTGTATTCGAATCACACTTTTTTTCCATGGTGTGGGATGCTGAATGATTGGTTGTAAACTATACAGCGGTTTACAGAGGCGATTTGTAAAATACAAGAGATATAGTATAGTCTTCGGTCTGCCCAGCCGACGACCAGTAGAGACGTCGAATATAGAAGCGACGAAATAAGATACCCTAAATGATATATTAGGATATGAATGCAATTGATACGGAATACCATCGTAATGAGAGACGACTCCATAATCTATATATAACTGGTCAATACAGAGCAGATCGCGGTATCATCTTAGGATCGGAAAATACACGAATACTCCTATCGTTATCAAATTAACCTTTGGAGCTTTCCAGCGAGAGCCTAGTAGGCCACCACTTTTCCCATGAAATATGAAGCGAGCCTGTCTTTATTTCATGATGCCATTTTAGCATCGATGAGCTTGTGGCTAGAGCTCTGGAAGTTACGTAAATTAGAGATCCTTAAACGTAGAGATCCTTAAACGCGCTTACTCATATGACTGGACCTTCTGACGACCCAAAGTATGTGTTTGATTTAGAAAATGCTTACTTAATATGATGGAGAGAAAGATAGAGAGATATCACGTGGATGTCACGTGGAAACTACCACCGGTAGAAGCGCCCGAGAAAGCACGAAAGAGCATTGGTCCGCCAAGAAACTTACGTCTATGGTATATTTATAAGTGTCAGACCGGGCGTGCAGCTCGTAAAGACAGCGCTGGTGATGAGTTTGGTCTGTCAAAGCCAGGCTCAACGGATGTCCAAAGCTGTCTTCGCTGGGTTCGCTGGGTCTTGCCTGGAGTAGACGGAAGCGGGAGTCATTCCTCTGTCGGATATCCGCCCACGGAATCCGCCGAGTCTGCCGAGTCCGGCAGCGGCAATAATCAGGCGCTGGCGGGATCGTGATCAAGCGAGCTTTAACCATTCGATCTTCGCGGCTCATGCTCGCTGGTTCCTGCCTTTTCCGACACGTCTTTTGTCAGCTGATACGAATGCTGCGATCATCGCAATTGTTGAAAAGGTCCGGGGATTCCTGATTGCCGCCTTGTTATGTCATCCGTAATCGATAGCCACTCACTCCCCGTCCGAACCACCGACTTAACAGGAAGGATCCAGCGATATCCTCTAGATGGCCCTTTTTCTTCGCATCGGCCAATGCCTGCCGGTTAACCTGTCAATTGAGATTTAAATAAAAGCATCTCCCTGCCCCACGTGCGTTGTATCATCATGATATAGTGATATATATCTCCATCGTCGCATCTTTGACATCCGTCTGTAAACTGCAAAAAATGCGCGTGACCTCAGGAACCGCGGCATTATCATGCCTACTGACTGTAGCAACGTCATTGAACGTCGGTCCTGGTTACGAGTACCCAATTGAAGGTACTGCTATATCTTCTTTCAAAACCTGCCCAATTCTAATTGTCCGGGCTATAGATCTCAATAAAGACCTTCCGTTCTCCCAGCCGGTGACATTTGCTCATCTCGAGTGGCAACGATGTCTCGCCGAGACCCATGAATCTGTGAGTTTTTTTTCACAGTCTTGGATGCGCCAGCTGTCCTTCGCCTCTCTCCTTTCATACTTTACTGATACTTAATTCTCGTATACAGCCACTTGACATTGCAATTCTAGGCTTCCCATACGATACCTCGACTTCCTACCGCCCAGGCGCAAGATTTGGTCCTCGAGGCATTCGCGCAGGTTCAGCGAGGGAGAAAAAGGGACGTAGCTATAACACCGTATGGGAAATTGATCCATATGAGCAAGGCCTCGAAATCGTAAGTGCTTCCTATTTATTGTTGTTTACCAACTACCTATTTTCTTAGAGAGATGTTAATGTTATTAGATCGATTGTGGTGACGTACCCGTAACGCCATTTGATGCCGCACATGCATTCAAGCAGATGGAACAGGCATACCGACAGATTCTGTATCATCCAACTTCGAATAAAAGTATGTTGGTTCAGATTCCCCTGCCATGGCGTGAGATACTAATATCTGTCTGCGTCCAGATACGTGGGAGCACCCGAGGATTATCAGCTTGGGAGGTGATCATTCGATTGTGCTGCCAATTTTGAGGTCGTTGAAGACCGTTTACGGCCCAGTTTCGGTTATACATCTCGATTCACATCTCGATACGTAAGTTGTATGCTGTTTCCCAAAGGCGCCCCCAGGGTGACTGCAGTTCCTTCCATGGTAATTTGGCACACACTGACAAAGTTCCTTGCAGTTGGGACCCATATGAGGGATACACCGGTATTGTATCAAACCAGTCTGCCATCACCCACGGCACATTCTTCTGGCATGCAAGCAGAGAAGGCTGCATCGCCAAAGGGACAAGCGTACACGGAGGACTAAGAACCAAGCTTTTTGTAGGTATGTCGTCCAGAAACAAAAGTGTGTACTAATAAAATCAGAGCCCCAAGGACTACGAAATTGACAAGAACGTCGGATTCGCTATCATTGAAGCCCAAGAGATCGATGAGATTGGAATGTCAGGCATCATAGAGAAAGTAAGGAAAGTTGTAGGGGATACACCTACATACCTTTCAATCGATATTGATGGTGAGCCATAGCCCCTGGTTCTTTCATGCTAGATATGCTAATCAAATAGTATTGGACCCAAGTATTGCTCCTGCCACTGGAACACCAGAATCCGGCGGATGGACGACTCGTGAACTGAAAAGATTCATCAAGGGTCTAGAGGGTGTCAACCTCATTGGTGCCGACGTAGTTGAAGTCAGCCCCCCATATGACTCTGTTGCGGAGACTACCTCGATAGCTGCAGCGGATCTTATCGTAGATATTCTGGCTGCTATGGCGAAGTCTGGGAGCTTCGAATCGGCACGTGCTGGGAAGGACGAACTGTAAGGTATAGATAAGGTCTGTTGGCGTATGATGACGGGCTATTGTGGGCGACGCTGAGGAAAACAGAAACTAAACCATTCTAAGCTGGAATTATATATTTTGTCGGCATGCAGTGACAGCATTACAAGAAGTCCCGAAATAAGAAGGATATACTTGAGAACTCTTTGGCCGATGTATCCTGGTTCGGTGTAATTACGAAGGATGCCCAGATAAAGGAAAGATAAGGATTTGACTAGGCCAGCTCTGGCGATTTAGCGAGTTCGGCATGCCTCCAAACCAACGTCAGCAGATTATGAACGCCACGTGCCTTTCTGACAGTACGTCGGAAACATCTATAAACTTGGTGTATAATTTTTGATACCGTACTGTATTGAAGTAAAGCCTAACGGTATGACGCACAATCTGTGATTCAGATGGGTGTTCGTCATTGCCAGCGTTAAATCTAATGGACCTTAGAAAGCCCAGGTCGGTGACATATACGGGGTAAGTCAAACCACGGCGATGTGCACATGGTATACTGACGATGGCCAGTTGTTGGACTTGTAGATCTCGGAAGGTTAAATGCGATGAAGGTCAGCTCAATGGCTGTGGCCCTTGTCGAGCGGCAAGCCTCAATTGTGCCGGATATGGCTTGAATTTGATCTGGGTATCGAAGGATGGTGTCATTCCGGAGAGGGCCCAATCTGGGCGGAGGACGATTAAATTAAGTATAGATTCTAGTATTTGGCTTCTTCAGTTATGGACCTGACCACATGACTAGATACCAACAATGACTCGGCTATGTCGACGAGGGATATCAATCACGCTCTTGCTACCATTGATACTCTCGTAGACCAGTCTTCCATAGAGATAGGACCGTTTTCGGTCTTTTCCGCCATTGATAACAGCAATAGCTCCGTTCATGGTACTCCTATTCTGAATACAGCGTCTGCTCAAGAGGTCTCTACCAATACTCAAAGCTCTTACCACGAACAAGAGCAGGTCCCTACACCACCATCGGTTGACGAGATAATTAACCCGGACCATTTGAAAGGCACTGATACTAACACGTCTTCTTCTGCTCTATCAACTGGCCATGATAGCAGTTTATCAACAGCTCTTACCCTGCGCAAACAGTCGCTAGTATCTTTTGCGAAGTCGACAAGAGCAACTCCCAATTTCGACCTTTCGATGCCATTATTCAATGACTCTGAATCAGCAATGCTATTGCATCACTATGCGAACCATGTTGCTTACCTCTTTCAGCCAGTGCTACATCCATGTAACCCATGGCGGACGACGTATATTCCCACCGCACTTGAAGGCTCCTCCGACCTCCTTATTTCCCGAAACTCGCCGGTGAGATCTCATGCCAGCGCATCATTATTTCATGCACTGCTTGCTGCTTCTGCATTTCACCTGTGTGGGTCTGATGAAGGCCAAACACGCATGTATCGACTTGCAATCATGCACAGAACCAGGGCTCTTGAGGAGATTAGAATAGCACTCTCCAGCTGTAGCGAGCCACGCCAATATAAGGCTTTCATGACAGCCATGCTTTCTCTAGTCTCTGTAGATGTAAGGACGTCTATTCTAATTGATTATCACCGTTTAACGTTCTTCTAGATAATTAACGGCGGAGATTCTGATCATTGGATCCACCTTGATGCATGCAACCAAATGCAAAAGTCTAGACATAGCCCAGGAGTTGTTAGTCTCTCTACAAAGCAGCTCAATCACATGTGCAGCTTCCTAAGCCTCCTTTCACGCACATCATCCGGAGCTCTCACACCCTTACCATGGCCACCGGAGGGCTTGCCATCTATGGCATCTATATTTGACAGTTCAGACGGAGAATTGGAATATATTTATGGTGTCACGTCGTCCATTGCTACAATAATTTATAAAATCTGCCAGTTCTCCCGACATTTAGCCTACTACACAAATTCACAAATACCCTCCGGTCTCCTCGATGCCTGCAAACAGTTAGGAGACGACCTTATGGCATGGTCTATCGAATCTGAATCCTTCGCCTCGATAGACCCCAAACAGACCGTCATGCTCGAGATTGCACATTATCAAGCCCGAGCCTTCAGGAGTGCTGCCCTAATTTACTATTATCGGGTTATCCAGAACTGCAGCCCACAGGAGCTCCAAGTTGAACAGCAGGCTGTTTTAGAGTATATGACTGCAGCGGAGGACATAAAGGACGCTTTTATGGGAAGCCAGAAGATGGTGGCACCGATATCTTGGCCAGCATTCATTGCGGCATGTGAAGCAATTAATCGCGAGCCATGGAGAGTGTGGTGGTTGCGGATTCAGGAGTATCGGCTAGGCAATTATAGGCGGCAGTGGGAGATTATACAAGATGTTTGGGCTGCTACAAACGGAACCCGTGGACCGGTCTACTGGAGAGAGATCCTCGAACAACAGGGAAAACGCGTACTGCCCATTTGAAAGACCTATTTCTTAGCTTTGGACTGCCAAGTGCAAGAAAAGACGACGAGATCGATGCAAAATGTAAAAATATACGCAGATCCAGCAAGCCAACCTACCAATAGGGATTTAAGACCTTTTCACGACGATGTCATAAAACTCAACTGAAGGATGAATCTTTAAAGGGGGGGCTTACCTAGCAACAAAGTGTTTCCTAGGATACGTAAGTTATGGATATCTATAGCGTGTCTATCATGCAACCTTCAAAGTGATTCAAAGGCAGATCCTTGATGAAAGCAACCCAGCGAACGAATTAGCCGCTCATCTCAATGTCGCCCTTGGCTACAGTGGTTCAGGGGAATACCAAGTCGTATTAGGCGATGGTTACTTTCGGCGCCAATCTAGTAGAGTGAGAACAGAAAGCAATAGATAGGATACAGGATGAGAAAGGATATATAGTTCTTTAGTTACGGCCGAAAATGATGTATTTTCTCATCTATAAGTAAATTACTAGTCTCTGAACAAACTACGCACAATATTTCTTTCCCTAAATGCCTATCCAGCAAGTCTCTACCTACACTCAGGACGAGTAGCCTACTCGCGGGGGGGATCGGATATTGACATGAGGATAATGATAGGATCGGATATTCGGCTAAAGTTACCATCCGTGAGGATTGCGTCGGGTAACAATTGTTCCGTGCCGATTACCAAGGAGTCAACTCAAGTTTATCATCCTCGTGGAAATTATAATTACATCCCTGTGAAATATGTTTTCCAATATCAATGGAAGGAGATCTTCATACAATTTTTCCATCAGGTAGCCGGATTTTTATCTCGACTTTGTATTGGCTCTGCTGAACACATATGGCGTCATCCCCCGCCATAAATGTATGTCCCAGACCCCGGAACCCTAGAGCTTGTGAAGCTTGTCGGTCTAGCAAAGTTAGATGCTTTCCAAGTGAGAGCCTGGGTATATGCCAGAGGTGTGTATTGCCTAATTTATAACCAATATACAAAAACGCCATCTGACGAGCTCCCTAGATGCTTGAAATCTAGGCTTAACTGTGTCGTTAGTGCTGAAATACGTACAAGAAGAGCTCGCAGGCCTCAAAAGTATGAGTGGCATATTTTTCTGGCTATTCCAACTGCTAACGTTGGTAATCCAAGTCACCTCGCACAAGATGGGCCCAGCGCACTCAATAATGCATCGGTTGTTGAGGAAGAATCAGCACGTTTTCGCATCAGCCTCCCCGCCACCCCATATCCAGATGTCAGTGATGCTATTTCCACATTACAGAAATGTCATGAGGAAACCATGTCGCGGGTCATGGCTTCCAGCCCGTCCAAGGCTCCAATAATCTCTTCTGCAACGGCACCATCTCCTCCGTCGTCTACACTGTGTCCCATGCATACTTGGTCCATTCCGCAGCAAGTCATCGAGCAACGTGATCTCGGCCTTATACAAGCAAAGAAGCTTTTGGAGAGATTCCGTAGTATGGCCTCCTACTTTCCGTTTGTTGTACTCCCCCCGGACGCGACAGTCGAGTCGTTATCTAAAAGTTCTCCGTTCCTGCTCCTCGGTCTTCTCGTTGCAGCTTCCAGTACAGACATACAGCTACAACGCCAACTAGACCATGAGTTCAAGCGTGTCCTGAGCTCCACTGTCATTATTGAAGGTCAGAAGAGTCTAGATTTTCTTCAAGGATTACTAGTGTATATCGCCTGGTGAGTTAAACAGGAATGTTGCGGACGCGCATAGGATGTTTCCTATGTGAACTATCATTTGTTAACACTTTTCGGCCATCAGGTATCCGTTTCATCTCAAGCCATCTAACTACTACCAGACCAATATGTATGTGAACTTAGCCGTCAGCCTTGTAGTCGACCTTGGACTAGATCAGCAACAACCAGATGAGGCAAGCTCTCTTCCCGACCATTCGAGAGAAGGCCTCCTTGATGGCGAATCATTTAGCAATGCCGCACTGCGTGCCTACTTGGGTTGTTATTATCTCTCGGCTAAGTAAGCCTCAGATCTGTATATTAAGGCGGTATTAACAAGATGCAGCCACGCTACGGGACACCAGAAACCGAATAGTTTGGTTCACACCAAGTTAATGGACTACTATACCGATCTGTTTTTCAAACAGCCAGAAGTCCCAAGCGATACCTACTTTTACCCCCTTTGCAACTCGCAGCACATAGCAGAGCACCATCATCAATTATTATGCAAACACCAACCCGAAGGACAGGCTTTTACTATTACAACATTTCAAGCTGAGATGAATGCACAGCTTTGGAAGAGCTCCTTTCCTGAGGCCATGGGAACCATTCGTAAGTCCTCTCTCCCCTCGTTGCCGCCTATCATGAGCCGACCGTGTCGTCTTAGCCTACCTTGGGATCGCCGAGCGCATCATGAACATTAGGAGCTACAGTTATAACCTCGGTTTCCTGCGTAAATTCCGACAACATAAAGATTGGATGTTTGCGAGTCGCGACCTTTTACGGTGTGTGGGAGCCTGCAAGAAGTTTTTCGAGTACCTCCTTTCGATTGCACCAACACAATACGGCATTTTAACCGTTGTCCAGTGGACCAGCATTATAGAAGCTATTGTTATCCTGTCGAAGCTGTCCTTTCCGATTGATGAATGTCACGACTGGGATTTCAGAATCGCAAGGGAGACGGCACCGTTGGCGATCTATTTGGAAAGTCTTTGCTATCGGCTACAAGGCCTTTCAGGAATGTCTAGTAAGGACCCCACTGTTCCAAAGAAGCCTGATTTTCCTTTCATCTTCCAGATGGTTCTTGAAAGCGTTAAGAAGACTTACGAGCAGCGGGTTCAAGAGGATTTAAATGGAGTGCCCAACGACGAGGACATAGCGAACGTCAAAATGGCCAATCACAGCCACACAGTGGAGAATCTACACTGTCCCATGAGTGATCAAGAGCTACTAGCCCATTTAAATTCATTGGACGAAGAAAGTAAGAAGGCGTCTGATGGACAGCCGAGTGTGCCTCTATATCACGATCTATGGGCAACGATGACGATGAGTTGGGCTTCCTGAATGAGATTAATGACCGAAAGAGCGAAATTATCATGTAGACAAGTTAGTGATTGCACAATAGCCAACCAAGTATTTCTCTCGGGCATCAAACAAGACGATAAGGCAGCATACGATATAGGGTCTCGACGCAATCTATTCAAAACATGGATGCGAAACCGGAATAATGTTGAGTGTCAGCACAGTCCGGGCTATCAGCGGATCCGATGCCCTCGACAGTGACAAATATAGCCTTTTGTCTGTATTCACACCGTTTACCCGAACATCTCGAGGCTTATAACCGGATTCTCAGAAGCAACGTCGCGTGCCCATGGACCGTCGTGAGATGGTCTCGACAGGTAATACATAATCCGAAGTCTAGTTGCTTCGGCAATCGAGCCTAGGTTTCCATTATGCATACAGCCGCTGATCGTCGAGGTTCTATCGTTGGTGAAATCGAGTGCTGTCTCAGATAGGCGGAGACGCGAGACTGCCGACGCCTCACGAGAGGAGATTACGAATGCCAGAACTGCCATGCATGCGGATGTCGAGGATGCCCTGGAAGGTTTCACGAGTGACAGACGGAACGGGGGATTAGATGAAGGACCCCAGTGCAGGGATTTAGGGAGGGAGGAGGGATTGGTGGGATAGGTGCGGGTGGTGATCACGTGCCGTAGAGAGCAAGAGGGAGATGATGGGGCGCTGGCGGGTTCCTCCGGGCGGGAGCAGGAAAGGCTGAATTATACTTGTAGAGCACGTCTCCAAACCTCCCCTGGTGGTCGGCCTTTTATGCCGCCAACTCAATTGCCTCCCAATTTCTTCGTACACACAGTACAGTACATGCCCACCTATTGCACCCCAGCATAGGCAAAAATACATGGTAGCTAGGCAAGCGCAGGCGTCCAGCCCCAAGCCGGGCAGGCCAATGAGCAGTTCTGGTGGCCCGTCTCCTGTATGCGCATGCTGGGCCAGGTGCTGGGCATCACGAGAGGCAGGTGGCGCGATATCACGCCGGGGGACTGAAAGCAGAGGCAAAGCAGGCGCGCGCAAGCTGGACCGGGCCACGGCCAAGGCCATCTCCGTCGCGTTGTCTCACACGTCGGCGGGTATATGCGAAAGTGCGTGCAGGCAGGCAATTCCTCGGCAGAACATGTACTGTTACTACTACCATGCACTGTGTATATCACGTATGTCGGGAAGCACAAGCCCTGCCCGCCAATTCCTACAGGTCCGCGAAACAAGGGTAGTGTAAGAAGGAGGACAGAAGTACAACACACCATGCAGGCACTTCCGGTATAATGTGCATTGGCACGTATATGTATTGATTGATATAGCCCTACCTACCCTGCACTTTGCAATACAGTACAACAAACACCGCATCTCCGCACCGTTCAGCTGCACGTGCCTCTGCGCACGCACCAGACGCCGGCGCGTGGCCGACCGACAGGCCGGGTAGGGCTAAGGCCTAAACCCTCCCCCGATGTCCTGGAATAGAAAAACGCATCCGTAGCCGAGAGCGGTTAAGTCGCGAGAAGGGCCAGGCAAGGCAAGAAGGCGCCTTACAGTGGAATTGGATTGGCCTGGGAGCGAGCGGGTAGTGTGCTGGGCATGGCCGAGATGGGGTGGGACGATAGCTGGCTGTACAGTGGCTGTCCGCGGGGCTGGAGGAGGGAAGATTTGTCTGTCTGTCTGTCTGGCTGGGTGGGTGGGTTGGTGGGTATGGGCGGTTCTTGCACAGCCTAAGGCCAGGTACAGACAGGTACAGGTATGTACGGTACGGTATTTGTATACTATCGACGGCAGCCACAGGACCACGTGAGGACCCGTAGCTGCTAGCCGCAGTAGGAACAGTACGTACGTATACAGTACTGTAGGCAGGTAGCGTGGCCACAGCACAGAGGTACGGTACAGTGCGGATGGCAGCCACAGTACAGAAGGACAGCCATGGTATAGTACAGTATAGATAGTAGCCACAGTATAGCAGTACAGCCACAGCACAGAAGTACAGCCACAGCACAGCAGCACAGCAGGAACTGCAAGGCAGCAACAGTCACAGTCACAGCAACCAGCCCGTCTCCGCTCACGTGCCCCCACCGGCCGACCCATCTCGCCCTCCCCTATCCCCTATCCCCTCTAGCCCCCCTCGCGCGCCAGCCAGCACCAGGCACCCAGCGCTGCAACGGCGGGACGGGCGGGGCCCGTGCGTGCCCGGCCACCCTATCAGGCGGCGTCGCGTCTCGGCAGCCCCGTCACCATCCCTGCCTAGCGCGCGCACTCGGTGGGAGGGGAGAGATTAGGTACTGTACTGTACTGTACTTGTGCTGTGTGCTGCAAGGCCAGCGGGTCCGGGCGGGTCTGGGCTAGGAGGAGAGGAAAATCTGTGCAGCGGGCGCGGTGGGCTGGCCCTCTTTTTTTTTTTTTTTCCCCTTTCTTTTCTTCGCTGGGCGGCGGTGGGCTGGCAGGGTGATGATGATGATGAAGAGGAGGATGGGATGGGATGGTGATGGTGGTGGTGATGGGATTGTGGTGGTGGTGGAGACGGAGATGGAGATTGGAGATTGGAGATTGGAGATTAATGGCAGCCGAAAGCAGAAGAGACGTCGGCGGCTATTCTACTGTACTGTACTACTGCACTGCTATCTATCTATCTATCTATGTATATGCGCATGCGCACGCGCATGACAGCAGCGATATACCCGATCTGAAGGTCCCTCTCCTCCCTCCTCCCTCCTCCCTCCTCCCTCCTCGCTCCTCGCCCTCTACGGGACGGCGCATCGACTGCCGAGACTCGTCAGCGTCTCCCGCTGGTCAGGGTGGGCTTTGCTATGGTCTTCTTCGCGCTGGCGCCGGGCCGGTGGGCGTAATGGGCGTAATAGGCATAATAGGCATAATAGCCGGCGCCTGGCTGGAGCCTGGTGGACGGACTGGCTGACGGACGGGCTGGTTGACGCCTTGACGATTGACGAGCCCTGGACGGGAGACTCTGAGTGGCCCTGCCAGTGGTCCTGCCAATAAATAGTCCTGCCAATAAATAGTCCTGCCAATAAATAGTCCTGCTGCTACTCTAGCTACACCAATTGTCCTGCTACTCTACTCTAGCTACAGGCTACAGTACAGCACAGTCGGTTCAGTATAGCTACAGTACTGTACCTTGGCCTTACTCCTGCTAATCTAGCCTCCCCCCTCCCCAAATTGCCCTAAATTGCCCTAAATTGCCCAGCCAGCCAGCCCGGCCCAGCCCAGCCCAGCTCATGCAGCCCTGTGCGAGTGCGTCCCCTCTTCTCTTCGCACCCACGCACGCACGCACACGCCATCTCGTCCCTGCTCCATCTTTCCCGTCTTCTGCTCCCCCGCCGCATCTCTTCCCTCTTCCCTCTACATCTACATCTGTATCTGCATCTGCATCTACAACCACCACCTACCCATCCTCTCGCTCTCTGTCTCAAGCACACCCGACTTCGTTGGCAAAGTCACCACGCTCGCTATCCACGCTCGCTCCCGTACGGCTCTCGTCTTGTCTTTCCTGGACGCCGCAGCGCTTGTTGTCCAGCCCACGCTCGTTAAGAAGAATCCCGCACTGTATACGCGCAGCCTCGCTTTGTCGCATCTCGAAACCGCCCAGACGCACGCGCCTCTGATCTGGAACGCTGGAAACCTCCATTGTTCCATTGCATATCATCCGTTCTCTCGTCCGAACTCCATTGCCGTGTCTTCGACGTCCTCACGGAGCCGACTATCGCGCTGATCCCGACGATCTCTCTCCACAATAATACATATATACACACCACCAAAGGATATATTCTTGATCGCAACCGCCCATCTCAGCCATGCGTCTATCCACCCTTACTGCAGCGCTGCTGCTTCCTCTTCTCGCTATTGCGCAGAGCTCGTCCGGCGAGACGACAACCTCGACGCAGACCCTGACCAAGACTGTCACCCTCATCGAGATTGTTTCCACCGAGACCTCGACTTGCTCTTCGAACTCGACCTCGGCGGCATACACCACTGCTGCAGCTTCCACCTCGGCCTATTTGTCGTCTGCATCAGTGAACAGTACCGCTGCTAACACTGCTGCCGCTACTGCTGCCAGCACTGCTGTCGCTTCCACCAGCGCAAATTCCACCATCTACGTGGGTGCAGCATCAAGCTTGAGTGGCGCGAACATCGGAGCCGCAGGACTGGTCATGATGGCTTTCGCAGCAATGCTATAACCAGCTCGACTCAGGCCCCATCGAGGTTGATTGCCTACACGTCAATCAACCGCGCCCGTCACGAAATCCGTACGGTGCGACCATAAATAATTCTTCTCATTTTTGCGACAAAAGTTCTTCTATTCCATACTGCGTTCGACGAGGGAGCGCAGACAGCACCATTTTCACGGCTTGACGAATAAAATATTTCTAGGACTGGCACCCAACGCTTCATCGCATGGCTCCCTTTCTCATCTTTCGCCTGCATCGGCTTTGAGCCAGACTCATCTTCTTTGCTTCCGAACTTATTTTTTCTTGCTTCGTTTCGACAATACCCCGTTATTCTATCGTTTCACAGTGCAGTGCGTGTGCCGCAGGTTGTGTCGCCAGCTGGTGTTGGGACCGACAATGGGCTGCTGATGGTGGCTGTTTATAAGATTGATCTCCTGGTGTGATTGGTGATTTCATACAATATGTATGCTTAATGGAGGGGAGATCCGAGTTGGTTGTTGACGATCATCGTCACCTTGATGGCGGAGGAGGGGAGGTGATGAGGTGGAAGTGGTGGTAATTGGGGTGTGGTCTGTGGCCCTCCTGTTGTATTCTCGCCGCTGGATAATCACGGCTTGAGATATCGGGGGTGCTTTTGACATGTTCCTTCGAGAACAGGCTTATTTGTACTCTGTTCTACTCATCTGGCATGATTGATATGATGTTTGGATGAGGAGTTGCAGAGAATTTAACCGGCTTGGCGAAGTGAATTAAGATATCCAGGAGTTGGTGTAGATAAATCAAGGAACTTCCAACTTACCTTTGTATTTCTCGCCCTTGCTCGTACGGAGTATGGGTACTTGATTGTGAGCTGAGGACATGATTGATGAGCGAGATTTTCGACAATGGTCAAAGGACCAAATGGCGTTGTAATCCATGCTCTGCTCAGATGCGTAACCTAGATACTCTAAGCAAGCTTTTATGCTTGATGCCGACATGTTTGATGTCGATCTTTTAAGGTTGTCAAGGGAGTCTTCATTAACCTTTCCGTTGGCATGCATGCATGCAAGCGCACGTGACGTCGCGGCGAAAAGGCGGGTTTGCAACTCCGAATTACCTTAACTACCGGGGCCATACAAGCCTCATCAATTTATCAGCCTCGACCACTCAACAATACCTCAACTGCTCCCACTCACCACAACCGCAATTCCCCCACAATGGCGAGCACAGCTTCTCGCTTCAGATGTCTACATGCATCTGCACCACCCCTACGAAATATTTCCAGAAGTTTAATCTCGGCACAATCGTCAACTCGCGGTCTGGCGACTGCCCGAGAGGCTGAATCACCGGTAACACATCCAACCCCGGCACCACGACGACGGCCGACGTATTTCAAGGACAAACTTAACAATGTGCCTTCATTCTCCGAATTCGTCGGCCTCGACCAACCTCTCACGGCAGAAGAAGCATTAGAGCTGCGTCCCCGCACTGCGCAAGTCGGCAAGAGGACCATCACCCGGCTGCCAGAATGGCTCAAGACGCCAATTGCGTCGATCGGTGCCAGTTCTGGGGTTAGACAGATCAAGAAGGATCTGAAAGGGTTGGGCCTTCATACCGTGTGCGAGGAAGCTCGCTGTCCCAACGTCAACGAGTGCTGGGGCGGGTCGGACAAGAGCAAGGCTACGGCGACGATTATGCTGATGGGCGATACGTGCACGCGCGGATGCCGCTTCTGCTCGGTCAAGACTGCCAGAAAGGGCAAGGATGCGTGGGAGGGACTCTCGCCGCTCGATCCCCACGAGCCCGAACACACAGCGGAGGCACTGGCGCGGTGGGGATTGGGATATGTGGTGCTGACGTCGGTAGATCGTGATGATCTGCCTGATGGCGGGTCGAGGCATTTCGCCGAGACGATAAGCAAGATCAAGCAGAAGAGCAGGGAGAGCAAGGAGGGAAGAGAAATTCTGGTAGAGGCGCTGACGGGCGATTTCGGCGGTGCGTTGGAACAGGTCGCCGTGGTGGCCAGGAGCGGGCTGGATGTCTATGCGCATAATGTCGAGACGGTCGAGGTCCTCACGCCGCATGTGAGAGATCGCAGAGCCACGTTCCAGCAGAGCCTGAAGGTCTTGAGAGCCGCCAAGGAGGCCGCGCCGGGACTGATCACCAAGACGAGTATCATGCTCGGCCTCGGCGAGACGGAGGAGCAGCTCATGGATGCCTTGCAGCGTACGTTCCACTACCCATCCGCCATCTAACACATCCAGCCTACCCAGCCCATAGGCCAACAGCTAATCTCCTTTCCAGAACTCCGCGCCGCAAACGTCGACGTCGTCACCTTTGGCCAATACATGCGCCCCACAAAACGCCACATGAAGGTCGAGGAGTATATCTCCCCCGCCACCTTCGCCATGTGGCACGACCGCGCCCTCGACCTCGGCTTCCTCTACTGCGCCAGCGGGCCCCTCGTCCGCTCCAGCTACAAGGCCGGCGAGGCCTTTATCGAAAACACACTCAAGCAGCGCCGCGCCGCTGCTGCTGGCGGCGTCGATGCCGTGCCCAGAGCCGTCACCGATGAGGCTGATGAGCTCTTGAAGATGTAGCGTTCGAGATGCCGGACTGGCCCCGTCGGGATGGGATTGTATATAGACGACAGACGCATTCAACTGCCCCGGGGGGGGTTGGGTGGAACCACTGTGCTTTACGGGATCATGTGTGCTTGCATTGCATTGCGCGGCGTTGGATGGCCGGGGGGGGGGGGGGGGGGGGGGGGGGGCCGGCTGGTCTTGCTGTCGCAGGCGGCGGTCCCGGACGGAGATGGGCCGGAGCGTCCGGCGAGACGGTACACCTTTGAGGGCATCGTCGAGTCG